>CM042336.1:739203-1269203 GCA_023566125.1 Zingel zingel | reverse complement strand
CCCCTCCACACCCAGAGCTTTAAGCATTTCCGGACGGATCTCATCAATCCCTGGAGCTTTGCCACTGTGGAGTTGTTTAACCACCTCAGCAACTTCCACCAGGGAAATTGACGACAATCCCCCATCATCCTCCAGCTCTGCCTCTACCATAGAGGGCGTATTAGTCGGATTTAGGAGTTCCTCAAAGTGCTCCTTCCACCGCCCTATTACCTCCTCAGTTGAGGTCAACAGCGTCCCATCCTTACTGTACACAGCTTGGATGGTTCCCCACTTCCCCCTCCTGAGGTGGCGAACGGTTTTCCAGAAGCACCTTGGTGCCGACCGAAAGTCCTTCTCCATGTCTTCTCCGAACTTCTCCCACACCCGCTGCTTTGCCTCTTTCACGGCAGAGGCTGCAGCCCTTCGGGCCCTTCGGTACCTTGCAACTGCCTCCGGAGCCCTCCGGGATAACATATCCCGGAAAGACTCCTTCTTCAGTCGGACGGCTTCCCTGACCACCGGTGTCCACCACGGTGTTCGTGGGTTACCGCCCCTTGAGGCACCCAAGACCCTAAGACCACAGCTCTTCGCCGCAGCTTCAGCAATGGAAACTTTGAACATTGTCCACTCGGGTTCAATGCCCCCAGCCTCCACAGGGATGCACGAAAAGCTCCGCCGGAGGTGCGAGTTGAAAGTCTGTCGGACAGGGGCCTCCTCCAGACGTTCCCAATTTACCCGCACTACCCGTTTGGGCTTACCAGGTCTGTCCAGAGTCTTCCCCCACCCTTTGACCCAACTCACCACCAGATGGTGATCGGTTGACAGCTCCGCCCCTCTCTTCACCCGAGTGTCCAAAACATATGGCCTCAGATCAGATGAAACGATTATAAAATCGATCATTGACCTTTGGCCTAGGGTGCTCTGGTACCAGGTACACTTATGAGCATCCCTATGTTCGAACATGGTGTTCGTTATAGACAATCCATGACTAGCACAGAAGTCCAACAACAAACAACCACTCTGGTTTAGATCAGGGAGGCCGTTCCTCCCAATCACGCCTCTCCATGTGTCTCCATCATTGCCCACGTGTGCGTTGAAGTCCCCCAGCAGAACGATGGAGTCTCCCACTGGAGCCCCATACAGGACTCCATTCAAGGTCTCCAAGAAGGCCGAATACTCCGAACTCTTGTTTGGTGCATATGCACAAACAAGAGTCAGAGTTTTCCCCCCCACCAGCCGCAGGCGTAGGGAGGCGACCCTCTCGTCCACCGGGGTAAACTCCAACATAGCGGCGCTCAGCCGGGGGCTTGTGAGTATCCCCACACCCGCCCGGCGCCTCACACCCTGGGCAACTCCGGAGAAGAAAAGAGTCCAACCCCTATCCAGGAGTACGGTTCCACAACCGAGACTGTGCGTAGAGGTAAGCCCCACCAGATCTAACCGGTAGCGCTCCACCTCCCGCACCAGTTCCGGTTCCTTCCCCCACAGAGAGGTGACATTCCACGTCCCCAGAGCCAGCGTCTGCTGCCCGGGTCTGGTCCGTCGAGGCCCCTGACCTTCACTGCCACCCATGTGGCAATGCACCCGACCCCAGCGGTTCCTCCCACAGGTGGTGGGCCCATGGGCTGGAGAGATGGATGCCACATAGGTTTTTCGGGCTGTGCCCGACCGGGCTCCGTGGCAAACCCGGCCACCAGACGCTCGCCAACGAGCCCTCCGTCTGGGCCTGGCTCCAGACGGGGGCCCCGGGCTTCCTCCGGGCAGGGTCACTCCATCCCTTCCTCGATCTCTCATAGGGTTTTTGAACCATTCTTTGTCTGGCCCCTCACCTGAGACCACTTTGCCTTGGGAGACCCTACCAGGAGCACAAGGCTCCAGACAACACAGCCCTCAAGTTCATAGGGACACACAAACCTCTCCACCACGATAAGGTGATGGTTCCCGGAGAGTATATATATATATATATACACGATTAAGTTGGGAATATGTGAAGAATTTCTTCACCTTGACAAAATAGTTAATGTAAATGGCAAGGTCGTATGCCACAACACCCTCAAACAAATCATGGCCAATACAAGGTGGGAGGCCTGGCTGGCAGACATGGAAAAATGCCAGAGAATTAAAGACAGAGTCAAATTTCAAACCTCTGACTTCACGTACATCATCATTGTGCAGCTCTTGCACAGTGGCATTGTAGTCTTGTACTGTGCGGATGGGTGCATTGTGTTCCAAGTCGTCTAGCTTATCTCTGGTAACGTGACAATACCGGCAGAAATAGCGCGACGTACTGAAGTTTTCTGTGAAGCCACCGATATTATGCAAACCAAAATTATCACCAGCAATGCAAAAGAGTGTTGCTTTCACAGTGTTTCCATGTATATTCAGACCATTTGTCTCCAGTTCTCTGAGATCTGATAACAATGGAGAGAACACTTTCTCATGGCCAAAATGCTTGAAATCAGCTCCTCGACACAAGAGCAAAAGTTGCAAGTTGTCAACGGTGGATCGATGAAAAGGATCAAAGTTCGCAAGAGTGAAGTAGACCCCAAGCATCTTGTGTTTTTTCTTTGCAGAGCCAATGGGATTAACCACCTCGAAAGCATCTTGATACAGTATCACCTTTAAAGTGAGACCTGACTCTGAAAACAGAGGATTGGATTTGAATACAGATCCATCACACACATCGTTTAAAATAAGAGGAGCACTCTCATTCCCAGTTGTAGAACATTCTTCCCACACAGCAGGATCTTTTAACAGAGCTGTTAATGTATCTTTTATGGGAATATACTGAGCATTTCGCTCCTTTCTGTTTTCATCAAACCAAAAAAACTGTCTGTGGATGCACATAGGCAAAATTCTCCTCAAAATACTGTTTTCTCTTGTACTCTGTAGAAAGTGCAGAGCTACAGGATGAATGCATATCTATGTCATCTAGGGTCTTCAAAATATCTTCAATTTCTATCTCAGTTTAGTTTTCGCGTGAAGAGATACTTTAAGTTGATTCTTTGTGCACCACTGAGACTATTCATTTCTTCTACAATCAACTGAATTGTAGAGGCGGGGATAAGGTGCTTTGCCTGCAACTTCATGTAAAACATGCATAGATTTCTCATGTATAAACTCTTCATTTGTGCAGGATCCAGTGTAACCTCATCAGGCCCACCATCAACTGCCCCTTCCTCTGACTGGCTTTCAGCAACAGAAAACTGAGGCTCACTAGGAGCTGAAGGAAGACAGTATGCACCAGAGACATGAAGAGCTGTGGCATGTTTGTGCTTTCTAGATAGGTGGGACGTTAAAGACGATTTCACTGAAAAAGTCTTATCACAGTTTTTGAATGGGCATTGCACCTCCTCTCTTTTTGACGCATGATATTTCAGGTATCACAAAAGATCTTTCAGATCAATCTACTCTTTCTTACAGTGAGTAAGTTCACATTTAAATGGTCCCTGCAAAGTCTCTGTGACACAGAAGATGCCTGCCGATGATTACAGTAAACATGGCATTTAAATGCATTATAATTTCTAAAGTGAGACTTGCAACCTGCTATGCAACTTGCATACTGGTAATGAGCCTCATTTCTGTGTAGCCCTTGATGTTGTACATAACCTTTTAGGGTTTTCACAGAAACACCACACCTGTGACAAGTGTAATCTTTGAACATGGCAAAACGCTCACCTCTTCAGATTACTTTGAGGTCAGGAAATCTGTTGAGAAACAGAAAAAAAAGTATTTGAGTGCATAGGCAATCTGCCAAAATAAAAATAAAAAATGCATTGGAAACTATTGTGTGTAAGTAACGTTAGCTAAATAGGTAAAACAGTTAACACTACCTCAACCTAACGTTACATTATAATAGCTAGTGAGCCAACACTTCACTCATAACGTTGGCTACCTAACGTTACTGTAACGTTGCTTAATTTACTTGACACTGTTAACCACGTTAACTCGAGGTTCAGGTCACAAGTTACAGAATTAGCACGTCTGCCAAGCTGGAGTAAAGTCAAAGTTGGTAAATGATTAACAAGCTAACATGTATGCTAACTAAAGTTACCAAGCTTGAGTTGGTAACGCTAACGTTAGCTATACAGTTTATATTTCGGGCTTACTTACCTTGTAGTTCTTGTTTACGTGCAGACTGTCAATGGTATCTCTTGCATTCTGAATTTCGCACGCGTTTCACATAAAAGTCGCTCTCTTCCAAACTGTCTCAAACACTATGACAACGTAAAACAGCCGCGCTCCTCTCTGGCTCACACTGTGTCCCTACCGGTCTCTACGCTGTATCCACCGCGCTTTCTAACGTAACCCCTCCCACTCACACGTTGCCGTTGTTCTTTAAAATTATTGGAAGTTTCACACGTTTAGAGTCACATGTCCCAAAATCTCCTGTTCCTGACTTTGCAGAAATGAGAGTTGTCTTTGAAGTTGACCTGAAGTTGACCCGCTGACTGCACCTGGCAGATCCGTTAACGACTCTGAATTCTGATTGTCTACAGAATGGTTCCTGATTTAACCCTTTCAAGTCTTTCGTGCTGTTTCATATATTTCCAAGATATTTCAATCCAAGAAGTTGTTTACAATTCCTCATATGGAAAAGCCTCTCCATGTGTTTGGATTTGAAAAAAAAAACAGTCTGTTTCTTGCTTTTTATTAAGAATTTTGTTGTTCCTGCAAAATATCCCAATTTCACTGTCCAGATTGGAATGTATGAAGGCAGACAGACACATATGAAATTATAAATTCTGAATAACAGAACATTATAAAATGCTTTAAAGCTGTAACAAGCAAATGCACCGAAAGGGGCCAAAGCAAGCGGCAACCTCCAGTTACTGTACTTTTTTACTTAAGTGCAATTATCAGACAGCTTTAATTTACTATTTCTTTCACATAAACCTGAAAAGATTCAAAATATGTTGGTAATGGTATTACAAAAGTACATTTTGAGAATATTGCCCTTTCTTGGAGTGCTTTAATGCTGCTGTCCACAAAAATCACACGGCATGTCTTTGCATCCTCTTTCAGGCTGTGGCCAGTTTACACTACAGTCTAATATGCGGCACATTTAAAAATAGGACAGTCAGTCAAAAAATGTGATATGGGCATTAAAGAAAGCCTGCAGTGTGAATGTAGTAGTCAACATATTTTTTAACACCACAACAGTGCTTGACGGATGCATCCATGCCCACATAATGCCCAAACAACATACTAACAGGGCTGCCATCACATCAAGTCATATTGTCCGATAACAACTACCTTTCAAGAGTTGATTATGTTTTAATGAAAGTAATCATGCTATGTAGGAAAGCAGGAGATACGTATGTATGGAAATAATATTTGTTTCTGTCAGGTAAAAGTATCTCTATTTAATCAGAGCTACCAGAGCTTTGTGATAATAAGCATAGGTCAAGTCAGAGTTCTGAGGAAATCAGGAGTTCCAGATGCAAAACACACTTCAAAAGTGCACAGAAATTATACGTAAATATATTTTACATTTTACTTATTTAGCTGACGCTTTTATCCAAAGTGACTTACAATTGTTATATATGTCAGAGGTCACATCTCTGGAGAAACTAGGTAACCCATTTTTTTCAGGGCACAATGGTGGATGTATCGCAGTCGTATTTGAACCCAGGTTTCTCACACCAAAGGCATGTGTCTTTATTGAGTTTATGCACAGTTAGTTGAAGTATACTAAAACACAGTAGCCAGAAATATTTTATTATAACCTAGTGACATACTGGTAAACAATATACAATATTTACTGCAGTGCTTTTATGCTTTTTGTCAGTTTGCACACACAATATATCTAATAGGTTATTTTGATTTGCTTGAAAAGAGAAAAGCAACATAGTGTGTGAAGTGCTTCATTGGATGGCACCAATATTCAATCAATCAATCAATCAATCAATCAATCAATCAATCAATCAATATTTGTATATCACTTTACATACAAAATAATATATATGGATATACAATTAACAGAGACAGTGGCTTTAGGGTTCGGGTTGCGGCAGACAGGCGGTTATTTGAAATGGAATGAAGCCCACCCACGGCATTCTCATGACAGTGGTCGAACACGCCCCACACTCCAGTCCAGTAGGTTACATGTGCGCATGTGTATATGATTGCGCGGGCAGCGCGGTGCGTTTGTAGTTCACAAGTAGGTAGTTGGTTATGTGATCTTCTTGGGCGGGTTTTTGTGACGTTAACGTTACATTTTAATGTTTGAAATGAACAACGTCATAAACAAATTAGATTCAGAGCTGTGCAACGGAGATTTTACGATGGTAAAACAGCCACAATCCAGTAAGAAACATTGCTGGAGGAAGAGTATTTTTCACAACTAGGACATTTTTTGCGACGTGAAGGAGGAGTGGGGCGCCATTGACGGATTGGAGCAGCACTGAACACATTTCATGTAAGTGTTTTAATAAACAAAATGCTTTCTATTCACTAACCAACATATTCAGTTCTTTAAAGAAACGGTAGCAAAAGATTTACAGAACGGTATTAGGCCACTTAGCTAGTGATAATAAAAGTTGCAAAACGAACTCCTTCCAAGTTAAGCTAACATTAACGTTAGCTTATCAAAAATGACATACACTTGTAACGTTAAGGTTTGTAAGTTCTGCAAAGCATCGATTTCTTGGTTTATTTTTCATGTTAAAATTCATATAATGCATCAAACAACATTACATTTCACTGTGGACATGTCGAAAGCTGTGCTGCTTTTATGACGTGCACTTCAAAAGCATATGTAAGTTAACTTGCCGTTTCTTCCACAGGCATACAGTTAAACCAGTGCCACAAACACATGGAAAGAAATGCTTAAGCTGCATTTTAGCTATCTCATTTTTATGTAAATATGTTGTGTATATCTTAATAACTAATCTAATATGCATTAATATCTAATAATGACAGGAAAATAATGTCTCGTTATTGAGGTTTAACTATACGTTTTGTTCTGTGCTTATATGCAGAATCAAGAAGACCCAGCCAGCCATCTCTTCACCTGTGGGAGAAACTTCCCAGCCCTGTCTTCCACCAGTCAAATAACCATTCCATGTGGCAGCAGCATGTGGGTGGACAAGTTCCAGGTGCCATGGGAAAAAATGAGGCCCTCTCTTAAAAGAGCCATTGATGCTGGTAAGAGGCCTTCTAGAACTTCATCTTGAACAGCTGTTGTAAAGGTTACTTATTTGTTGTGAACAGAGTACACTATTTAATCCTCCACAATTCCATTTTTCATATTGTTGCCACATATATAATCTAGTAGTAATCTTGGGTTTATCAGATAAAGTTAGTATAGAGGGTTTTCACCGACGTTACATTCTGGGCGGTAACCTGGATGCGCGGCCATGTTGGAGGCACTCGGTGTAAACAACTGAATGGAGTAATGGAGTATTGTGCACTTTGGATACTTTAATACTTTATGTCTAAATAAAAGAAAAGCTCATCAAAACGCGTCCAAGATGCAAAGGCATGGAAGGACTTGGACCACAAAAAAGGCGCGATATTTTGAGAAACTACAGTTTACTGGCGGTGCAGAAGTTGGTTCCCTCTTCTTGGACCCATGGCGACCCGGTGATTATTCCTTCAGTTGCATATCCCGATATAGTCAACTACCTGTTTTTCTCGCCGGGCCCATACACAGCGGAAGACCTTAAATCCTACAAAAGTTTGGAGGCTTATAACCAGATGGTGTGTGGATGGGTGAGGGAGACACAGTACCAAGTCATTAACGACCGTTGTGTTGTGAAGGCCAAAGTAAGTAATGCATTAACGTCTTTAATCAACCTAACCTTAACTGTATGATATCATTGCGATACTCAAGGTGTAGCCAAGTGACTCTCAATCGTTTATTTTCATTTCAAAGACCGAACAAGACAGAGTTTTCCCTCGTAGATCCTGGTTGAGCTTTGCCAACCACAAGCGCCTCCTTTCCTCTGATAACTTCTGGCATTCTTCTCCCTGGTTTTTAATAACTTTTGGAAGTCGATAATATTCAAAATGTTTTTCTCGGTCTGACCTATTGGTACAACCTAAAACACGGCAATAATTAACCATTTTCCTTGATGCCGTTTGGGATTTACTTCAGTGCCTGTGCTTTGTTGTGATGCGGAGTACCTCCAATATGGTGACTTTGGGTCTGATGACGCATCCGATGAGGCGTCGTGAAAACCCTCTATGAAAGGCTGACTAAAATCAAAACATTTTGCAGCTGCTGTTTCAGAATTTTATGAAATGTCATGAAGTCACAAATATGCGACTCTGCGAAGGCTTTTATTTTATAGCAGTGATGACTAGGGCTGGACTATATGGCCAAAATTTATATCATGATATATATCCATAATTTCGGTCAATACGATATAAATAAGAAAACCTGCCAAGAACGCCCACAATGGATGTCTGTACCTACAAACTTACAAAATAATTTGACATGTCTAAAAAAATGTATGTTCACCTTTTATTTGTATTTAGCTTTCATACAATCAAGAAATGTGAACTCACCGTCAAACATAAAACTCTCAATTTGGCAATATTAAAAGCTTTGACTTTAAACGACAACATAGAATGATTATCTGTGTTTCCCATACATTACCAAGACTGTGGTGGCACCGACACAGTCTAATTTGTTCCATCATAGTTTCAAAATTAACCGAAAATATTTTTACGCTTTGCTCTTTTAGTAGTTCCGTTTAACATTCAGATTGGGGGTCGGTGAGGCAGTGCATAACACATGACTTTGGTATGAGAGACCTGTGTTGTATTCTCACTGCAACAAATCCATTGTGTCCTTGAGCAAGTTACTTAGTTAATGTGTGTAACCTCTGACATACACTTACTGGACACTTTATCAGGTACACTTTGCTAGTACCGGTTTAGACCCCTATTGCCTTAATTCTTGTGGCAAACAACAAGGTGTTGGAAACATTCCTCAGAGATTTTGGTCCATATTGACAAGATAGCATCACACAGTTGCTGCAGATTTGTCAGCTGCACATCCATGATGCGAAGGCTGTTTGAAGCCTGAATCGTTGATACAAGGCAGGGTGGATCCATACTTTCATGTTGTTTACACCAAATTCTGGCCCACCGTCTGAATGTTTCAGCTGAAATCCAGACTCATCAGACCAGGCAACGTTTTTTCAATCTTCTATTGTCCAGTTTTTGTGAGTCTGTGCGACTTGTAGCCTCAGTTTCCTGTTCTTAGCTGAGAGGAGTGGCACTGGGTGTGGTCTTCTACTGCTGTAGCCCATCTGCTTTAAGGTTGGATGTGTTGTGCGTTCAGAGATGGTATGCTGCATACCTTCGTTGTAACGAGTGGTTATTTGAGTTAATGTTGCCTTTCTACCATCTCAAACCAGTCTGCCCATTCTCTGACATCAACATGATATTTTGTACAAAATGTGAACACACACTGAATATGTATTCTCTTGTCAGGATGTTGGAAGAAGGTGCAGTGGTCAATGAGGAGCAAGTGCCTGCAGGAATCACCTTTTTCAAACTCATCACATGTCATTCATAATCAACCATCAGGTTTTAATGTTTTAATAAGACCTTGGATAGATATACTGATGATTTTGTTTGGCGTTAATTATGCTTTCCAATTGAGCTACCTTAAAAAGCTTAGTGGTTTCTTAACTTCATCCAGAGGTTTTGTAGTATGAAGTCAGAAGGGTCCAAAAAATTTTACTTTGGGCTTGCTTGCCGTAAACTGGCATACAAATATTAAGACTGCCCTAAATGTTCCATATATTGTACAGTGTGCTATGGCCATTCAGTGTATGGTGTTTAAATAGTTATAATACAAACTTTAACAAGATATGTTGAAATGTTCTGCTTGGGTTTTGTTTGTATCACATTCCTGTCTTTTTCCCTGCATGGATTTTCATCTATTTTGTATACCAAGTAACTCCAGCACACACAGATACACAAACTTGGCTTTAGAAAGTCATAAAATATAAAATTGAATCAAGAAAGTGAGGAAGTCTTTGAATTGTACATGGAAGTTCACTGTATGGAATACCACCATTTTGTATTAGCCTTTCATATCTCTTACAGTCCTATCAAAGTAAAATGGCAACATTCATTGCTTTATGTCGACCCAGCTGGGTTTAAATAATATATCTGAAAATGCCATCAGTAATGTAAATTAAATGTTTTTGTTTTATGAAGGATTTTAGTTGGACTTTTTTGTTGGGGGGTGGACAATTCTGTAAGCTGAAATGTTTGACTTAACAAAAGGGTCTGTATGATGCTGCATTTCAAGCCCTATATTGTAGTTCTGTGATCCCTGTATAGTAGCTTCTGCTAGCTAGTTAGCTCTGTTTGCTGTGTATCTATCCATCCTACTGCTGATTCTGACCCAGATTGGAAGCTTAATGCTCCACGGGGGTGTTAGAGATGTAAACACCAACATTAACATTAGTACAGATGCTTTGGACTGCTGGTTCAGAGCCAGCTTATAACAGCAGCTGCTGCAAGCTATCGTTAGCAACAGCTTGCATTTACAACAAGTAAAGCTATCTGTCCATCAGGAAATTTCATAAATCACAGAGTTGAGGCAGAGCTGCCAGAGGACTTCAGAGGGAAAACCAGAAAATATATACCTTTCCTTCATAACCGTAAAAGCACTTTCTGTTAGAACAAGCTCCAGCTCAGTTCTGTCCTGTGCTTTACGGATAGACTGAGCCGACGGGGCAGCGCTGTTCCTGTGCTTCGTGGGTATGACCTGTGTGCTGAGCCGGCAGCAAATACCAGATATAGGAAACCGGCTCAGTGTGTCGTCACACGGAGCCCAGAGTAAAGAAAACTGTTGAAAACAATTCTCAACAGTGGGCAATCTGAGGTTTTGGCTCACAGGGATTTCTTTTAAATATGTTTACCTCATTATTTGACACTTTGGCCATGTTTAGCATGGACATCTGCCATTGTAACATAGATATGACAGAAAAGCTTAATAGGTCTCCTTTAACCAATAGTATAAATCAAAAGGGATTTCTGGTCTCTATTCTAACAAATTAATAATATATAATACTATACTGTAATATAAAATGTAAATGTGGCAATTTAAGTAAATTAACAAGCAAATCCATATACAATTACTGAACAAATCTTTTACTGTCAGTTGTCACTAATTGCACCTACTTTTAGAAATGTTTTTACCGTATCAAACCTTAATACTTAAAACCATTTTATCTTTTAAATAAATAAAGTATTTGTGAATATATGATACATTCTGATAGTGTTTTTACAGACTTATGTGAAAAAAAATACATTTTCTTCTTTGTGTGTGTAATTACAGTGATTTTGGCTGTTTTAAATAATAAAAACTGTATTTTGGCAGTTTAATAACGCGTATAGACATTTATACACTGATTAAAAAAGCAATTATTCAAGGTTTTTGTTTTCAAAATGTCCATAATTTTAAGTATTCTATGTAAAATGACAGAAAAAAAACTTCTTGTTACTGTTAATTGCCACTAATTGTATCTACTTTTAGTAGTGTTTTTACAGTATTAAACTTAAATTTAACAGTTTTATCTCTTAAATAAAAGAAATAATATTTGTGAAAATACGATACATTTTGAATGTATTTTAAAAGTCATTTTATGTGAAAAAAACGTACATTTTCTTTAAAATAATGGAAATGCTATGCTTATTCACAGCTACAGGTTTTTTCTGTTATTTTACATTAGACATTTAAATTCACAATTTATTTTTTTAATTTATTGGTGTTTTCATGTATTTAAAAAATACAGAAAAAATCTGTAAAATTAACAAGAAAAAGTATATAAATTTACAGATTTTTTTTACAGTGTAGATTACGGGTTGCATGACTGGTCCCCTCATTTGCAGACTCAGAACTACTCCTGGATGGCTGTGCTGTTGTGCAGGTAGAAGGGGTCAACACAACGTTGGCATTAGGCAGTGGGAGAGGGACACCAATCACTGCCAGATGGCGGCGGTGCAGCTCCTCAACAATCCTGCTGAGTGGATCTGCATCACCCATAATTTGTTGAATCAGTGTGTATTGAAACACACGGCCAGACACCAAAAGGTAATGAGCCTCTTTCTTTGCCTTCGACACCACCTCAATAACTTCAGGTGTGCCGTTTTTCACGCAAACATTGCGCAGATGGATTGACAGGGATTCCTGGGTCCTCATGCACACAGGACACAGTACATAGTGCCTGTTGGGTTTACTGGAAAGATAAAAAGACATATTTCACATAACTTAAAGCTGTGAATATATACTGCACATTACATGTTGTAGTATATTGTGAGCTTCAAAACTCATCTTAACTTACACACTGGGAGCCATTTTTCAGGAACAATCTTCATTTAAGATCTGAATAGCTCCTCTGGAAGACTGGAACTCTAGTAGGGTTACCCAAACCAAAAGGAGCTGATGCAGTGTTAGCAGGAATACAAGCTCTTTAGCAGTAGCAATTAAAATTGCTTTTTTTTCTTGAGGTAAGACAGCAGGATTCTCTCTTCTTTCTAGAATAATGTAGTATGATGATCTCTGATGAGCTTCTTAGGAGTCTCTAGATGGAATCTGGGGTGAATTGAGTAGGTAGGTAGGCAGTAGATCTTGGATGTGTGGAGTTCTGATTGCCTCACCTTTTATGTCTGTCTGACAGTCCCGACAAATTTGAATTTGTCTTGTTCCTTGGTTTCATTTGCAGTGATTTATTTCAGATTTGCACCCACCACTGGCTTCACCAGACTTGGTAGGCATTATGCAATATACATTGTTCCATTAGATAAAGTCTGAAGAAGGTCCATGAAATGCAGTCTTTAAAAGTAGTTCTTTATTATTTGTCTTCTATGTTTCATGCCAAAGGAAGAGAGAAAAGGGGGAAGGGAAGAAGAAGGAAAAGAAGATGAAAACTATACTACACTATAATTTTAGACAGAGATGAGGACATTTGTATTATGTCATTGGTTAAAATATGTTTAGTTCATAGGTCACGTTTCATTGTTCATTATAATGATTGTAAGAAATGTTTTCGGCACATCAAATAAAGGCTTAGATAGTTTAACAGTCTGGTCATATTCAGAACAAACGTTGACTCAGTTTCTATCACACAAAGACAGAGATCGAAACATCATGAAACAAGACCATGACTAACTCTTTCACATATTGTTTGGTCATTAGCCAGTCATTAAGCAGGAGAGGAGAGCTAACTGGCCACTTGGCTGGCTTCATAACACATTTGTACAATAACAGGCTTCTTTGTAGAATAAATTGACTTTCAGAAATGGCCTTCATTTGCACTCCTGTCCTGATGCTAAATTACAAGCAATACCAGAAAGTTATACACCAGATTAGTTCATAATTTGTATGTATGTTTGTTGGGAATTTCAAGACGTTTCTCTAAATATAACAAAGCCTAGCTGACAGCACCAAGTTCCTACTTTTGTTTACAAATTAATTCTTAACTTTTGTATATATTTTTGAACATCTGCAAGCACTACCCTACACTTGGTATTGTTCTTTACAGTGTTTGATTGCAGTGTCAGTGTTAGTGGAACTGGTTAAAGTTAAAGGAAGGTTTTCATCATGCCACGATTTGAAAAATTCCTAGTTTGATATTGTGAACATACTGTAACCTGGTCATGACACTCTTATATTAGGGTTATGGGTTCAACCCCATATTGTGTGAGAACTTTCAGTCTTTATGAAAAATGAACAGTTGTACATAAAGTGGTAACATGCTAGGACATGTTATGTAGACTAAAGGGGAGGCACCAACCTTTATCATTTTAATTGCTAATTTCCATCTGTTGTCCCTGGGCATATACAGTGCACTACAATAATATAGAAATGATAATTCCACATAACACTAAAAGTGCATAGGCTTACTTATTTTTTTTAATTTAAACTAACTTAAACTAATACACTAATAATAGTAGTAAAAGAAGGGATCGCATTCCGTTCTTTTGAATTAAGTAAGGGGTGTTTGAGCTAAACCATAAACAATCAAATTAAATAATCTTTTATTATTTTATTGTTCAATATTATTGCAATAGTTGTAACATTGTGAGGTTTTCTTGTCCAGAAAGTGTTTTAATACAAAGTGGTTATATTGTTGTGGTTTTTATTTCAAGCTGTTATTTTGGAGCACTGTAAGAATGCATCGTCTCAAACTGTTAACAGCATTTTCTGTGCTTGTGAACTTGCGAGTTATTTCTTTCAAGAACAACCAGCAAGAACATCCTCCCCAAGAACACAAGTCTGTTCTTTGAATTCTTGATACTGAGAAACACCAAATATCTCACAGCGCAAGCTTCCTTCTGTCTTTGGCGTGTGGCAATCATCTAGATGTCCAGCAGGCTACTGCATATGAAACGGGAGTGTAATTAGACCAACAAGCACCAGCTGTGTCAATACCATCACCTGGTACTGCTCTAATGAACTATCCCCACACCTCTTTCCCCTGCAGCTGATTGCAAACCACAGCCACCTCCACAAGGATAAATGCTCACTGCACAACCCATTCTCATTCTGAACTCGTAAAAAATAAGGACGTTTGGACAGTGGTTGTCAGCGTCTGATGTGACGAAAAAGGCGCTTTTCAGCGTGTTTGTGTAACGCACCAGGGAGAGCAGCAGTTAGATAGGATTTAGCGGGTAGTATGTAAGGGCGAATTTCAATTTCGGGGTTCGTGTCCGGCTTGTCACTTTGGCTATAGTCGTTTTTTTCTTTCCTCCCGCGTGTTACAGAACCATATGCCCACCCACGACCCTTTCCTAAACCCAACCGTCCCATAGTTCCCGCATGTCACGGAACCGTAAGCCCACCCACGACCTTTTCCTTAACATAACTGCGTCAAAAGGGACGGCAATAGTCCCGACCAAGTGCGTTTACTTAAATCACTAAAGGAGACTTTTAGCGTCAATAAGAACGACAAAGGCACCTGAACAAGCGTCCATATTTTACGAGATGGGTAAACTTTTGATAAACCAGCCTAACCTGATCTTAAAGTTTAACCTAACATGAATGTTCAACTTTAACCTGCTCCATTGCCAGTTTAGAAAGGATATTCAAATCTCTGCAGGTCTTGAACAGTCTTGTCAAAGCATTGAATTCATTTATCTCAAAAAAGGCCTTAGAAAACTTTTAAAGAAGGCAGTGGACTGTCTGTTTAGGAGTTTAATGCCTTTTCAGTCAGCAGTACATATTTTATGCCTTATCTGGCTCCATTAGCTCTCATTATCAAATAAAAAATATGTCCAAAACAATTCTGTATTTTCTACTGACTTTGACGTTAGAATGTAAAAATACATGTAGACATTCACCATAGTGATTTCATACTGGATTATATTGATGACATGAATTGACATTTAAGAAAAATATGAGGAAATACAAGTGAGATACTTTTCTTTCAATGTGTCTGTTGAGAAACCAACCAATCAGGATTGTTTTGTGGTTTGAATCATAGCATCTACTGGCTTGGCAGTAGCAGTGGCGAGCGCTCGGAGAACAAAGCGACACAAAGCAGGGTTCAGTTCACAATGTTGTAAAGGTTTAATGAGACACACAACGATGTACATATTTTTCATCAATCGTTCCATTTATTTAGATGATGTGTAAGATTAGAGAGTCAGGATGGGCGGATTGTCTCTGAAGGACTGTTCACACAGATAGGAACAGTGTTGTAATTTCGGACACAACTCAAACAGATGACAACTACTTTCCTTTGACTTCTAGTTTGTCATAACTTACTGTCACACTGGTAGAGCCCCTTTCAACATTCACATAAGTAGGTGGATTGCACCAGGACAAAAGAAGGGAGTGTTCTGTTATGCTGAGCCAAGAAACTGTCAGTGACAGCTGAAATTCTGTATGCAGAGATTTAGTTTTGTTTATCACTAAGAACATTTCTGAAAATATGAGTCACGCCATTAGCCTTTACTCTGTTCCAACATGAAAGCCTTAATGGCCTAGATGTGGACTGTCACATAAGGTCAAAGGTTTGCAGTATCGCAGATGTGAACAGGATTTAATTAAAATACATGAAACAAGTTTTAAACATTGAAAGCAGATAGAAATTCAATGACATATAAAGCCTTTATTGCTATTGTATAGAATACAACAAAATTAGGAGCATGACTCCTGATCAGTGCAATAAAAGACAAGAAAAACATCACAAAAGCAAACATCACAAAGACAAAGAAACATCCCCAGCCGACAACACAGAATTGGATTCAAACATAAGTAAAATAAATAAATCCAAGGTGATTTTGCACTAGAATAGGAGTTTGTATTGCACTAAAGTAAATGTAAACATTTCACTGGTATGAATATAGTTATTGCACCAGATTAAATTAGATTATTGAAAGAAATGTATCATATTCAATACTTTTATGCAGGGTTTGAATTATGATTTCATCTTTGTGGGGCTCTCTTTAATATATATATATATATATATATATATATATATATATATATATATATATATATATATATATATATATGAGTTGCAAATTTTGAGCATTAATGCACGTATTTACCTTTTTCTGAATCAATGTAAGCTGGAAATATCTTTATTTAAAGGGAAACATAGATTACAATCCAATTATAAAAACATAATCTCAGGCATTCTGTATTGCTATTTATTCTCCTGTAGATCGACTTTTCTAATGTAGCCTAGAATCATTTACTCCTCCCTCCTCTTTTGCATCTTTTGTTGAGGAAGTAACCTCCTTAAATGTGCATATAACAATTATTCACCTCAATGCTACATGAATTCATTTTAATGGATTAAAAAAGCCCTGGACTGTAATATTTCAGATGTGTTTGAGCAAGATTACTGCTCATGTTAAAAACTTTGTGCACATTCAAAATATATCCCATCTGTGCTCTCTATGATTTGGAGGAGTCATGATATTTTGAGAAAAATAAAGTCATAATAGGCTATTACAAGAATAAAGTCACTATATTTCAGAAAATAATCTACCTGCACCATAGCCTGCTGTGCATTATGTGATTGCTCTGCTGATACAGTAGATCTCAGACCTTCTGAGAGACTCAGAGCCCCGTTTGAGACTCTGGTCTGTGAATGAGACAAAGTTTAGGGAAGTGGCTGAACGCTGCTCTACATCAGAGGTGGAAAACCAAAACTACAGCAGAATTACATGGATGCACAAACGTGACACATCTGCCGCAGCATGTCGACAGCAGAGAGCGTCCATTATAAACCTGAAGCACAGACTACGGACGGAAGGCACGCTGCTAATCTCTATTTTTACAGCAAGAGTGGACACGAAGAGAGGCACAGGTCTGCTTCAGAGCTTCGTGTGTTTTGGAAAAGTGATTTATTTGTGATTTAAATAATGGTGCTGATGATGATTTTTAGAGACCCCCACAGGCGTATGATTTTACTGCTTTCATGGGAGCTCATCCTCTCTCTATGGGAGCTCAGCTCCCACTGGCTCCCATGTAATTCGAACCCTGCTTTTTGGAGTTACAGTGGGGCAAAAAAGTATTTAGTCAGCCACCAATTGTGCAAGTTATGCCACTTAAAAAGATTAGAGAGGCCTGTAATTTTCGTAGGTACACTTCAACTATGAGAGACAAAATGAGAAATAAAAATCCAGAAAATCACATTGTAGGATTTTTAATGACTATTGGTAAATGATGGTGGAAAATAAGTATTTGGTCAATAACAAAAGTTCATCTCAATACTTTGTTATATACCCTTTGTTGGCAATGACAGAGGTCAAACGTTTTCTGTAAGTCTTCACAAGGTTTTCACACACTGTTGCTGATATTTTGTCCCATTCCTCCATGCAGATCTCCTCTAGAGCAGTGATGTTTTGGGGCTGTCGCTGGGCAACACGGACTTTCAACTCCCGCCAAAGATTTTCTATGGGGTAGTTTTATTTCTAATATTATTCTATCAACAGACATTCACATCTGGCATTATAATTTATTTTCCTCGGGTGTACTGTGGAGTGGGTAAGACTGTTTTTAATGTCAGGCTAGCAGTTACCGTTGACTTGTGAGCACCAGCGAACTCTGCAACTGAAAGGACTGGATGAAAAGTGTTGAAAACGGTCTCCACTGATAAATAACACACTGGCTAACTTGGAAATGAGGTCGTATGTCCAAATATTAATGTCAGAAGAATATGAGGAAATACCTAAGACACATATCCTTTTGATGTGTCTCTATATATATATATACTGTTTTGTACTCATCTATTTTCATATTTACTATGATAATTCCAAATATCATGTACAATATTCGTTCAAAATGTTTGAGATGCAATTCTTTTTTTGTTGTCGCTTTTTTTCCCCTTCATTATCTTTTCGTTGGAAATCTATATTTATTTGTTTTTCATAACTTACCGTCACAATAGTCAAACCTCTTTCAACATGCATATAGGTGGAATGCACCAGCAACCGGTTTCACAGGACACAAGAAGGGAGGGTGCCATTATAGGCCTATATTTAGCCAAGAAACTTACACATTGCTGAAATTCTGCATCATGTGATTTGATTTTGTTCATTGCTATGGCGTCACAACATTTCTGACTGTCACATTGTTAGCCTTTCTTCTTTTCCAATATAAAGGCCCTAATAGATGCGGAGTGTCACAGAAGGTGAACGTTTTGGCAATACCACAGATGTAAACTGGACTGAATTAAAAGACATTGAAAAAGTTTAAAACATTGAAAGCAGATAGAAAGGGGGGATATATAACGTTTCATCTTAAATCTTTTGGGTGAGTACATTTTTAAGTCTATATGTAATGCTAACAGGAGATGTCTCTCACTTATGAACTAAAAGTGGGATTGTTGTGATGGTAGTTTGTGCAGTTTAATCCTTTTTGTGAAGTTTCAGTCAGCATCATCACATCTGGAGCAAACACTGTTGATACAGCTAGCTACAGTAGATAAGCTGATTGACTCATTATGGGCAAGTGCCAATTTAAGCAAAAGCTTCGATAAACTTTAATAAATTCATGATTTTACGTTGGTTGAACCATCGACCCATTTAATGCCACTTATCCGAGTCCAGGTTTTGTTCACTTAATTAATGTGATCATTAAGAATGTATTCTTATATAATGCTGAAAAATATTGAAAAAGTGTTATTTGTCAAATAATTTAGGCTGTTTCTTGCCTACTGGTTTTCCATCATTATTTGTCCAGTAGCCTATAGTCATAAAAAAAACGTTATTTAAGTTAATTGTGTGTGGTATTAAAAAACGTCTTACAAAAGTCTTACATCTAACGTGGTGAACTCTGCAGAAACCCTGTAAAAGCACCTGTAGTTTACTCGTCTTAATTAAAACAATAAAAAAAAAATTCTACAGACTTTGAATTTGAAAGAAAAATACAGGTAGACATTCACCATTAATTAATATAGTGATTTCATACTGGGTGATATTAATGTCATGAAGTGACACTTCAGAAGAATATGAGGAAATACCTAAGATACATATCCTTTTGATGTATCCTGTGATTTGGTTTTGTTCATTGCTATGGCGTCACAACATTTCTGAATATCACCTATGAGTCACATCATTAGCCTTTATTCTGTTCCAATATAAAGGCCCTAATAGATGCAGACTGTCACAGAAGGTGAACGTTTTGGCAATACCACAGATGTAAACTGGACTGAAATAAAAGACATTGAGAAATTTTAAAACATTGAAAGCAGATAGAAAGGGGGGATATATAATATTTTATCTTACAATTTTTGGGTAAGTACATTTTTAAGTCTATACGTAATGCTATCAGGAGATGTCTCTCACTTATAAACTAAAAATTGTTGCGATAGTGATTTTTGCGTTTAATCCTTTTTGTGAAGTTTCAGTCAGCATCATCAGACCTGGAGCAAACACTGTTGATACAGCTAGCTACAGTAGATAAGCTGATTGACTCATTATGGGCAAGTGCCAATTCAAGCAAAAGCTTCAAAATTGAAAATGGAATAAATTCATCATTTGACATTGGTTATTCCATCCATCCATTTTATGCCACTTATCCGAGTCCAGGTTGTGTTAATTTAATTAATTATATCAAATGTATTTGTTCTTATATAGCCTACTGCTGAGGAGTACTCAACAAATTTAATGTGTCCATATTAATATTATTGTTTTCTACTTTCACTATTCTGATAAGTCTGATAATCATATACAGTATAATATCAGTTCAGTATGAATAAATGCAATTCTATTTTTCTTGCATTACTTCCTGCACCATTACCACAACACTAGAAATCTATACTTGTTATTTCATCCTTACTGACTGTCACACTGGTCAAACTAGTTTTAACATTCACGTAAGTGGAATGCAGCAAGACAAAAGAAGGGAGAATGCCATGATAATAATCAAAGAAACTGACTCATCGACAGCTGGAATTCTGTACCTGGATATTTGGTTTTGTTCTTTGTTAAGGTGTAACAACATTTCTGAAAAATGTTTCACCTATGAGTGACGTCATTAGCCTACTCTGTTCCAATATCTGTTCCAATATAATAATAGATATTGACTGTCAAATAAGATGAACAAGAAGGGAGTGTGCCATTATAGGTCTAAACTGAAGCAAAGATGACAAATTGACTGCTGCAGTTCTGTATCTTGAGATTTAGTTTTGTTCATCACTAAGGTGTCACAACATTTCTGAATATCACCTATGAGTCACTGCATCACTAGCCTTGCTTCATTTTCCCAAGGCCCTAATAGATGCTGACTGTCACAGAAGGTGAACATTTTGGCAATATTACAGGTGAACTGGACTGAATTAAAAGACATTGAACAAGTTTAAAATGTTAAAAGCAGATAAAAAGGGGGAACATTATGGTGGTGTCATGGTGGTGATTATAGTGTCATTGTTTATATCAATGTCTGGTAACACTTTACAATGAAGTAACCACAGGCTAAACAAACTGCTATAATGACTACTGCCATTTGAAGATTGAGTACTGTGTGCACTGTTAAAAAGTAAGTCTAGTAAGTAGGTACTGTAGTAAAAAACCAACATGTTGATTCTGTGAATAAGTCTATATTGTTTAATTTCATAGATTGAAAAGAAGACAAGATGCTGCGGATCATATCAATGTTCCTGTTTCTAATAGGTAAGCTGAGCGATGTTTAACAGATTGCCGTTGAAATGTCTTGATAGGAAATAACAGAAAAGGTGTAACTTAACGTAACACAAAGTTAAAGGGCAGTTCTTGCGGACACCGCATGAAATATATATTATAGAAACAACGACACAGTCTATTTTCAACTTTATATAAATTAGTTGATTCAGGCAAGCTCTGTTTTGCTAACTAATTGCAGCAATGACAACCACAACTGCAGCAGAGACAGCTACAGCTGCCCCAACAACAACCACAGAAGCAGCAACGACAACCACAGCTGCTCCAACAACAACCACAGAAGCAGCAACGACAACCACAGCTGCCCCAACAACAACCACAGCTGCTCCAACAACAACCACAGAAGCAGCAACGACAACCACAGCTGCAGCAACGACAACCACAGCTGCCCCAACAACAACCACAGAAGCAGAAACGACAACCACAGCTGCCCCAACAACAACCACAGAAGCAGCAACGACAACCACAGCTGCTCCAACAACAACCACAGAAGCGGCAACGACAACCACATCTGCTCCAACAACAACCACAGAAGCGGCAACGACAACCACAGCTGCCCCAACAACAACCACAGAAGCAGCAACGACAACCACAACTGCTCCAACGACAACCACAGAAGCAGCAACGACATCCACAGAAGCAGCAACGACAACCACAGCTGCCCCAACAACAGCAACGGAAGCAGCAACGACAACCACAGCTGCTCCAACAACAACCACAGAAGTGGCAACGACAACCACATCTGCTCCAACAACAACCACAGAAGCAGCAACGACAACTACAGCTGCCCCAACAACAACCACAGAAGCAGCAACGACAACCACAGCTGCAGCAACGACAACCACAGATGCCCCAACAACAACCACAGAAGCAGAAACGACAACCACAGCTGCCCCAACAACAACCACAGAAGCAGCAACGACAACCACAGCTGCTCCAACAACAACCACAGAAGCGGCAACGGCAACCACATCTGCTCCAACAACAACCACAGAAGCGGCAACGACAACCACAGCTGCCCCAACAACAACCACAACTTCTCCAACGACAACCACAGAAGCAGCAACGACATCCACAGAAGCAGCAACGACAACCACAGCTGCCCCAACAACAGCAACGGAAGCAGCAACGACAACCACAGCTGCTCCAACAACAACCACAGAAGTGGCAACGACAACCACATCTGCTCCAACAACAACCACAGAAGCAGCAACGACAACTACAGCTGCCCCAACAACAACCACAGAAGCAGCAACGACAGCCACAGCTGCCCCAACAACAAACACAGCTGCTTCAACAACAACCACAGAAGCAGCAACGACAACCACAGCTGCATCAACGACAACCACAGCTGCCCCAACAACAATCACAGAAGCAGAAACAACAACCACAGCTGCTCCAACAACAACCACAGAAGCGGCAACTACAACCACATCTGCTCCAACAGCAACCACAGAAGCATCAACGACAACCATATCTGCTCCAACAGCAACCACAGAAGCATCAACGACAACCACAGCTGCCCCAACAACAACCACAGAAGCAGCAACGACAACCACAACTGCTCCAACGACAACCACAGAAGCAGCAACGACAACCACATCTGCTCCAACAACAACCACAGAAGCAGCAACGACAACCACATATGCTCCAACAACAACCACAGAAGCGGCAATGACAACCACAGCTGCCCCAACAACAACCACAGAAGCAGCAACGACAACCACAACTTCTCCAACGACAACCACAGAAGCAGCAACGACATCCACAGAAGCAGCAACGACAACCACAGAAGCAGCAACGACAACCACATCTGCTCCAACAACAACCACAGAAGCAGCAACGACAACCACAGCTGCCCCAACAACAACCACAGAAGCGGCAACGACATCTACAGCTGCAGCAACGACAACCACAGAAGCAGCAACGACGTCCACAGAAGCAGCAACGACAACCACAGCTGCCCCAACAACAACCACAGAAGCAGCAACTACAACCACAACTGCTCCAACGACAACCCCAGAAGCAGCAATGAAAACCACAGCTGCCCCAACAACAACCACAGAAGCAGCAACGACAACCACAACTGCTCCAACGACAACCACAGAAGCAGCAACGACATCCACAGAAGCAGCAACGACAACCACAGCTGCCCCAACAATAACCACAGCTGCTCCAACAACAACCACAGAAGCAGCAACGACAACCACAGCTGCAGCAACGACAACCACAGAAGCAGCAACGACAACCACAGATGCCCCAACAACAACCACAGAAACAGCAACGACAACCACAACTGCTCCAACGACATCCACAGAAGCAGCAACGACATCCACAGAAGTAGCAACGACAACTACAGCTGCTCCACCAACAACCACAGAAGCAGCAACGACATCCACAGAAGCAGCAACGACAACCACAGCTGCCCCAACAACAGCAACGGAAGCAGCAACGACAACCACAGCTGCTCCAACAACAACCACAGAAGTGGCAACGACAACCACATCTGCTCCAACAACAACCACAGAAGCAGCAACGACAACTACAGCTGCCCCAACAACAACCACAGAAGCAGCAACGACAGCCACAGCTGCCCCAACAACAAACACAGCTGCTTCAACAACGACCACAGAAGCAGCAACGACAACCACAGCTGCATCAACGACAACCACAGCTGCCCCAACAACAATCACAGAAGCAGAAACAACAACCACAGCTGCTCCAACAACAACCACAGAAGCGGCAACGACAACCACATCTGCTCCAACAGCAACCACAGAAGCATCAACGACAACCACATCTGCTCCAACAGCAACCACAGAAGCATCAACGACAACCACAGCTGCCCCAACAACAACCACAGAAGCAGCAACGACAACCACAACTGCTCCAACAACAACCACAGAAGCAGCAACGACAACCACATCTGCTCCAACAACAACCACAGAAGCAGCAACGACAACCACATATGCTCCAACAACAACCACAGAAGCGGCAATGACAACCACAGCTGCCCCAACAACAACCACAGAAGCAGCAACGACAACCACAACTTCTCCAACGACAACCACAGAAGCAGCAACGACATCCACAGAAGCAGCAACGACAACCACAGAAGCAGCAACGACAACCACATCTGCTCCAACAACAACCACAGAAGCAGCAACGACAACCACAGCTGCCCCAACAACAACCACAGAAGCGGCAACGACATCTACAGCTGCAGCAACGACAACCACAGAAGCAGCAACGACGTCCACAGAAGCAGCAACGACAACCACAGCTGCCCCAACAACAACCACAGAAGCAGCAACTACAACCACAACTGCTCCAACGACAACCCCAGAAGCAGCAATGAAAACCACAGCTGCCCCAACAACAACCACAGAAGCAGCAACGACAACCACAACTGCTCCAACGACAACCACAGAAGCAGCAACGACATCCACAGAAGCAGCAACGACAACCACAGCTGCCCCAACAATAACCACAGCTGCTCCAACAACAACCACAGAAGCAGCAACGACAACCACAGCTGCAGCAACGACAACCACAGAAGCAGCAACGACAACCACAGATGCCCCAACAACAACCACAGAAACAGCAACGACAACCACAACTGCTCCAACGACAACCACAGAAGCAGCAACGACATCCACAGAAGTAGCAACGACAACTACAGCTGCTCCACCAACAACCACAGAAGCAGCAACGACAACCACAGCTGCAGCAACGACAACCACAGCTGCCCCAGCAACAACCACAGAAGCAGCAACGACAACCACATCTGCTCCAACAACAACCACAGAAGCGGCATCGACAACCACATCTGCTCCAACAACAACCACAGAAGCAGCAACGACAACCACAGCTGCCCCAACAACAACCACAGAAGTAGCAACGACATCCACAGAAGCAGCAACGACAACCACAGCTGCCCCAACAACAGCAACAGAAGCAGCAACGACAACCACAGCTGCTCCAACAACAACCACAGAAGCAGCAACGACAACCACAGAAGCCGCAATGACATCCACAGAAGCAGCAACGACAACCACAGCTGCCCCAACAACAGCAACAGAAGCAGCAACGACAACCACAGCTGCTCCAACAACAACCACAGAAGCAGCAACGACAACCACATCTGCTCCAACAACAACAACAGAAGCAGCAACGACAACCACATCTGCTCCAACAACAACAACAGAAGCAGCAACGACAACCACAGCTGCCCCAACAACAACCACAGAAGCAGCAACGACAACCACAGCTGCAGCAACGACAACCACAGAAGCAGCAACGACAACCACAGCTGCCCCAACAAGAAATACAGAAGAAGCAACGACAACCACAACTGCTCCAACGACAACCACAGAAGCCGCAACGACATCCACAGAAGCAGCAACGACAACCAATGATGCCCCAACAACAACCACAGAAGCAGCAATGACAACCACAACTGCTCCAACGACAACCACAGAAGCAGCAACAACATCCACAGCTGCAGCAACGACAACCACAGCTGTGCCAACAACAACCACAGAAGTGGCAACGACAACCACATCTGCTCCAACAACAACCACAGAAGCAGCAATGACAACCACAGCTGCCCCAACAACAACCACAGAAGCAGCATCGACAAGCACAACTGCTCCAACGACAACCACAGAAGCAGCAACGACAACCACAACTGCTCCAACAACAACCACAGAAGCAGCAACGACATCCACTGAAGCAGCAACGACAACCACAGCTGCCCCAACAACAACCACAGAATCAGCATCGACAACCACAACTGCTCCAACGACAACCACAGAAGCAGCAACGACAACCACATCTGCTCCAACAACAACCACAGAAGCAGCAACGACAACCACAACTGCAGCAACGACAACCACAGAAGCAGCAACGACAACGACAGCTGGCCCAACAACAACCACAGAAACAGCAACGACAACCACAACTGCTCCAACGACAACCACAGAAGCAGCAACGACATCCACAGAAGAAGCAACGACAACTACAGCTGCCCCAACAACAACCACAGCTGCCCCAACAACAACCACAGAAACAGCAACGTCAACCACAGCTGACCCAACAACAACCACAGAAGCAGCAACGACAACCACAGCTGCTCCAACAACAACCACAGAAGCGGCAACGACAACCACAGCTGCCCCAACAACAACCACAGAAGCAGCAACGACAACCACAACTGCTCCAACGACAACCACAGAAGCAGCAACGACATCCACAGAAGCAGCAACGACAACCACAGCTGCCCCAACAACAACCACAGCTGCTCCAACAACAACCACAGAAGCAGCAACGACAACCACAGCTGCAGCAACGACAACCACAGAAGCAGCAACGACAACCACAGCTGCCCCAACAACAACCAGAGAAACAGCAACGACATCCACAGAAGTAGCAACGACAACTACAGCTGCCCCAACAACAACCACAGCTGCTCCAACAACAACCACAGAAGCAGCAACGACAACCACAGCTACAGCAACGACAACCACTGCTGCCCCAACAACAACCACAGAAGCAGCAACGACAACCACAGCTGCTCCAACAACAACCACAGAAGCGGCATCGACAACAACATCTGCTCCAACAACAACCACAGAAGCAGCAACGACAACCACAGCTGCCCCAACAACAACCACAGCTGCCCCAACAACAACCACAGAAGTAGCAACAACATCCACAGAAGCAGCAACGACAACCACAGCTGCCCCAACAATAACCACAGAAGCAGCAACGACAACCACAACTGTACCAACGACAACCACAGCTGCTCCAACAACAACCACAGAAGCAGCAACGACAACCACAGCTGCCCCAACAACAACCACAGAAGCAGCAACTACAACCACAACTGCTCCAACGACAACTACAGAAGTAGCAACAACAACCACAACTGCCCCAACAACAACCACAGAAGCAGAAACGACAACCACAACTTCTCCAACGACAACCACAGAAGCAGTAACAACATCCACAGAAGCAGCAACGACAACCACAGCTGCCCCAACAACAACCACAACTGCCCCAACAACAACCACAGAAGCAGAAACGACAACCACAACTTCTCCAACGACAACCACAGAAGCAGTTACAACAACCACAGAAGCAGCAACGACAACCACAGCTGCAGCAACGACAACCACAGAAGCAGCAATGACAACCACAGCTGCCCCAACAACAACCACAGAAACAGCAACGACAACCACAACTGCTCCAACGACAACCACAGAAGCAGCAACGACATCCACAGAAGTAGCAACGACAACTACAGCTGCCCCAACAACAACTATAGCTGCTCCAACAACAACCACAGAAGCAGCAACGACAACCACAGCTGCAGCAACGACAACCACAGCTGCCCCAGCAACAACCACAGAAGCAGCAACGACAACCACAGCTGCTCCAACAACAACCACAGAAGCGGCATCGACAACCACATCTGCTCCAACAACAACCACAGAAGCAGCAACGACAACCACAGCTGCCCCAACAACAACCACAGAAGTAGCAACGACATCCACAGAATCAGCAACGACAACCACAGCTGCCCCAACAACAGCAACAGAAGCAGCAACGACAACCACAGCTGCTCCAACAACAACCACAGAAGCAGCAACGACAACCACAGCTGCCCCAACAACAACCACAGAAGTAGCAACGACATCCACAGAAGCAGCAACGACAACCACAGCTGCCCCAACAACAGCAACAGAAGCAGCAACGACAACCACAGCTGCTCCAACAACAACCACAGAAGCAGCAACGACAACCACAGCTGCCCCAACGACAACCACAGAAGCCGCAACGACATCCACAGAAGCAGCAACGACAACCACAACTGCTCCAACGACAACCACAGATGCAGCAACGACATCCACAGAAGAAGCAACGACAACTACAGCTGGCCCAACAACAACCACAGCTGCCCCAACAACAACGACAGAAGCAGCAACGACAACCACAGCTGCTCCAACAACAACCACAGAAGCGGCATCGACAACCACATCTGCTCCAACAACAACCACAGAAGCAGCAACGACAACCACAGCTGCCCCAACAACAACCACAGAAGTAGCAACGACATCCACAGAAGCAGCAACGACAACCACAGCTGCCCCAACAACAGCAACAGAAGCAGCAACGACAACCACAGCTGCTCCAACAACAACCACAGAAGCAGCAACGACAACCACAGCTGCCCCAACAACAACCACAGAAGTAGCAACGACATCCACAGAAGCAGCAACGACAACCACAGCTGCCCCAACAACAGCAACAGAAGCAGCAACGACAACCACAGCTGCTCCAACAACAACCACAGAAGCAGCAACGACAACCACATCTGCTCCAACAACAACAGAAGCAGCAACGACAACTACACCTGCCCCAACAACAACCACAGAAGCAGCAACGACAACCACAGCTGCAGCAACGACAACCACAGAAGCAGCAACGACAACCACAGCTGCCCCAACAAGAAATACAGAAGCAGCAACGACAACCACAACTGCTCCAACAACAACCACAGAAGCAGCAACGACATCCACTGAAGCAGCAACGACAACCACAGCTGCCCCAACAGCAACCACAGAAGCAACATCGACAACCACAACTGCTCCAACGACAACCACAGAAGAAGCAACGACAACCACATCTGCTCCAACAACAACCACAGAAGCAGCAACGACAACCACAACTGCAGCAACGACAACCACAGAAGCAGCAACGACAACGACAGCTGGCCCAACAACAACCACAGAAACAGCAACGACAACCACAACTGCTCCAACGACAACCACAGATGCAGCAACGACATCCACAGAAGAAGCAACGACAACTACAGCTGCCCCAACAACAACCACAGCTGCCCCAACAACAACCACAGAAACAGCAATGTCAACCACAGCTGACCGAACAACAACCACAGAAGCAGCAACGGCAACCACAGCTGCTCCAACAACAACCACAGAAGCGGCAACGACAACCACAGCTGCCCCAACAACAACCACAGAAGCAGCAACGACAACCACAACTGCTCCAACGACAACCATAGAAGCAGCAACGACATCCACAGAAGCAGCAACGACAACCACAGCTGCCCCAACAACAACCACAGCTGCTCCAACAACAACCACAGAAGCAGCAACGACAACCACAGCTGCAGCAACGACAACCACAGAAGCAGCAACGACAACCACAGCTGCCCCAACAACAACCACAGAAACAGCAACGACAACCACAACTGCTCCAACGACGACCACAGAAGCAGCAACGACATCCACAGAAGTAACAACGACAACTACTGCTGCCCCAACAACAACCACAGAAGCAGCAACGACAACCACAGCTGCTCCAACAACAACCACAGAAGCGGCATCGACAACCACATCTGCTCCAACAACAACCACAGAAGCAGCAACGACAACCACAGCTCCCCCAACAACAACCACAGAAGTAGCAACAAAATCCACAGAAGCATCAACGACAACCACAGTTGCCCCAACAACAACCACAGAAGCAGCAACGACAACCACAACTGCACCAACGACAACCACAGCTGCTCCAACAACAACCACAGAAGCAGCAACGACAACCACAGAAGCCGCAATGACATCCACAGAAGCAGCAACGACAACCACAGCTGCCCCAACAACAGCAACAGAAGCAGCAACGACAACCACAGCTGCTCCAACAACAACCACAGAAGCAGCAACGACAACCACATCTGCTCCAACAACAACCACAGAAGCAGCAACGACAACCACAGCTGCAGCAACGACAACCACAGAAGCAGCAACGACAACCACAGCTGCCCCAACAACAACCACAGAAACAGCAACGACAACCACAACTGCTCCAACGACAACCACAGAAGCAGCAACGACATCCACAGAAGTAACAACGACAACTACAGCTGCCCCAACAACAACCACAGCTGCCCCAACAACAACCACAGAAGCAGCAACTACAACCACAACTGCTCCAACGACAACTACAGAAGCAGCAACAACAACCACAACTGCCCCAACAACAACCACAGAAGCAGAAACGACAACCACAACTTCTCCAACGACAACCACAGAAGCAGCAACAACATCCACAGAAGCAGCAACGACAACCACAGCTGCCCCAACAATAACCACAGCTGCTCCAACAACAACCACAGAAGCAGCAACGACAACCACAGCTGCAGCAACGACAACCACAGAAGCAGCAACGCCAACCACAGCTGCCCCAACAACAACCACAGAAACAGCAACGACAACCACAACTGCTCCAACGACAACCACAGAAGCAGCAACGACATCCACAGAAGTAGCAACGACAACTACAGCTGCCCCAACAACAACTATAGCTGCTCCAACAACAACCACAGAAGCAGCAACGACAACCACAGCTGCAGCAACGACAACCACAGCTGCCCCAGCAACAACCACAGAAGCAGCAACGACAACCACAGCTGCTCCAACAACAACCACAGAAGCGGCATCGACAACCACATCTGCTCCAACAACAACCACAGAAGCAGCAACGACAACCACAGCTGCCCCAACAACAACCACAGAAGTAGCAACGACATCCACAGAAGCAGCAACGACAACCACAGCTGCCCCAACAACAGCAACAGAAGCAGCAACGACAACCACAGCTGCTCCAACAACAACCACAGAAGCAGCAACGACAACCACAGCTGCCCCAACGACAACCACAGAAGCCGCAACGACATCCACAGAAGCAGCAACGACAACCAAAGCTGCCCCAACAACAGCAACAGAAGCAGCAACGACAACCACAACTGCTCCAACGACAACCACAGATGCAGCAACGACATCCACAGAAGAAGCAACGACAACTACAGCTGGCCCAACAACAACCACAGCTGCCCCAACAACAACCACAGAAACAGCAACGTCAACCACAGCTGCCCCAACAACAGCAACAGAAGCAGCAACGACAACCACAGCTGCTCCAACAACAACCACAGAAGCAGCAACGACAACCACATCTGCTCCAACAACAACAGAAGCAGCAACGACAACCACACCTACCCCAACAACAACCACAGAAGCAGCAACGACAACCACAGCTGCAGCAACGACAACCACAGAAGCAGCAACGACAACCACAGCTGCCCCAACAAGAAATACAGAAGCAGCAACGACAACCACAACTGCTCCAACAACAACCACAGAAGCAGCAACGACATCCACTGAAGCAGCAACGACAACCACAGCTGCCCCAACAGCAACCACAGAAGCAACATCGACAACCACAACTGCTCCAACGACAACCACAGAAGAAGCAACGACAACCACATCTGCTCCAACAACAACCACAGAATCAGCAACGACAACCACAACTGCAGCAACGACAACCACAGAAGCAGCAACGACAACGACAGCTGGCCCAACAACAACCACAGAAACAGCAACGACAACCACAACTGCTCCAACGACAACCACAGATGCAGCAACGACATCCACAGAAGAAGCAACGACAACCACAGCTGCTCCAACAACAACCAAGGAAGCGGCAACGACAACCACAGCTGCCCCAACAACAACCACAGAAGCAGCAACGACAACCACAACTGCTCCAACGACAACCATAGAAGCAGCAACGACATCCACAGAAGCAGCAACGACAACCACAGCTGCCCCAACAACAACCACAGCTGCTCCAACAACAACCACAGAAGCAGCAACGACAACCACAGCTGCAGCAACGACAACCACAGAAGCAGCAACGACAACCACAGCTGCCCCAACAACAACCACAGAAACAGCAACGACAACCACAACTGCTCCAACGACAACCACAGAAGCAGCAACGACATCCACAGAAGTAACAACGACAACTACAGCTGCCCCAACAACAACCACTGCTGCCCCAACAACAACCACAGAAGCAGCAACGACAACCACAGCTGCTCCAACAACAACCACAGAAGCGGCATCGACAACCACATCTGCTCCAACAACAACCACAGAAGCAGCAACGACAACCACAGCTCCCCCAACAACAACCACAGAAGTAGCAACAAAATCCACAGAAGCATCAACGACAACCACAGTTGCCCCAACAACAACCACAGAAGCAGCAACGACAACCACAACTGCACCAACGACAACCACAGCTGCTCCAACAACAACCACAGAAGCAGCAACGACAACCACAGCTGCCCCAACAACAACCACAGAAGCAGCAAATACAACCACAACTGCTCCAACGACAACCACAGAAGCAGCAACGACAACCACAGCTGCCCCAACAACAACCACAGAAGCAGCAACGACAACCACAACTGCTCCAACGACAACCACAGAAGCAGCAACGACATCCACAGAAGCAGCAACGACAACCACAGCTGCCCCAACAATAACCACAGCAGCTCCAACAACAACCACAGAAGCAGCAACGACAACCACAGCTGCAGCAACGACAACCACAGAAGCAGCAACGACAACCACAGCTGCCCCAACAACAACCACAGAAGCAGCAACGACAACCACAGCTGCAGCAACGACAACCACAGCTGCCCCAGCAACAACCACAGAAGCAGCAACGACAACCACAGCTGCTCCAACAACAACCACAGAAGCGGCATCGACAACCACATCTGCTCCAACAACAACCACAGAAGCAGCAACGACAACCACAGCTGCCCCAACAACAACCACAGAAGTAGCAACGACATCCACAGAAGCAGCAACGACAACCACAGCTGCCCCAACAACAGCAACAGAAGCAGCAACGACAACCACAGCTGCTCCAACAACAACCACAGAAGCAGCAACGACAACCACAGCTGCCCCAATGACAACCACAGAAGCCGCAACAACATCCACAGAAGCAGCAACGACAACCACAGCTGCCCCAACAACAGCAACAGAAGCAGCAATGACAATCACAGCTGCTCCAACAACAACCACAGAAGCAGCAACGACAACCACATCTGCTCCAACAACAACAGAAGCAGCAACGACAACCACAGCTGCCCCAACAACAACCACAGAAGCGGCAACGACAACCACAGCTGCAGCAACGACAACCACAGAAGCAGAAACGACAACCACAACTTCTCCAACGACAACCACAGAAGCAGCAACGACATCCACAGAAGCAGCAACGACAACCACAGCTGCCCCAACAATAACCACAGCTGCTCCAACAACAACCACAGAAGCAGCAACGACAACCACAGCTGCAGCAACGACAACCACAGAAGCAGCAACGACAACCACAGCTGCCCCAACAACAACCACAGAAACAGCAACGACAACCACAACTGCTCCAACGACAACCACAGAAGCAGCAACGACATCCACAGAAGTAGCAACGACAACTACAGCTGCCCCAACAACAACCATAGCTGCTCCAACAACAACCACAGAAGCAGCAACGACAACCACAGCTGCCCCAGCAACAACCACAGAAGCAGCAACGACAACCACAGCTGCTCCAACAACAACCACAGAAGCGGCATCGACAACCACATCTGCTCCAACAACAACCACAGAAGCAGCAACGACAACCACAGCTGCCCCAACAACAACCACAGAAGTAGCAACGACATCCACAGAAGCAGCAACGACAACCACAGCTGCCCCAACAACAGCAACAGAAGCAGCAACGACAACCACAGCTGCTCCAACAACAACCACAGAAGCAGCAACGACAACCACAGCTGCCCCAACGACAACCACAGAAACCGCAACGACATCCACAGAAGCAGCAACGACAACCAAAGCTGCCCCAACAACAGCAACAGAAGCAGCAACGACAACCATAACTGCTCCAACGACAACCACAGATGCAGCAACGACATCCACAGAAGAAGAAACGACAACTACAGCTGGCCCAACAACAACCACAGCTGCCCCAACAACAACCACAGAAACAGCAACGTCAACCACAGCTGCCCCAACAACAGCAACAGAAGCAGCAACGACAACCACAGCTGCTCCAACAACAACCACAGAAGCAGCAACGACAACCACATCTGCTCCAACAACAACAGAAGCAGCAACGACAACCACACCTGCCCCAACAACAACCACAGAAGCAGCAACGACAACCACAGCTGCAGCAACGACAACCACAGAAGCAGCAACGACAACCACAGCTGCCCCAACAAGAAATACAGAAGCAGCAACGACAACCACAACTGCTCCAACAACAACCACAGAAGCAGCAACGACATCCACTGAAGCAGCAACGACAACCACAGCTGCCCCAACAGCAACCACAGAAGCAGCATCGACAACCACAACTGCTCCAACGACAACCACAGAAGAAGCAACGACAACCACATCTGCTCCAACAACAACCACAGAAGCAGCAACGACAACCACAACTGCAGCAACGACAACCACAGAAGCAGCAACGACAACGACAGCTGGCCCAACAACAACCACAGAAACAGCAACGACAACCACAACTGCTCCAACGACAACCACAGATGCAGCAACGACATCCACAGAAGAAGCAACGACAACTACAGCTGCCCCAACAACAACCACAGCTGCCCCAACAACAACCACAGAAACAGCAACGTCAACCACAGCTGACCGAACAACAACCACAGAAGCAGCAACGACAACCACAGCTGCTCCAACAACAACCACAGAAGCGGCAACGACAACCACAGCTGCCACAACAACAACCACAGAAGCAGCAACGACAACCACAACTGCTCCAACGACAACCACAGAAGCAGCAACGACATCCACAGAAGCAGCAACGACAACCACAGCTGCCCCAACAACAACCACAGCTGCTCCAACAACAACCACAGAAACAGCAACGACAACCACAGAAGCAGCAACGACATCCACAGAAGTAACAACGACAACTACAGCTGCCCCAACAACAACCACTGCTGCCCCAACAACAACCACAGAAGCAGCAACGACAACCACAGCTGCTCCAACAACAACCACAGAAGCGGCATCGACAACCCCATCTGCTCCAACAACAACCACAGAAGCAGCAACGACAACCACAGCTGCCCCAACAACAACCACAGAAGTAGCAACAAAATCCACAGAAGCATCAACGACAACCACAGCTGCCCCAACAACAACCACAGAAGCAGCAACGACAACCACAACTGCACCAACGACAACCACAGCTGCTCCAACAACAACCACAGAAGCAGCAACGACAACCACAGCTGCCCCAACAACAACCACAGAAGCAGCAACTACAACCACAACTGCTCCAACGACAACCACAGAAGCAGCAACGACAACCACAGCTGCCCCAACAACAACCACAGAAGCAGCAACGACAACCACAACTGCTCCAACGACAACCACAGAAGCAGCAACGACATCCACAGAAGCAGCAACGACAACCACAGCTGCCCCAACAATAACCACAGCTGCTCCAACAACAACCACAGAAGCAGCAACGACAACCACAGCTGCAGCAACGACAACCACAGAAGCAGCAACGACAACCACAGCTGCCCCAACAACAACCACAGAAGCAGCAACGACAACCACAGCTGCAGCAACGACAACCACAGCTGCCCCAGCAACAACCACAGAAGCAGCAACGACAACCACAGCTGCTCCAACAACAACCACAGAAGCGGCATCGACAACCACATCTGCTCCAACAACAACCACAGAAGCAGCAACGACAACCACAGCTGCCCCAACAACAACCACAGAAGTAGCAACGACATCCACAGAAGCAGCAACGACAACCACAGCTGCCCCAACAACAGCAACAGAAGCAGCAACGACAACCACAGCTGCTCCAACAACAACCACAGAAGCAACAACGACAACCACAGCTGCCCCAATGACAACCACAGAAGCCGCAACGACATCCACAGAAGCAGCAACGACAACCACAGCTGCCCCAACAACAGCAACAGAAGTAGCAATGACAATCACAGCTGCTCCAACAACAACCACAGAAGCAGCAACGACAACCACATCTGCTCCAACAACAACAGAAGCAGCAACGACAACCACAGCTGCCCCAACAACAACCACAGAAGCGGCAACGACAACCACAGCTGCAGCAACGACAACCACAGAAGCAGCAACGACAACCACAGCTGCCCCAACGACAACCACAGAAGCCCCAACGACATCCACAGAAGCAGCAACGACAACCACAGCTGCCCCAACAACAACCACAGAAGCAGCATCGACAACCACAACTGCTCCAACAACAACCACAGAAGCAGCAACGACAACCACCGCTGCCCCAACGACAACCACAGAAGCCCCAACGACATCCACAGCTGCCCCAACAACAGCAACAGAAGCAGCAACGACAACCACAGCTGCTCCAACAACAACCACAGAAGCAGCAACGACAACCACAACTGCTCCAACGACAACCACAGAAGCCACAACGACATCCACAGAAGCAGCAACGACAACCACTGATGCCCCAACAACAACCACAGAAGCAGCTATGACAACCACAACTGCTCCAACGACAACCACAGAAGCAGCAACGACATCCACAGCTGCAGCAACGACAACGACAGCTGTCCCAACAACAACCACAGAAGCGACAACGACAACCACATCTGCTCCAACAACAACCACAGAAGCAGCAATGACAACCACAGCTGCCCCAACAACAACCACAGAAGCAGCATCGACAAGCACAACTGCTCCAACGACAACCACAGAAGCAGCAACGACAAACACAACTGCTCCAACAACAACCACAGAAGCAGCAACGACATCCACTGAAGCAGCAACGACAACCACAGCTGCCCCAACAACAACCACAGAAGCAGCATCGACAACCACAACTGCTCCAACAACAACCACAGAAGCAGCAACGACAACCACAACTGCAGCAACGACAACCACAGAAGCAGCAACGACAACGACAGCTGGCCCAACAACAACAACCACAGAAACAGCAACGACAACCACAACTGCTCCAACGACAACCACAGAAGCAGCAACGACATCCACAGAAGAAGCAACGACAACCAAAGCTGCCCCAACAACAGCAACAGAAGCAGCAACGACAACCATAACTGCTCCAACGACAACCACAGATGCAGCAACGACATCCACAGAAGAAGAAACGACAACTACAGCTGGCCCAACAACAACCACAGCTGCCCCAACAACAACCACAGAAACAGCAACGTCAACCACAGCTGCCCCAACAACAGCAACAGAAGCAGCAATGACAACCACAGCTGCTCCAACAACAACCACAGAAGCAGCAACGACAACCACATCTGCTCCAACAACAACAGAAGCAGCAACGACAACCACACCTGCCCCAACAACAACCACAGAAGCAGCAACGACAACCACAGCTGCAGCAACGACAACCACAGAAGCAGCAACGACAACCACAGCTGCCCCAACAAGAAATACAGAAGCAGCAACGACAACCACAACTGCTCCAACAACAACCACAGAAGCAGCAACGACATCCACTGAAGCAGCAACGACAACCACAGCTGCCCCAACAGCAACCACAGAAGCAGCATCGACAACCACAACTGCTCCAACGACAACCACAGAAGAAGCAACGACAACCACATCTGCTCCAACAACAACCACAGAAGCAGCAACGACAACCACAACTGCAGCAACGACAACCACAGAAGCAGCAACGACAACGACAGCTGGCCCAACAACAACCACAGAAGCAGCAACGACAACCACAACTGCTCCAACGACAACCACAGATGCAGCAACGACATCCACAGAAGAAGCAACGACAACTACAGCTGCCCCAACAACAACCACAGCTGCCCCAACAACAACCACAGGAACAGCAACGTCAACCACAGCTGACCGAACAACAACCACAGAAGCAGCAACGACAACCACAGCTGCTCCAACAACAACCACAGAAGCGGCAACGACAACCACAGCTGCCACAACAACAACCACAGAAGCAGCAACGACAACCACAACTGCTCCGACAACCACAGAAGCAGCAACGACATCCACAGAAGCAGCAACGACAACCACAGCTGCCCCAACAACAACCACAGCTGCTCCAACAACAACCACAGAAACAGCAACGACAACCACAGAAGCAGCAACGACATCCACAGAAGTAACGACAACTACAGCTGCCCCAACAACAACCACTGCTGCCCCAACAACAACCACAGAAGCAGCAACGACAACCACAGCTGCTCCAACAACAACCACAGAAGCGGCATCGACAACCCCATCTGCTCCAACAACAACCACAGAAGCAGCAACGACAACCACAGCTGCCCCAACAACAACCACAGAAGTAGCAACAAAATCCACAGAAGCATCAACGACAACCACAGCTGCCCCAACAACAACCACAGAAGCAGCAACGACAACCACAACTGCACCAACGACAACCACAGCTGCTCCAACAACAACCACAGAAGCAGCAACGACAACCACAGCTGCCCCAACAACAACCACAGAAGCAGCAACTACAACCACAACTGCTCCAACGACAACCACAGAAGCAGCAACGACAACCACAGCTGCCCCAACAACAACCACAGAAGCAGCAACGACAACCACAACTGCTCCAACGACAACCACAGAAGCAGCAACGACATCCACAGAAGCAGCAACGACAACCACAGCTGCCCCAACAATAACCACAGCTGCTCCAACAACAACCACAGAAGCAGCAACGACAACCACAGCTGCAGCAACGACAACCACAGAAGCAGCAACGACAACCACAGCTGCCCCAACAACAACCACAGAAGCAGCAACGACAACCACAGCTGCAGCAACGACAACCACAGCTGCCCCAGCAACAACCACAGAAGCAGCAACGACAACCACAGCTGCTCCAACAACAACCACAGAAGCGGCATCGACAACCACATCTGCTCCAACAACAACCACAGAAGCAGCAACGACAACCACAGCTGCCCCAACAACAACCACAGAAGTAGCAACGACATCCACAGAAGCAGCAACGACAACCACAGCTGCCCCAACAACAGCAACAGAAGCAGCAACGACAACCACAGCTGCTCCAACAACAACCACAGAAGCAACAACGACAACCACAGCTGCCCCAATGACAACCACAGAAGCCGCAACGACATCCACAGAAGCAGCAACGACAACCACAGCTGCCCCAACAACAGCAACAGAAGCAGCAATGACAATCACAGCTGCTCCAACAACAACCACAGAAGCAGCAACGACAACCACATCTGCTCCAACAACAACAGAAGCAGCAACGACAACCACAGCTGCCCCAACAACAACCACAGAAGCGGCAACGACAACCACAGCTGCAGCAACGACAACCACAGAAGCAGCAACGACAACCACAGCTGCCCCAACGACAACCACAGAAGCCCCAAAGACATCCACAGAAGCAGCAACGACAACCACAGCTGCCCCAACAACAACCACAGAAGCAGCATCGACAACCACAACTGCTCCAACAACAACCACAGAAGCAGCAACGACAACCACCGCTGCCCCAACGACAACCACAGAAGCCCCAACGACATCCAAAGAAGCAGCAACGACAACCACAGCTGCCCCAACAACAGCAACAGAAGCAGCAACGACAACCACAGCTGCTCCAACAACAACCACAGAAGCAGCAACGACAACCACAACTGCTCCAACGACAACCACAGAAGCCACAACGACATCCACAGAAGCAGCAACGACAACCACTGATGCCCCAACAACAACCACAGAAGCAGCAATGACAACCACAACTGCTCCAACGACAACCACAGAAGCAGCAACGACATCCACAGCTGCAGCAACGACAACGACAGCTGTCCCAACAACAACCACAGAAGCGACAACGACAACCACATCTGCTCCAACAACAACCACAGAAGCAGCAATGACAACCACAGCTGCCCCAACAACAACCACAGAAGCAGCATCGACAAGCACAACTGCTCCAACGACAACCACAGAAGCAGCAACGACAAACACAACTGCTCCAACAACAACCACAGAAGCAGCAACGACATCCACTGAAGCAGCAACGACAACCACAGCTGCCCCAACAACAACCACAGAAGCAGCATCGACAACCACAACTGCTCCAACAACAACCACAGAAGCAGCAACGACAACCACAACTGCAGCAACGACAACCACAGAAGCAGCAACGACAACGACAGCTGGCCCAACAACAACAACCACAGAAACAACAACGACAACCACAACTGCTCCAACGACAACCACAGAAGCAGCAACGACATCCACAGAAGAAGCAACGACAACTACAGCTGCCCCAACAACAACCACAGCTGCCCCAACAACAACCATAGAAACAGCAACGTCAACCACAGCTGACCCAACAACAACCACAGAAGCAGCAACGACATCCACAGAAGCAGCAACGACAACCACAGCTGCCCCAACAACAACCACAGCTGCTCCAACAACAACCACAGAAGCAGCAACGACAACCACAGCTGCAGCAACGACAACCACAGAAGCAGCAACGACAACCAATGCTGCCCCAACAACAACCACAGAAACAGCAACGACAACCACAACTGCTCCAACGACAACCACAGAAGCAGCAACAACATCCAAAGAAGTAACAACGACAACTACAGCTGCCCCAACAACAACCACTGCTGCCCCAACAACAACCACAGAAGCAGCAACGACAACCACAGCTGCTCCAACAACAACCACAGAAGCGGCATCGACAACCACATCTGCTCCAACAACAACCACAGAAGCAGCAACGACAACCACAGCTGACCCAACAACAACCACAGAAGTAGCAACGACATCCACAGAAGCATCAACCACAACCACAGCTGCCCCAACAACAACCACAGAAGCAGCAACGACAACCACAACTGCACCAACGACAACCACAGCTGCTCCAACAACAACCACAGAAGCAGCAACGACAACCACAGCTGCCCCAACAACAACCACAGAAGCAGCAACTACAACCACAACTGCTCCAACGACAACCACAGAAGCAGCAACGACAACCACAGCTGCCCCAACAACCACAGAAGCAGCAACGACAACCACAACTGCTCCAACGACAACCACAGAAGCAGCAACGACACCCACAGAAGCAGCAACGACACCCACAGAAGCAGCAACGACAACCACAGCTGCCCCAACAATAACCACAGCTGCTCCAACAACAACCACAGAAGCAGCAACGACAACCACAGAAGCAGCAACGACAACCACAGCTGCCCCAACAACAACCACAGAAGCAGCAACGACAACCACAGCTGCAGCAACGACAACCACAGCTGCCCCAGCAACAACCACAGAAGCAGCAACGACAACCACAGCTGCAGCAACGACAACCACAGCTGCCCCAGCAACAACCACAGAAGCAGCAACGACAACCACAGCTGCTCCAACAACAACCACAGAAGCGGCATCGACAACCACATCTGCTCCATCAACAACCACAGAAGCAGCAACGACAACCACAGCTGCCCCAACAACAACCACAGAAGTAGCAACGACATCCACAGAAGCAGCAACGACAACCACAGCTGCCCCAACAACAGCAACAGAAGCAGCAACGACAACCACAGCTGCTCCAACAACAACCACAGAAGCAGCAACGACAACCACAGCTGCCCCAACGACAACCACAGAAGCCGCAACGACATCCACAGAAGCAGCAACGACAACCACAGCTGCCCCACCAACAGCAACAGAAGCAGCAATGACAATCACAGCTGCTCCAACAACAACCACAGAAGCAGCAACGACAACCACATCTGCTCCAACAACAACAGAAGCAGCAACGACAACCACAGCTGCCCCAACAACAACCACAGAAGCGGCAACGACAACCACAGCTGCAGCAACGACATTCACAGAAGCAGCAACGACAACCACAGCTGCCCCAACAAGAAATACAGAAGAAGCAACGACAACCACAACTGCTCCAACGACAACCACAGAAGCCGCAACGACATCCACAGAAGCAGCAACGACAACCACTGATGCCCCAACAACCACAGAAGCAGCAATGACAACCACAACTGCTCCAACGACAACCACAGAAGAAGCAACGACATCCACAGCTGCAGCAACGACAACCACAGCTGTCCCAACAACAACCACAGAAGCGGCAACGACAACCACATCTGCTCCAACAACAACCACAGAAGCAGCAAGGACAATCACAGCTGCCCCAACAACAACCACAGAAGCAGCATCGACAAGCACAACTGCTCCAACGACAACCACAGAAGCAGCAACGACAACCACAACTGCTCCAACAACAACGACAGAAGCAGCAACGACATCCACTGAAGCAGCAACGACAACCACAGCTGCCCCAACAACAACCACAAAAGCAGCATCGACAACCACAACTGCTCCAACGACAACCACAGAAGCAGCAACGACAACCACATCTGCTCCAACAACAACCACAGAAGCAGCAACGACAACCACAGCTGCCCCAACAACAACCACAGAAGCAGCAACGACAACCACAACTGCTCCAACGACAACCACAGAAGCAGCAACAACATCCACAGAAGCAGCAACGACAACCACAGCTGCCCCAACAACAACCACAGCTGCCCCAACAACAACCACAGAAGCAGCAACGACAACCACAACTGCACCAACGACAACCACAGCTGCTCCAACAACAACCACAGAAGCAGCAACGACAACCACAGCTGCCCCAACAACAACCACAGAAGCAGCAACTACAACCACAACTGCTACGACAACCACAGAAGCAGCAACGACAACCACAGCTGCCCCAACGACAACCACAGAAGCAGCAACGACATCCACAGAAGCAGCAACGACAACCACAGCTGCCCCAACAATAACCACAGCTGCTCCAACAACAACCACAGAAGCAGCAACGACAACCACAGCTGCAGCAACGACAACCACAGAAGCAGCAACGACAACCACAGCTGCCCCAACAACAACCACAGAAACAGCAACGACAACCACAACTGCTCCAACGACAACCACAGAAGCAGCAACGACATCCACAGAAGTAGCAACGACAACTACAGCTGCCCCAACTACAACCACAGCTGCTCCAACAACAACCACAGAAGCAGCAACGACAACCACAGCTGCAGCAACGACAACCACAGCTGCCCCAGCAACAACCACAGAAGCAGCAACGACAACCACAGCTGCTCCAACAACAACCACTGAAGCGGCATCGACAACCACATCTGTTCCAACAACGACCACAGAAGCAGCAACGACAACCACAGCTGCCCCAACAACAACCACAGAAGTAGCAACGACATCCACAGAAGCAGCAACGACAACCACAGCTGCCCCAACAACAGCAACAGAAGCAGCAACGACAACCACAGCTGCTCCAACGACATCAACAGAAGCAGCAACGACAACCACAGCTGCCCCAACAACAGCAACAGAAGCAGCAACGACAACCACAGCTGCTCCAACAACAACCACAGAAGCAGCAACGACAACCACAACTGCTCCAACGACAACCACAGAAGCCGCAACGACATCCACAGAAGCAGCAACGACAACCACTGATGCCCCAACAACAACCACAGAAGCAGCAATGACAACCAGAACTGCTCCAACGACAACCACAGAAGCAGCAACGACATCCACAGCTGCAGCAACGACAACCACAGCTGTCCCAACAACAACCACAGAAGCGGCAACGACAACCACATCTGCTCCAACAACAACCACAGAAGCAGCAATGACAACCACAGCTGCCCCAACAACAACCACAGAAGCAGCATCGACAAGCACAACTGCTCCAACGACAACCACAGAAGCAGCAACGACAACCACAACTGCTCCAACAACAACCACAGAAGCAGCAACGACATCCACTGAAGCAGCAACGACAACCACAGCTGCCCCAACAACAACCACAGAAGCAGCATCGACAACCACAACTGCTCCAACAACAACCACAGAAGCAGCAACGACAACCACAGCTGCTCCAACAACAACCACAGAAGCAGCAACGACAACCACAGCTGCCCCAACAACAACCACAGAAGCAGCAACGACAACCACAACTGCTCCAACGACAACCACAGAAGCAGCAACGACATCCACAGAAGCAGCAACGACAACCACAGCTGCCTCAACAACAACCACAGCTGCCCCAACAACAACCACAGAAGCAGCAACGACAACCACAACTGCACCAACGACAACCACAGCTGCTCCAACAACAACCACAGAAGCAGCAACGACAACCACAGCTGCCCCAACAACAACCACAGAAGCAGCATCTACAACCACAACTGCTCCAACGACAACCACAGAAGCAGCAACGACAACCACAGCTGCCCCAACAACAACCACAGAAGCAGCAACGACAACCACAACTGCTCCAACGACAACCACAGAAGCAGCAACGACATCCACAGAAGTAGCAACGACAACTACAGCTGCCCCAACAACAACCACAGCTGCTCCAACAACAACCACAGAAGCAGCAACGACAACCACAGCTGCAGCAACGACAACCACAGCTGCCCCAACAACAACCACAGAAGTAGCAACGACATCCACAGAAGCAGCAACGACAACCACAGCTGCCCCAACAACAGCAACAGAAGCAGCAACGACAACCACAGCTGCTCCAACGACATCAACAGAAGCAGCAACGACAACCACAGCTGCCCCAACAACAGCAACAGAAGCAGCAACGACAACCACAGCTGCTCCAACAACAACCACAGAAGCAGCAACGACAACCACAACTGCTCCAACGACAACCACAGAAGCCGCAACGACATCCACAGAAGCAGCAACGACAACCACTGATGCCCCAACAACAACCACAGAAGCAGCAATGACAACCAGAACTGCTCCAACGACAACCACAGAAGCAGCAACGACATCCACAGCTGCAGCAACGACAACCACAGCTGTCCCAACAACAACCACAGAAGCGGCAACGACAACCACATCTGCTCCAACAACAACCACAGAAGCAGCAATGACAACCACAGCTGCCCCAACAACAACCACAGAAGCAGCATCGACAAGCACAACTGCTCCAACGACAACCACAGAAGCAGCAACGACAACCACAACTGCTCCAACAACAACCACAGAAGCAGCAACGACATCCACTGAAGCAGCAACGACAACCACAGCTGCCCCAACAACAACCACAGAAGCAGCATCGACAACCACAACTGCTCCAACAACAACCACAGAAGCAGCAACGACAACCACAGCTGCTCCAACAACAACCACAGAAGCAGCAACGACAACCACAGCTGCCCCAACAACAACCACAGAAGCAGCAACGACAACCACAACTGCTCCAACGACAACCACAGAAGCAGCAACGACATCCACAGAAGCAGCAACGACAACCACAGCTGCCTCAACAACAACCACAGCTGCCCCAACAACAACCACAGAAGCAGCAACGACAACCACAACTGCACCAACGACAACCACAGCTGCTCCAACAACAACCACAGAAGCAGCAACGACAACCACAGCTGCCCCAACAACAACCACAGAAGCAGCATCTACAACCACAACTGCTCCAACGACAACCACAGAAGCAGCAACGACAACCACAGCTGCCCCAACAACAACCACAGAAGCAGCAACGACAACCACAACTGCTCCAACGACAACCACAGAAGCAGCAACGACATCCACAGAAGTAGCAACGACAACTACAGCTGCCCCAACAACAACCACAGCTGCTCCAACAACAACCACAGAAGCAGCAACGACAACCACAGCTGCAGCAACGACAACCACAGCTGCCCCAGCAACAACCACAGAAGCAGCAACGACAACCACAGCTGCTCCAACAACAACCACAGAAGCGGCATCGACAACCACATCTGCTCCAACAACAACCACAGAAGCAGCAACGACAACCACAGCTGCCCCAACAACAACCACAGAAGTAGCAACGACATCCACAGAAGCAGCAACGACAACCACAGCTGCCCCAACAACAGCAACAGAAGCAGCAACGACAACCACAGCTGCTCCAACAACAACCACAGAAGCAGCAACGACATCCACAGAAGCAGCAACGACAACCACAGCTGCCCCAACAACAGCAACAGAAGCAGCAACGACAACCACAGCTGCCCCAACGACAACCACAGAAGCCGCAACGACATCCACAGAAGCAGCAACGACAACCACAGCTGCCCCAACAACAGCAACAGAAGCAGCAACGACAACCACAGCTGCTCCAACAACAACCACAGAAGCAGCAACGACAACCACATCTGCTCCAACAACAACAACAGAAGAAGCAACGACAACCACAGCTGCCCCAACAATAACCACAGCTGCTCCAACAACAACCACAGAAGCAGCAACGACAACCACAGAAGCAGCAACGACAACCACAGCTGCCCCAACAACAACCACAGAAACAGCAACGACAACCACAACTGCTCCAACGACAACCACAGAAGCAGCAACGACATCCACAGAAGTAGCAACGACAACTACAGCTGCCCCAACAACAACCACAGCTGCTCCAACAACAACCACAGAAGCAGCAACGACAACCACAGCTGCAGCAACGACAACCACAGCTGCCCCAGCAACAACCACAGAAGCAGCAACGACAACCACAGCTGCTCCAACAACAACCACAGAAGCGGCATCGACAACCACATCTGCTCCAACAACAACCACAGAAGCAGCAACGACAACCACAGCTGCCCCAACAACAACCACAGAAGTAGCAACGACATCCACAGAAGCAGCAACGACAACCACAGCTGCTCCAACAACAACCACAGAAGCAGCAACGACAACCACAACTGCTCCAACGACAACCACAGAAGCCGCAACGACATCCACAAAAGCAGCAACGACAACCACTGATGCCCCAACAACAACCACAGAAGCAGCAATGACAACCACAACTGCTCCAACGACAACCACAGAAGCAGCAACGACATCCACAGCTGCAGCAACGACAACCACAGTTGTCCCAACAACAACCACAGAAGCAGCAACGACAACCACATCTGCTCCAACAACAACCACAGAAGCAGCAATGACAACCACAGCTGCCCCAACAACAACCACAGAAGCAGCATCGACAAGCACAACTGCTCCAACGACAACCACAGAAGCAGCAACGACAACCACAACTGCTCCAACAACAACCACAGAAGCAGCAACGACATCCACTGAAGCAGCAACGACAACCACAGCTGCCCCAACAACAACCACAGAAGCAGCATCGACAACCACAACTGCTCCAACAACAACCACAGAAGCAGCAACGACAACCACAGCTGCTCCAACAACAACCACAGAAGCAGCAACGACAACCACAGCTGCTCCAACAACAACCACAGAAGCGGCATCGACAACCACATCTGCTCCAACAACAACCACAGAAGCAGCAACGACAACCACAGCTGCCCCAACAACAACCACAGAAGTAGCAACGACATCCACAGAAGCAGCAACGACAACCACAGCTGCTCCAACAACAACCACAGAAGCAGCAACGACAACCACAACTGCTCCAACGACAACCACAGAAGCCGCAACGACATCCACAGAAGCAGCAACGACAACCACTGATGCCCCAACAACAACCACAGAAGCAGCAATGACAACCACAACTGCTCCAACGACAACCACAGAAGCAGCAACGACATCCACAGCTGCAGCAACGACAACCACAGTTGTCCCAACAACAACCACAGAAGCGGCAACGACAACCACATCTGCTCCAACAACAACCACAGAAGCAGCAATGACAACCACAGCTGCCCCAACAACAACCACAGAAGCAGCATCGACAAGCACAACTGCTCCAACGACAACCACAGAAGCAGCAACGACAACCACAACTGCTCCAACAACAACCACAGAAGCAGCAACGACATCCACTGAAGCAGCAACGACAACCACAGCTGCCCCAACAACAACCACAGAAGCAGCATCGACAACCACAACTGCTCCAACAACAACCACAGAAGCAGCAACGACAACCACAGCTGCTCCAACAACAACCACAGAAGCAGCAACGACAACCACAGCTGCCCCAACAACAACCACAGAAGCAGCAACGACAACCACAACTGCTCCAACGACAACCACAGAAGCAGCAACGACATCCACAGAAGCAGCAACGACAACCACAGCTGCCTCAACAACAACCACAGCTGCCCCAACAACAACCACAGAAGCAGCAACGACAACCACAACTGCACCAACGACAACCACAGCTGCTCCAACAACAACCACAGAAGCAGCAACGACAACCACAGCTGCCCCAACAACAACCACAGAAGCAGCATCTACAACCACAACTGCTCCAACGACAACCACAGAAGCAGCAACGACAACCACAGCTGCCCCAACAACAACCACAGAAGCAGCAACGACAACCACAACTGCTCCAACGACAACCACAGAAGCAGCAACGACATCCACAGAAGCAGCAACAACAACCACAGCTGCCCCAACAATAACCACAGCTGCTCCAACAACAACCACAGAAGCAGCAACGACAACCACAGAAGCAGCAACGACAACCACAGCTGCCCCAACAACAACCACAGAAACAGCAACGACAACCACAACTGCTCCAACGACAACCACAGAAGCAGCAACGACATCCACAGAAGTAGCAACGACAACTACAGCTGCCCCAACAACAACCACAGCTGCTCCAACAACAACCACAGAAACATCAACGACAACCACAGCTGCAGCAACGACAACCACAGCTGCCCCAGCAACAACCACAGAAGCAGCAACGACAACCACAGCTGCTCCAACAACAACCACAGAAGCGGCATCGACAACCACATCTGCTCCAACAACAACCACAGAAGCAGCAACGACAACCACAGCTGCCCCAACAACAACCACAGAAGTAGCAACGACATCCACAGAAGCAGCAACGACAACCACAGCTGCCCCAACAACAGCAACAGAAGCAGCAACGACAACCACAGCTGCTCCAACAACAACCACAGAAGCAGCAACGACAACCACAGCTGCCCCAACGACAACCACAGAAGCCGCAACGACATCCACAGAAGCAGCAACGACAACCACAGCTGCCCCAACAACAGCAACAGAAGCAGCAACGATAACCACAGCTGCTCCAACAACAACCACAGAAGCAGCAACGACAACCACATCTGCTCCAACAACAACAACAGAAGCAGCAACGACAACCACAGCTGCCCCAACAATAACCACAGCTGCTCCAACAACAACCACAGAAGCAGCAACGACAACCACAGAAGCAGCAACGACAACCACAGCTGCCCCAACATCAACCACAGAAACAGCAACGACAACCACAACTGCTCCAACGACAACCACAGAAGCAGCAACGACATCCACAGAAGTAGCAACGACAACTACAGCTGCCCCAACAACAACCACAGCTGCTCCAACAACAACCACAGAAGCAGCAACGACAACCACAGCTGCAGCAACGACAACCACAGCTGCCCCAGCAACAACCACAGAAGCAGCAACGACAACCACAGCTGCTCCAACAACAACCACAGAAGCGGCATCGACAACCACATCTGCTCCAACAACAACCACAGAAGCAGCAACGACAACCACAGCTGCCCCAACAACAACCACAGAAGTAGCAACGACATCCACAGAAGCAGCAACGACAACCACAGCTGCCCCAACAACAGCAACAGAAGCAGCAACGACAACCACAGCTGCTCCAACAACAACCACAGAAGCAGCAACGACAACCACAGCTGCCCCAACGACAACCACAGAAGCCGCAACGACATCCACAGAAGCAGCAACGACAACCACAGCTGCCCCAACAACAGCAACAAAAGCAGCAACGATAACCACAGCTGCTCCAACAACAACCACAGAAGCAGCAACGACAACCACATCTGCTCCAACAACAACAACAGAAGCAGCAACGACAACCACAGCTGCCCCAACAATAACCACAGCTGCTCCAACAACAACCACAGAAGCAGCAACGACAACCACAGAAGCAGCACCGACAACCACAGCTGCCCCAACAACAACCACAGAAACAGCAACGACAACCACAACTGCTCCAATGACAACCACAGAAGCAGCAACGACATCCACAGAAGTAGCAACGACAACTACAGCTGCCCCAACAACAACCACAGCTGCTCCAACAACAACCACAGAAGCAGCAACGACAACCACAGCTGCAGCAACGACAACCACAGCTGCCCCAGCAACAACCACAGAAGCAGCAACGACAACCACAGCTGCTCCAACAACAACCACAGAAGTGGCATCGACAACCACATCTGCTCCAACAACAACCACAGAAGCAGCAACGACAACCACAGCTGCCCCAACAACAACCACAGAAGTAGCAACGACATCCACAGAAGCAGCAACGACAACCACAGCTGCCCCAACAACAGCAACAGAAGCAGCAACGACAACCACAGCTGCTCCAACAACAACCACAGAAGCAGCAACGACAACCACAGCTGCCCCAACGACAACCACAGAAGCCGCAACGACATCCACAGAAGCAGCAACGACAACCACAGCTGCCCCAACAACAGCAACAGAAGCAGCAACGACAACCACAGCTGCTCCAACAACAACCACAGAAGCAGCAACGACAACCACATCTGCTCCAACAACAACAACAGAAGCAGCAACGACAACCACAGCTGTCCCAACAACAACCACAGAAGCAGCAACGACAACCACAGCTGCAGCAACAACAACCACAGCTGCCCCAACAAGAAATACAGAAGAAGCAACGACAACCACAACTGCTCCAACGACAACCATAGAAGCCGCAACGACATCCACAGAAGCAGCAACGACAACCACTGATGCCCCAACAACAACCACAGAAGCAGCAATGACAACCACAACTGCTCCAACGACAACCACAGAAGCAGCAACGACATCCACAGCTGCAGCAACGACAACCACAGCTGTCCCAACCACAACCACAGAAGCGGCAACGACAACCACATCTGCTCCAACAACAACCACAGAAGCAGCAATGACAACCACAGCTGCCCCAACAACAACCACAGAAGCAGCATCGACAAGCACAACTGCTCCAACGACAACCACAGAAGCAGCAACGACAACCACAACTGCTCCAACAACAACCACAGAAGCAGCAACGACAACCACAGCTGCCCCAACAACAACCACAGAAGCAGCATCGACAACCACAACTGCTCCAACGACAACCATAGAAGCAGCAACGACAACCACATCTGCTCCAACAACAACCACAGAAGCAGCAACGACAACCACAACTGCAGCAACGACAACCACAGAAGCAGCAACGACAACGACAGCTGGCCCAACAACAACCACAGAAACAGCAACGACAACCGCTCCAACGACAACCACAGAAGCAGCAACGACATCCACAGAAGAAGCAACGACAACTACAGCTGCCCCAACAACAACTACAGCTGCACCAACAACAACCACAGAAACAGCAACGTCAACCACAGCTGACCCAACAACAACCACAGAAGCAGCAACGACAACCACAGCTGCTCCAACAACAACCACAGAAGCGGCAACGACAACCACTGCTGCCCCAACATCAACCACAGAAGCAGCAACGACAACCACAACTGCTCCAACGACAACCACAGAAGCAGCAACGACATCCACAGAAACAGCAACGACAACCACAGCTGCCCCAACAACATCCACAGCTGCTCCAACAACAACCACAGAAGCAGCAACGACAACCACAGCTGCAGCAACGACAACCACAGAAGCAGCAACGACAACCACAGCTGCCCCAACAACAACCACAGAAACAGCAACGACAACCACAACTGCTCCAACGACAACCACAGAAGCAGCAACGACATCCACAGAAGTAGCAACGACAACTACAGCTGCCCCAACAACAACCACAGCTGCTCCAACAACAACCACAGAAGCAGCAACGACAACCACAGCTACAGCAACGACAACCACTGCTGCCCCAACAACAACCACAGAAGCAGCAACGACAACCACAGCTGCTCCAACAACAACGACAGAAGCGGCATCGACAACCACATCTGCTCCAACAACAACCACAGAAGCAGCAACGACAACCACAGCTGCCCCAACAACAACCACAGAAGCAGCATCGACAAGCACAACTGCTCCAACGACAACCACAGAAGCAGCAACGACAACCACAACTGCTCCAACAACAACCACAGAAGCAGCAACGACATCCACTGAAGCAGCAACGACAACCACAGCTGCCCCAACAACAACCACAGAAGCAGCATCGACAACCACAACTGCTCCAACGACAACCATAGAAGCAGCAACGACAACCACATCTGCTCCAACAACAACCACAGAAGCAGCAACGACAACCACAACTGCAGCAACGACAACCACAGAAGCAGCAACGACAACGACAGCTGGCCCAACAACAACCACAGAAACAGCAACGACAACCGCTCCAACGACAACCACAGAAGCAGCAACGACATCCACAGAAGAAGCAACGACAACTACAGCTGCCCCAACAACAACTACAGCTGCACCAACAACAACCACAGAAACAGCAGCGTCAACCACAGCTGACCCAACAACAACCACAGAAGCAGCAACGACAACCACAGCTGCTCCAACAACAACCACAGAAGCGGCAACGACAACCACTGCTGCCCCAACATCAACCACAGAAGCAGCAACGACAACCACAACTGCTCCAACGACAACCACAGAAGCAGCAACGACATCCACAGAAACAGCAACGACAACCACAGCTGCCCCAACAACAACCACAGCTGCTCCAACAACAACCACAGAAGCAGCAACGACAACCACAGCTACAGCAACGACAACCACTGCTGCCCCAACAACAACCACAGAAGCAGCAACGACAACCACAGCTGCTCCAACAACAACCACAGAAGCGGCATCGACAACCACATCTGCTCCAACAACAACCACAGAAGCAGCAACGACAACCACAGCTGCCCCAACAACAACCACAGAAGTAGCAACGACATCCACAGAAGCAGCAACGACAACCACAGCTGCCCCAACAACAACCACAGAAACAGCAACGACAACCACAACTGCTCCAACGACAACCACAGAAGCAGCAACGACATCCACAGAAGAAGCAACGACAACTACAGCTGCCCCAACAACAACCACAGCTGCCCCAACAACAACCACAGAAACAGCAACGTCAACCACAGCTCACCCAACAACAACCACAGAAGCAGCAACGACAACCACAGCTGCTCCAACAACAACCACAGAAGCGGCAACGACAACCACTGCTGCCCCAACAACAACCACAGAAGCAGCAACGACAACCACAGCTGCCCCAACGACAACCACAGAAGCCGCAACGACATCCACAGAAGCAGCAATGACAACCACAGCTGCCCCAACAACAGCAACAGAAGCAGCAACGACAACCACAGCTGCCCCAACAACAGCAACAGAAGCAGCAACGACAACCACAGCTGCTCCAACAACAACAGAAGCAGCAACGACAACCACAGCTGTCCCAACAACAACCACAGAAGCAGCAACGACAACCACAGCTGCAGCAACGACAACCACAGCTGCCCCAACAAGAAATACAGAAGAAGCAACGACAACCACAACTGCTCCAACGACAACCACAGAAGCCGCAACGACATCCACAGAAGCAGCAACGACAACCACTGATGCCCCAACAACAACCACAGAAGCAGCAATGACAACCACAACTGCTCCAACGACAACCACAGCAGCAGCAACGACATCCACAGCTGCAGCAACGACAACCACAGCTGTCCCAACAACAACCACAGAAGCGGCAACGACAACCACATCTGCTCCAACAACAACCACAGAAGCAGCAATGACAACCACAACTGCTCCAACGACAACCACAGAAGCAGCAACGACAACCACAGCTGCCCCAACAACAACCACAGAAACAGCAACGACAACCACAACTGCTCCAACGACAACCACAGAAGCAGCAACGACATCCACAGAAGAAGCAACGACAACTACAGCTGCCCCAACAACAACCACAGCTGCCCCAACAACAACCACAGAAACAGCAACGTCAACCACAGCTGCCCCAACAACAACCACAGAAGCAGCAACGACAACCACAGCTGCTCCAACAACAACCACAGAAGCGGCAACGACAACCACTGCTGCCCCAACAACAACCACAGAAGCAGCAACGACAACCACAGCTGCCCCAACGACAACCACAGAAGCCGCAACGACATCCACAGAAGCAGCAATGACAACCACAGCTGCCCCAACAACAGCAACAGAAGCAGCAACGACAACCACAGCTGCCCCAACAACAGCAACAGAAGCAGCAACGACAACCACAGCTGCTCCAACAACAACAACAGAAGCAGCAACGACAACCACAGCTGTCCCAACAACAACCACAGAAGCAGCAACGACAACCACAGCTGCAGCAACGACAACCACAGCTGCCCCAACAAGAAATACAGAAGAAGCAACGACAACCACAACTGCTCCAACGACAACCACAGAAGCCGCAACGACATCCACAGAAGCAGCAACGACAACCACTGATGCCCCAACAACAACCACAGAAGCAGCAATGACAACCACAACTGCTCCAACGACAACCACAGCAGCAGCAACGACATCCACAGCTGCAGCAACGACAACCACAGCTGTCCCAACAACAACCACAGAAGCGGCAACGACAACCACATCTGCTCCAACAACAACCACAGAAGCAGCAATGACAACCACAACTGCTCCAACGACAACCACAGAAGCAGCAACGACAACCACAGCTGCCCCAACAACAGCAACAGAAGCAGCAACGACAACCACAGCTGCAGCAACGACAACCACAGAAGCAGCAACGACAACCACAGCTGCCCCAACAACAACCACAGAAACAGCAACGACAACCACAACTGCTCCAACGACAACCACAGAAGCAGCAACGACATCCACAGAAGTAGCAACGACAACTACAGCTGCCCCAACAACAACCACAGAAGCAGCAACGGCAACCACAGCTGCTCCAACAACAACCACAGAAGCGGCATCGACAACCACATCTACTCCAACAACAACCACAGAAGCAGCAACGACAACCACAGCTGCCCCAACAACAACCACAGAAGTCGCAACGACATCCACAGAAGTAGCAACGACAACCACAGCTGCCCCAACAACAGCAACAGAAGCAGCAACGACAACCACAGCTGCTCCAACAACAACCACAGAAGCCGCAACGACATCCACAGAAGCAGCAACGAAAACCACAGCTGCTCCAACAACAACCACAGAAGCAGCATCGACAACCACATCTGCTCCAACAACAACAACAGAAGCAGCAACGACAACCACAGCTGCCCCAACAACAACCACAGAAGCAGCAACGACATCCACAGCTGCAGCAAAGACAACCACAGAAGCAGCAACGACATCCACAGAAGCAGCAACGACAACCACAACTGCTCCAACAACAACCACAGAAGCGACAACAAAAACCACATCTGCTCCAACATCAAACACAGAAGCAGCAATGACAACCACAGCTGCCCCAACAACAACCACAGAAGCAGCAACGACAACCACAACTGCTCCAACGACAACCACAGAAGCAGCAACGACATCCACAGAAGAAGCAACGACATCTACAGCTCCCCAAACAACAACCACAGCTGCTCCAACAACAACCACAGAAGCAGCAACGACAACCACAGCTGCAGCAACGACAACCACAGCTGCCCCAACAACAACCACAGAAGCAGCAACGACAACCACAGCTGCTCCAACAACAACCACAGAAGCGGCAACGACAACCACATCTGCTCCAACAACAACCACAGAAGCAGCAACGACATCCACAGAAGCAGCAACGACAACCACAGCTGCCCCAACAACAGCAATAGAAGCAGCAACGACAACCACAGCTGCTACAACAACAACCACAGAAGCAGCAACGACAACCACATCTGCTCCAGCAACAACCACAGAAGCAGCAACGACAACCACAGCTGCCCCTACAACAACCACAGAAGCAGCAACGACAACCACAACTGCTCCAACGACAACCACAGAAGCCGCATCGACATCCACAGAAGCAGCAACGACAACCACATCTACTCCAACAACAACCACAGAAGCAGCAATGACAACCACAGCTGCCCCAACAACAACCACAGAAGCAGCAACGACATCCACAGAAGCAGCAATGACAACCACAGCTGCTCCAACAACAACCACAGAAGCAGCAACGACAACCACAGCTGCTCCAACAACAACCACAGAAGCGGCATCGACAACCACATCTGCTCCAACAACAACCACAGAAGCAGCAACGACAACCACAGCTGCCCCAACAACAACCACAGAAGTAGCAACGACATCCACAGAAGCAGCAACGACAACCACAGCTGCCCCAACAACAGCAACAGAAGCAGCAACGACAACCACAGCTGCTCCAACAACAACCACAGAAGCAGCAACGACAACCACAGCTGCCCCAACGACAACCACAGAAGCCGCAACGACATCCACAGAAGCAGCAACGACAACCACAGCTGCCCCAACAACAGCAACAGAAGCAGCAACGACAACCACAGCTGCTCCAACAACAACCACAGAAGCAGCAACGACAACCACATCTGCTCCAACAACAACAACAGAAGCAGCAACGACAACCACAGCTGCCCCAACAACAACCACAGAAGCAGCAACCACATCCACAGCTGCAGCAAAGACAACCACAGAAGCAGCAACGACATCCACAGAAGCAGCAACGACAACCACAACTGCTCCAACAACAACCACAGAAGCGACAACGACAACCACATCTGCTCCAACATCAAACACAGAAGCAGCAACGACAACCACAGCTGCCCCAACAACAACCACAGAAGTAGCAACGACATCCACAGAAGCAGCAACGACAACCACAGCTGCCCCAACAACAGCAACAGAAGCAGCAACGACAACCACAGCTGCTCCAACAACAACCACAGAAGCAGCAACGACAACCACAGCTGCCCCAACTACAACCACAGAAGCCGCAACGACATCCACAGAAGCAGCAACGACAACCACAGCTGCCCCAACAACAGCAACAGAAGCAGCAACGACAACCACAGCTGCTCCAACAACAACCACAGAAACAGCAACGACAACCACATCTGCTCCAACAACAACAACAGAAGCAGCAACGACAACCACAGCTGCCCCAACAACAACCACAGAAGCAGCAACCACATCCACAGCTGCAGCAAAGACAACCACAGAAGCAGCAACGACATCCACAGAAGCAGCAACGACAACCACAACTGCTCCAACATCAAACACAGAAGCAGCAACGACAACCACAGCTGCCCCAACAACAACCACAGAAGCAGCAACGACAACCACAACTGCTCCAACGACAACCACAGAAGCAGCAACGACATCCACAGAAGCAGCAACGACAACCACAGCTGCCCCAACAACAACCACAGCTGCTCCAACAACAACCACAGAAGCAACAACGACAACCACAGCTGCAGCAACGACAACCACAGCTGCCCCAACAACAACCACAGAAGCAGCAACGACAACCACAGCTGCTCCAACAACAACCACAGAAGCGGCAACGACAACCACATCTGCTCCAACAACAACCACAGAAGCAGCAACGACATCCACAGCTGCAGCAACGACAACCACAGCTGTCCCAACAACAACCACAGAAGCGGCAACGACAAGCACATCTGCTCCAACAACAACCACAGAAGCAGCAACAACATCCACAGAAGCAGCAACGACAACCAAAGCTGCTCCAACAACAACCACAGAAGCGGCATCGACAACCACATCTGCTCCAACAACAACCACAGAAGCAGCAACGACAACCACAGCTGCCCCAACAACAACCACAGAAGTAGCAACGACATCCACAGAAGTAGCAACGACAACCACAGCTGCCCCAACAACAGCAACAGAAGCAGCAACGACAACCACAGCTGCTCCAACAACAACCACAGAAGCAGCAACGACAACCATAGCTGCCCCAACGACAACCACAGAAGCCGCAACGACATCCATAGAAGCAGCAACGACAACCACAGCTGCCCCAACAACAGCAACAGAAGCAGCAACGACAACCACAGCTGCTCCAACAACAACCACAGAAGCAGCAACGACAACCACATCTGCTCCAACAACAACAACAGAAGCAGCAACGACAACCACAGCTGCCCCAACAACAACCACAGAAGCAGCAACGACATCCACAGAAGCAGCAACGACAACCACAACTGCTCCAACAACAACCACAGAAGCGACAACGACAACCACATCTGCTCCAACATCAAACACAGAAGCAGCAACGACAACCACAGCTGTCCCAACAACAACCACAGAAGCAGCAACGACAACCACAACTGCTCCTACGACAACCACAGAAGCAGCAACGACATCCACAGCTGCAGCAACGACAACCACAGCTGTCCCAACAACAACCACAGAAGCGGCAACGACAACCACATCTGCTCCAACAACAACCACAGAAGCAGCAATGACAACCACAGCTGCCCCAACAACAACCACAGAAGCAGCAACGACAACCACAGCTGCTCCAACAACAACCACAGAAGCGGCATCGACAACCACGTCTGCGCCAACAACAACCACAGAAGCAGCAACGACAACCACAGCTGCCCCAACAACAACCACAGAAGTAGCAACAACATCCACAGAAGCAGCAACGACAACAACAGCTGCCCCAACAACAGCAACAGAAGCAGCAACGACAACCACAGCTGCTCCAACAACAACCACAGAAGCAGCAACGACAACCACAGCTGCCCCAACGACAACCACAGAAGCCGCAACGACATCCACAGAAGGAGCAACGACAACCACAGCTGCCCCAACAACAACCACAGAAGCAGCAACCACATCCACAGCTGCAGCAACGACAACCACAGAAGCAGCAACGACATCCACAGAAGCAGCAATGACAACCACAACTTCTCCAACAACAACCACAGAAGCGACAACGACAAGCACATCTGCTCCAACAACAACCACAGAAGCAGCAACAACATCCACAGAAGCAGCAACGACAACCAAAGCTGCTCCAACAACAACCACAGAAGCGGCATCGACAACCACATCTGCTCCAACAACAACCACAGAAGCAGCAACGACAACCACAGCTGCCCCAACAACAACCACAGAAGTAGCAACGACATCCACAGAAGCAGCGACAACCACAGCTGCCCCAACAACAGCAACAGAAGCAGCAACGACAACCACAGCTGCTCCAACAACAACCACAGAAGCAGCAACGACAACCATAGCTGCCCCAACGACAACCACAGAAGCCGCAACGACATCCACAGAAGCAGCAACGACAACCACAGCTGCCCCAACAACAGCAACAGAAGCAGCAACGACAACCACAGCTGCTCCAACAACAACCACAGAAGCAGCAACGACAACCACATCTGCTCCAACAACAACAACAGAAGCAGCAACGACAACCACAGCTGCCCCAACAACAACCACAGAAGCAGCAACGACATCCACAGAAGCAGCAACGACAACCACAACTGCTCCAACAACAACCACAGAAGTGACAACGACAACCACATCTGCTCCAACATCAAACACAGAAGCAGCAACGACAACCACAGCTGTCCCAACAACAACCACAGAAGCAGCAACGACAACCACAACTGCTCCAACGACAACCACAGAAGCAGCAACGACATCCACAGCTGCAGCAACGACAACCACAGCTGTCCCAACAACAACCACAGAAGCGGCAACGACAACCACAGCTGCCCCAACAACAACCACAGAAGCAGCAACGACAACCACAGCTGCTCCAACAACAACCACAGAAGCGGCATCGACAACCACGTCTGCGCCAACAACAACCACAGAAGCAGCAACGACAACCACAGCTGCCCCAACAACAACCACAGAAGTAGCAACAACATCCACAGAAGCAGCAACGACAACAACAGCTGCCCCAACAACAGCAACAGAAGCAGCAACGACAACCACAGCTGCCCCAACAACAACCACAGAAGCAGCAACCACATCCACAGCTGCAGCAAAGACAACCACAGAAGCAGCAACGACATCCACAGAAGCAGCAACGACAACCACAACTGCTCCAACAACAACCACAGAAGCGACAACGACAACCACATCTGCTCCAACATCAAACACAGAAGCAGCAACGACAACCACAGCTGCCCCAACAACAACCACAGAAGCAGCAACGACAACCACAACTGCTCCAACGACAACCACAGAAGCAGCAACGACATCCACAGAAGTAGCAACGACAACCACAGCTGCCCCAACAACAACCACAGCTGCTCCAACAACAACCACAGAAGCAACAACGACAACCACAGCTGCAGCAACGACAACCACAGCTGCCCCAACAACAACCACAGAAGCAGCAACGACAACCACAGCTGCTCCAACAACAACCACAGAAGCGGCAACGACAACCACATCTGCTCCAACAACAACCACAGAAGCAGCAACGTCAACCACAGCTGCTCCAACAACAACCACAGAAGCAGCAATGACGACCACAACTGCTCCAACGACAACCACAGAAGCAGCAACGACATCCACAGCTGCAGCAACGACAACCACAGCTGTCCCAACAACAACCACAGAAGTGGCAACGACAACCACATCTGCTCCAACAACAACCACAGAAGCAGCAATAACAACCACAGCTGCCCCAACAACAACTACAGAAGCATCAACGACAACCACATCTGCTCCAACATCAAACACAGAAGCAGCAACGACAACCACAGCTGCCCCAACAACAACCACAGAAGCAGCAACGACATCCACAGAAGCAGCAACGACAACCACAGCTGCCCCAACAACAGCAACAGAAGCAGCAACGACAACCACAGCTGCTCCAACAACAACCACAGAAGCAGCAACGACAACCACATCTGCTCCAGCAACAACCACAGAAGCAGCAACGACAACCACAGCTGCCCCTACAAAAACCACAGAACCTGCAACGACAACCACAGAAGCAGCAACGACAACCACAGCTGCCCCAACAACAACCACAGAAGCAGCAATGACGACCACAACTGCTCCAACGACAACCACAGAAGCAGCAATGACGACCACAACTGCTCCAACGACAACCACAGAAGCAGCAACGACATCCACAGCTGCAGCAACGACAACCACAGCTGTCCCAACAACAACCACAGAAGCGGCAACGACAACCACATCTGCTCCAACAACAACCACAGAAGCAGCAATGACAACCACAGCTGCCCCAACAACAACCACAGAAGCAGCAACGACATCCACAGAAGCAGCAACGACAACCACAGCTGCTCCAACAATAACCACAGAAGCAACAACGACAACCACAGCTGCTCCAACAACAACCACAGAAGCGACATCGACAACCACATCTGCTCCAACAACAACCACAGAAGCAGCAACGACAACCACAGCTGGCCCAACAACAACCACAGAAGTAGCAACGACATCCACAGAAGCAGCAACGACAACCACAGCTGCCCCAACAACAGCAACAGAAGCAGCAACGACAACCACAGCTGCTCCAACAACAACCACAGAAGCAGCAACGACAACCACAGCTGCCCCAACGACAATCACAGAAGCCGCAACGACATCCACAGACGCAGCAACGACAACCACAGCTGCCCCAACAACAGCAACAGAAGCAGCAACGGCAACCACAGCTGCTCCAACAACAACCACAGAAGCAGCAACGACAACCACAGCTGCCCCAACAACAACCACAGAAGCAGCAACCACATCCACAGCTGCAGCAAAGACAACCACAGAAGCAGCAACGACATCCACAGAAGCAGCAACGACAACCACAGCTGCCCCAACAACAACCACAGAAGCAGCAACGACAACCACAACTGCTCCAACGACAACCACAGAAGCAGCAACGACATCCACAGAAGCAGCAACGACAACCACAGCTGCCCCAACAACAACCACAGCTGCCCCAACAACAACCACAGAAGCAACAACGACAACCACAGCTGCTCCAACAACAACCACAGAAGCGGCAACGTCAACCACATCTGCTACAACAACAACCACAGAAGCAGCAACGACAACCACAGCTGCCCCAACAACAACCACAGAAGCAGCAACGACATCCACAGAAGCAGCAACGACAACCACAGCTGCCCCAACAACAACCACAGAAGCAGCAATGACGACCACAACTGCTCCAACGACAACCACAGAAGCAGCAACGACATCCACAGCTGCAGCAACGACAACCACAGAAGCAGCAACGACAACCACAACTGCTCCAACAACAACCACAGAAGCAGCAACGACATCCACTGAAGCAGCAACGACAACCACAGCTGCCCCAACAACAACCACAGAAGCAGCAACGACAACCACAACTGCTCCAACAACAACCACAGAAGCAGCAACGACAACCACAGCTGCTCCAACAACAACCACAGAAACGGCAACGACAACCACATCTGCTCCAACGACAACCACAGAAGCAGCAACGACAACCACATCTGCTCCAACAACAACCACAGAAGCAGCAACGACATCCACAGAAGCAGCAACGACAACCACAGCTGCTCCAACAACAACCACAGAAGCAGCAACGACAACCACATCTGCTCCAACAACCACAGAAGCAGCAACGACAACCACAGCTGCCCCAACAACAACCACAGAAGCAGCAACGACAACCACAACTGCTCCAACAACAACCACAGAAGCCGCAACGACATCCACAGAAGCAGCAACGACAACCACAGCTGCCACAACAACAACTACAGAAGCAGCAACGACATCCACAGAAGCAGCAATGACAACCACAGCTGCCCCAACAACAGCAACAGAAGCAGCAACGACAACCACAGCTGCTCCAACAACAACCACAGAAGCAGCAACGACAACCACAGCTGCCCCAACAACAACCACAGAAGCAGCAACGACAATCACAACTGCTCCGACGACAACCACAGAAGCCGCAACGACATCCATAGAAGCAGCAACGACAACCACAGCTGCCACAACAACTACAGAAGCAGCAACGACATCCACAGAAGCAGCAATGACAACCACAGCTGCCCCAACAACAGCAACAGAAGCAGCAACGACAACCACAGCTGCTCCAACAACAACCACAACTGCTCCGACGACAACCACAGAAGCCGCAACGACATCCATAGAAGCAGCAACGACAACCACAGCTGCCCCAACAACAACCACAGAAGCAGCAATGACAACCACAACTGCTCCAACGACAACCACAGAAGCAGCAACGACATCCACAGCTGCAGCAACGATAACCACAGCTGTCCTAACAACAACCACAGAAGCAGCAACGACAACCACATCAGCTCCAACAACAACCACAAAAGCAGCAAAGACAACCACAACTGCTCCAACGTCAACCACAGAAGCAGCAACGACAACCACAACTACTCCAACGACAACCACAGAAGCAGCAACGACATCTACAGAAGCAGCAACGACAAACACAGCTGCCCCAACAACAACCACAGAAGCAGCAACGACAACCACAACTGCTCCAACGACAACCACAGAAGCAGCAACGACAACCACAACTGCTCCAACGACCATCACAGAAGCGGCAACAACATCCACAGAAGCAGCAACAACAACCACAGCTGCCCCAACAACAACCACAGAAGCAGCAACGACAACCACAACTGCTCCAACGACAACCACAGAAGCTGCAACGACAAACACAGCTGCCCCAACAACAACCACAGAAGCAGCAACGACAACCACATCTGCTCCAACAACAACCACAGAAGCAGCAACGACAACCACAGCTGCTCCAACAACAACCACAGAAGCAGCAACGACAACCACAGCTGCCCCAACAACAACCTCAGAAGCAGCAACGACAACCACAACTGCTCCAACGACAACCACAGAAGCAGCAACGACAACCACAGCTGCTCCAACAACAACCACAGAAGCAGCAACGACAACCACATCAGCAATGACAACCACAGCTGCCCCAACAACAACCACATCTGCTCCAACAAGAACCACAGCTGAATCAACGACAAACACAGCTGCAACAACAGCAACCACAGAAGCAGCAACGACAACCACAGCTGCCCCAACAACAACCACAGCTGCCCCAACAACAACCACAGAAGCAACAACGACAACCACAGCTGCTCCAACAACAACCACAGAAGCGGCAACGTCAACCACATCTGCTCCAACAACAACCACAGAAGCAGCAACGACAACCACAGCTGCCCCAACAACAAACACAGAAGCAGCAACGACATCCACAGAAGCAGCAACGACAACCACAGCTGCCCCAACAACAACCACAGAAGCAGCAATGACGACCACAACTGCTCCAACGACAACCACAGAAGCAGCAACGACATCCACAGCTGCAGCAACGACAACCACAGAAGCAGCAACGACAACCACAACTGCTCCAACAACAACCACAGAAGCAGCAACGACATCCACTGAAGCAGCAACGACAACCACAGCTGCCCCAACAACAACCACAGAAGCAGCAACGACAACCACAACTGCTCCAACAACAACCACAGAAGCAGCAACGACAACCACAGCTGCTCCAACAACAACCACAGAAACGGCAACGACAACCACATCTGCTCCAACGACAACCACAGAAGCAGCAACGACAACCACAGCTGCTCCAACAACAACCACAGAAACGGCAACGACAACCACATCTGCTCCAACGACAACCACAGAAGCAGCAACGACAACCACATCTGCTCCAACAACAACCACAGAAGCAGCAACAACATCCACAGAAGCAGCAACGACAACCACAGCTGCTCCAACAACAACCACAGAAGCAGCAACGACAACCACATCTGCTCCAACAACCACAGAAGCAGCAACGACAACCACAGCTGCCCCAACAACAACCACAGAAGCAGCAACGACAACCACAACTGCTCCAACAACAACCACAGAAGCCGCAACGACATCCACAGAAGCAGCAACGACAACCACAGCTGCCACAACAACAACTACAGAAGCAGCAACGACATCCACAGAAGCAGCAATGACAACCACAGCTGCCCCAACAACAGCAACAGAAGCAGCAACGACAACCACAGCTGCTCCAACAACAACCACAGAAGCAGCAACGACAATCACAACTGCTCCGACGACAACCACAGAAGCCGCAACGACATCCATAGAAGCAGCAACGACAACCACAGCTGCCCCAACAACAACCACAGAAGCAGCAATGACAACCACAACTGCTCCAACGACAACCACAGAAGCAGCAACGACATCCACAGCTGCAGCAACGATAACCACAGCTGTCCTAACAACAACCACAGAAGCAGCAACTACAACCACATCAGCTCCAACAACAACCACAGAAGCAGCAAAGACAACCACAACTGCTCCAACGTCAACCACAGAAGCAGCAACGACAACCACAACTACTCCAACGACAACCACAGAAGCAGCAACGACATCTACAGAAGCAGCAACGACAAACACAGCTGCCCCAACAACAACCACAGAAGCAGCAACGACAACCACAGCTGCCCCAACAACAACCACAGAAGCAGCAACGACATCCACAGAAGCAGCAACGACAACCACAGCTGCCCCAACAACAACCACAGAAGCAGCAATGACGACCACAACTGCTCCAACGACAACCACAGAAGCAGCAACGACATCCACAGCTGCAGCAACGACAACCACAGAAGCAGCAACGACAACCACAACTGCTCCAACAACAACCACAGAAGCAGCAACGACATCCACTGAAGCAGCAACGACAACCACAGCTGCCCCAACAACAACCACAGAAGCAGCAACGACAACCACAACTGCTCCAACAACAACCACAGAAGCAGCAACGACAACCACAGCTGCTCCAACAACAACCACAGAAACGGCAACGACAACCACATCTGCTCCAACGACAACCACAGAAGCAGCAACGACAACCACATCTGCTCCAACAACAACCACAGAAGCAGCAACAACATCCACAGAAGCAGCAACGACAACCACAGCTGCTCCAACAACAACCACAGAAGCAGCAACGACAACCACATCTGCTCCAACAACCACAGAAGCAGCAACGACAACCACAGCTGCCCCAACAACAACCACAGAAGCAGCAACGACAACCACAACTGCTCCAACAACAACCACAGAAGCCGCAACGACATCCACAGAAGCAGCAACGACAACCACAGCTGCCACAACAACAACTACAGAAGCAGCAACGACATCCACAGAAGCAGCAATGACAACAACAGCTGCCCCAACAACAGCAACAGAAGCAGCAACGACAACCACAGCTGCTCCAACAACAACCACAGAAGCAGCAACGACAATCACAACTGCTCCGACGACAACCACAGAAGCCGCAACGACATCCATAGAAGCAGCAACGACAACCACAGCTGCCCCAACAACAACCACAGAAGCAGCAATGACAACCACAACTGCTCCAACGACAACCACAGAAGCAGCAACGACATCCACAGCTGCAGCAACGATAACCACAGCTGTCCTAACAACAACCACAGAAGCAGCAACTACAACCACATCAGCTCCAACAACAACCACAGAAGCAGCAAAGACAACCACAACTGCTCCAACGTCAACCACAGAAGCAGCAACGACAACCACAACTACTCCAACGACAACCACAGAAGCAGCAACGACATCTACAGAAGCAGCAAGGACAAACACAGCTGCCCCAACAACAACCACAGAAGCAGCAACGACAACCACAACTGCTCCCACGACAACCACAGAAGCAGCAACGACAACCACAACTGCTCCAACGACCATCACAGAAGCGGCAACAACATCCACAGAAGCAGCAACAACAACCACAGCTGCCCCAACAACAACCACAGAAGCAGCAACGACAACCACAACTGCTCCAACAACAACCACAGAAGCTGCAACGACAAACACAGCTGCCCCAACAACAACCACAGAAGCAGCAACGACAACCACATCTGCTCCAACAACAACCACAGAAGCAGCAACGACAACCACAGCTGCTCCAACAACAACCACAGAAGCAGCAACGACAACCACAGCTGCCCCAACAACAACCTCAGAAGCAGCAACGACAACCACAACTGCTCCAACGACAACCACAGAAGCAGCAACGACATCCACAGAAGCAGCAACGACAACCACAACTGCTCCAACGACAACCACAGAAGCAGCAACGACAACCACAGCTGCTCCAACAACAACCACAGAAGCAGCAACGACAACCACATCAGCAATGACAACCACAGCTGCCCCAACAACAACCACATCTGCTCCAACAACAACCACAGCTGAAGCAACGACAAACACAGCTGCAACAACAGCAACCACAGAAGCAGCAACAACAACCACAGCTGCAGCAACGACAACAACAGCTGCCCCAATAATAACCACAGAAGCAGCAACATCTGCACATACATCAGCTGCACATACAACAGCAGCACCTACAACTACCGCACCTACAACATCTGCACATACAACAGCAGCACAAACAGCAGCACCTACAACAGCAGCACCTACAACTGCCGCATCTACAACAGCTGAACCAATCACTGTGGCCCCTGAACCTGTGTATAGCCTCTCAGTAGACTTGGAAGGAGAAACTTTCTCAGATGCCCTTACTGACACCACCAGCAGTGAATTCAAAAACCTTGAAGCACGAGTCATAAATACGGTAAGTGCACTTTCAAATTAAATATTTGTCATTTATTGTCAATGTATTACCTTAAAAAACAAATATATTAAGATGAAAATTAATTTCAGTCAAATTTGCATAACTGTATAATTGAATATTATGAAAATTGTACTTGGAAATGAATTACGGTCTTTAAATATTGTTTCCTTTTTGCAGTGTTCTGCAATATACAAAAAAGAATTTGGAAATAAGTTTCACCACTGCAAAGTGAAAAAGTTCAGGTAAAACATTTTTCATAGTTTTTACTAAATATGCAGGATCTTCTTGACACAAGGCAATAGAACATGTTATATCATTATTTAACACACATCCCTTTTGGTTTTATGATACAGTGCCTTACCTCCAACACGAGCGACTGGAACTGAAGCAACTATTGAGGTTGTGTTCAATAGGATTACTCCTATTGCAGATCTCCCACAGAATAATGTCATTGCTGAAGTCTTACAAAAAGCTGTGACTAATACAAACAATACCTTCAATGTGAGCATAAATCCAGCTTCAGTCAAAGTACTAGGTAAGTAAACAAATTTCTCGCTATCATTAACGAGCTACTAATGCTTTGTTATTAAATTTGGCAATAATATGATGATGTTACACAAGAAATTGAAGTGTTGAAGTGAAGTGTAGGCAGGAAGATTCATAAAGACAACTTCCGTGTTGTACAGTTCAAACCACGGAGGATGAGCTATTCTCTATGCTACCTTGTATACAGTCAGAATAATTGTTGTTTTTTAAGCCTTTAATAATGGTTCTTATAAATCTGTGAAACTGGCGCCAAAGTCATTTTGGTACCAAAAAAGGAAGAAAACATTTTTTTGACTTGGGCAACAATACTTATTTACATATTCTTCAAATATTTGTTTACAGAAGGTCCAGTTCCAGCTACAACAACAGCACCTACAACTGCTGCACCTACGATTGCAACAGCTATATCTACCTCACTAACAACTGGCATATCTACTACTGCTTCACCTACAACAGCAGCACCTACAACAGCAGCACCTACAACTGCCGCATCTACAACATCTGTACATACAACAGCAGCACCTACAACAGCTGCATCTACAACAGCTGCACCGATCACTGTGGCCCCTGAACCTGTGTATAGCCTCTCAGTAGACTTAAAAGGAGAACCTTTCTCAGATGCCCTTACTGACACCACCAGCAGTGAATTCAAAAACCTTGAAGCACGAGTCATAAATACGGTAAGTGCACTTTCAAATTAAATATTTGTCATTTATTGTCAATGTATTACCTTAAAAAACTATTAAGATGAAAATTAATTTCAGTCAAATTTGCATAACTGTATAATTGAATATTATGAAAATTGTACTTGAAAATGAATTACGGTCTTTAAATATTGTTTCCTTTTTGCAGTGTTCTGCAATATACAAAAAAGAATTTGGAAATAAGTTTGACCACTGCAAAGTGAAAAAGTTCAGGTAAAACATTTTTCATAGTTTTTACTAAATATGCAGGATCTTCTTGACACAAGGCAATAGAACATGTTATATCATTATTTAACACACATCCCTTTTGGTTTTATGATACAGTGCCTTACCTCCAACACGAGCGACTGGAACTGAAGCAACTATTGAGGTTGTGTTCAATAGGATTACTCCTATTGCAGATCTCCCACAGAATAATGTCATTGCTGAAGTCTTACAAAAAGCTGTGACTAATACAAACAATACCTTCAATGTGAGCATAAATCCAGCCTCAGTCAAAGTAATAGGTAAGTAAACAATTTTTTCGCTATCATTATGTAAAACATTTAGATTAACAAGCTAAAAGAAAAATAAATTGAAGTATAGACAGGAAGATTCATAAAGACAACTTCAAAGGAAGAAACATTTTTTTGACTTGGGCAACAATACTTATTTACATATTCCTCAAATATTTGTTTACAGAAGGTCCAGTTCCAGCTACAACCACAGCACCTACAACTGCTGCACCTATGACTGCAACAGCTATATCTACCTCACTAACAACTGGCATATCTACTACTGCTTCACCTACAACAGCAGCACCTACAACAGCAGCACCTACAACTGCTGCACCTACGACTGCAACAGCTATATCTACCTCTCTAACAACTGGCATATCTACTACTGCTTCACCTACAACAGCAGCACCTATCACAGCTGCACCTACAACTGCCGCACCTACAACAGCAAGGGTGTCTTTCAGATCTGTTCAAAGCACATTTACAAATGACTTGCTAAATCCATCATCTACAGCTTTTAAAAATCGGGCTGCAATGATAAAGGGACAGGTAAGAACACTCACTCGGCAGTCTACATATAAAAAGGTCACTTATTCAAATTTCCAAAATGCATTGATGACAGAGGGGAATGTTAAAACAGATTAAACTGCACCTCGCTCCAGCTTACTGTACAAATTATCTCTTATACACACATTTCAAGGTTGCGATGCAAGAGTAAAAAGTCTTTAAATACAACTTATTTTCTCTTCATGCAGCTTGAACCTGTTTTCCATAGGACATTCCCTTCCTCCTTCAAGTCCTTGGAAGTGGTTTCATTCAGGTAATTTGTTAAGATGTATCTTGTTACAATTTAAGAATAGTGGACTTTATCTCATATTTTAAACAATATTTTTGTTTATCTTTCTGCAGGAGTGGATCAGTCATCAACACCATTGACCTTAAGTTTGTAAGCCCATTTGCTCCTAATAACACTCAGATTACAAACACTTTGATCAACCCAGCTTCGAGCTTCAGTGGCTTCGACATTGAAGGCAGCTCCATCAAAGTGAATGGCATCTGTAAGCAACATTTAGTGCTACTTGATCAAGATTAAGGTCAAAGTTGCACAACTGATTGTTAAACTAATGTTTATTTTCCATCTTCCTCATTTACAGCGTCAAGTGGAGTAAGCCAGAAGATGAGTCTCGTCACCGCATCCTGCCTTGTACTGTTGTCATGGCTACTGGCAAGCCAACAATAGCATCCGTGCTGATTCTTGAATGTCTGAAGTCTTTAACAGCTTCGGAGGAACCTGCTGTCAAATTCAACTTTTAAGCACCTGGTCAATTGAACAATTACTAGAATAGTAAGACGCATAATGTAACATTTGGCTCTGGAATGTCAGAAAATATTTATTTAATATACAAATAAATCTGTCTTTACTGAGCACTGTCCTATAGCAATATTTTACTTACAGTTTTATTGACAGAAAGTAACACCATAAAATGACTTTCATTATTGTCTGAAAGAAGTTTTATTAAAGGTCATGGTGTACATGCCATGGTATACATTATGTATATAAAACATATGTGTCAAAACAATACACTTATACTTTATACAAAGTGTATTTATGTTATTAATCAAAGCTGTATTCTGTGATATTTCCAGTAGCTTGTACAATTTCTATGAAAACTTTACAATGATCAGAATACAAAATCTTGGATTAATTTAAACCGTCTTTCGTGTGATGTTTAGCAATGGTGGGTAAAAAGTATCAGGGAATGTTTCATTTTTAATGTTTAATGTCAGGAGCTTTAATTAAAATGCACCAGTGATGTTTACGTGCTACCAGCCGTGTGATTTCCTCCAATTTCACAACAGTGTCTTAGTCAGCCGGTCTCAGCCTTTGTTGTGTCAGTGATTCAGGTTTGTTAAAAAAAAAAAAAAAAAATCCATTCACTCCATATTTGTGTATTTTGAGAATTAATCACAGTAACCCTCCCTAATGAATGTATATTCTATTGTAATTTGTAATCTATTGTAATGTATCTAACTATACGCTGTTCATAATTTATCTCTATCGTCTACATAACTGCACAGAATACTATACTCAACCTGCACCTTGGTATTTAATGCTTCTTTTGCACTTCTGGTTGGATGTCAACTGCATTTTATTGGCTCTGTACCTGTACTCTGCTAAATGACAATAAAGTTGAATCTAATCTAATAGCTATTTCTGTAAAACTAACCATGCATTATTACTAAAACCATTTCAGTCAGTTGATTTGGACTACACAGAACCATGGTAATGTAAGCAAAATACATTTACTATGAAATAATCTCAAAAACTTCTTGTATTGATTTTTCAATCAATTTATGAAGTTTTGGCCACAGTGACGTTAGAGCTCACCAGAGATCCTACAGCGCCACCGATCTGTGGTGGCGTCAGCTGTTGACAGGAAATTGTTAATTTGTACTTTGGTTCCTCTTAAAAAAAATGTGTCTCCATTTTTTTGTTGTTGATGGTAAACTTTCTCTATAATAGTAACTGGACAAGATGGATAATGTTAAAAATGTCATGTATGAGCAATGGACACACTAGTTAGCACATTACACCTGAAATATAAATATAAAATCAAACGAGCGATGTTAGTTATATCCAGCAAATACATTATTCAATATTTAATTCTATGAAAAATGGTTGGATAATGATATATTTTAACAACTAATGGTAATTTAATAACATATCCTTTCATCGCATTGTGTTGCTTTATATAATTAAAATTTTACCTTATTTATTAAGTTTTACCCTTTGGCTTTTAATGTACATAATGTTTTCTTAATGAGGAAAACATGTTTGCCCAAGTATACCCATATTTATTACTAGGGTAAGTAACTAAGGCATGACATACAGTAAATCAGTAATTGGCTCCAGAAAGTCAAAGTTTGTGACCAATGAAATGGATCACTCCTTCTCATTTTAACCTTTGTAAAGAAGTCCATAACTAAAATTCACCCAATAGGATGTTCGTGTAAATGTCTTTAACTCAACATTTAACAACACTGGTGAGTATACAAAGATGCAGATTTTCTGGAACTAAATATCTCTTTTCTCAAAGGATGTGTACATCAAAATGTACATCGGAATTCACACTTCAAAAGTATTTGTACACACTTTTGTCTGAATCAACAGCAAAAAAACAATACACTCCTGCAGTCGCTTTTATTTCCTGCATATATTGTTAATATATATATCTTATATATTATTAATAATTAATATATCTATAATATATTTTTTTTATTTTTTTCCTCTTATGTTTTCAAAGTTTTCTATGTTTCTTTGTATTCACAAAAATCCAAATAATGGAACACCAGTGACTTCAACTATGTTTCCTGAAAATATCAGAGCTTAATATCAGAACTGTTTCACTAGTAGTGATGCATGACCATTATCACTAAGTCTGCCAAGTCAGACAGAAGTTAACAGATATACATAATATAAAATAACAAAATAGTTAATGCATTAGGTATATCTTGCTGGGAGTAATTCAATTCAATTGTATTTATAGTATCAATTCATAACAAGAGTTATCGAGACACTTTACAGATAGAGTAGGTCTAGACCACACTCTATAATTTACAAAGCCCCTACAATTCAAGTAATTCCCCTAAGAGCAAGCATTAGCAGTTGCTAATGTGACAGTCGCGAGGAAAAACCCTTTTAGGAAGAAACCTCGGCAGACCCAGGCTTTTGGTAGGCGGTGTCTGACAGTGCCGGTTGGGGATGTGATGAACAGTGGCAATAATAGTCACAATAAAGATAACGGAACAGTGACTACAAATGGTAGTCGTAGTAGTTTGTGTCATAGCAAACTACATATGGGCTGCTGTAACGAGCCTGCAAGGCAGAACCAGGAATGGGCAATAATACCAAAAACCTTATCACCTGGACTGAAAGATCTACTTTTAGCAGCCGACTCAAACCATCTTTTCATCTTTGTTTGTGCAACGGTCAAGTTCTGCTTTGCCAATTCACAAGCACAGTGAAGCTTGAAACGAAAATTGCTGACGAAATCAAACAAGTTTTGCGACGTAACGTTAACCAGCCATTTCTCCTGCAAGAGTTTAAGAGGGCCATGCACAGTGTGTGCAAACACTAACTCCGCTGGACTAAAAACCAAGGACTCATCAACCACCTCACAGGTAGCAAAAGGAGGAGGTGGACACCCTCATCCTAATCCTTACTGGACTCAAGACAGTAAGTGCAGAGCATAGACTTTAAAGTCTGATGGAATCGTTCAATCGCCCCCTGACTCTCTGGGTGATATGCGCTAGAGCAACAGTGAGTGACGTCAAGCTGCTTCATAAAAATTCTCGACATGAAATTGGAACCCTGGTCAGTTTGTATTATCTTAGGCAATCCAAATACTGAAACAAATTTCAGCAGTGCTTTCACAACGTTTTTAGCCGTGATTTTACGCAGTGGAATGACTTCAGGAAACCGAGTTGCTGAACACATAATAGTCAAAAGAAACTTGTTGCCTGATTTCGTACGTGGCAAGGGACCGACACAGTCAACACTCACCCATTCAAATGGTTCCGTCAAGACAGGAATTGGATAAAGCGGGAATGGCGGAATGGTTTGATTTGGTTTACCTGAGATCTGACAGAAATGACAGGTTTTACAGTACTGTTGCACATCACGTTTCAATCCCAGCCAAAAAAAACACAGCAAAACGCGATCATGTGTTTTATTCACTCCGAAATAACCCGCAAGCGGATTATCATGAGCAAGTTTGAGAATTTCATGCCGGTGAATCTTTGGAACTATAATTTGAGTCACCACCCCCTAATCATCCTGTGCAGTTAGATGCGGCGGTATCCATTTACGCACAAGCACACCGTCCTTCACAAAGTAACCAGTGGACATTTTCTCAACTTCATCCGCTGGAACGACAGTATCAAAACAAGAAGCTAATGACAAATCATGTTTTTGTTCAACAATCAGCTGCTCCTGTGACATGCACACTTTAGAGCTAGGCTCCTTATCAGGAAAGGAAACCGCCGACGCCACAGGAGTGACTACTGATAGAGGCGGAGCGGGAGAAGAGACTGCTGGCGAGGAAGCTAGAAAGTCAGAATCAGCCATGAAACTGTCAGCCAATTCCACCTCGCCCCCTTCATCAGACAAACCCTGCTTCTGTCTCGTAGACATCGCACGAGTGATAGCGCAGACTGAAAACACCTCTGGGAACCTCTGCTCCAGGTCATCTGGTTTTTCAGAAAGGGGAATAGCAGTTACTTCAGGATTTAATAGCACTTTTCCCCCAGCCAAATCGTTGCCAAAAATGAAAGACACCCCCTCAATAGGAAATTGAGGACATACTCCTACCACTACACGCCCATTCACCAACTCAGAATCAAGGTGAATAGCATGCAACGGCACGCCCACAACCTGCATATCAAAGCCTTGAACCAAAGCTTCAGAATTGACAGAGGATTTATCTGAAAATGGCAGCACGCCTTCCAGAATAACTGACTGTGAAGCTGTACTATCCCTCAGGATGGTAACGGGGACTCTGGGGTCCTCCTCTGACAGCGACACAAAACCCTTCATGATAAATGGAGCATACACGTCAAGATCAGGTTTAACTGAAGTGGATTGTATGGCTAAGATTCTGTTTTCATCAGATTTACTGCCTTCAGAGATCTATTCTGTTTATTCAAGGCAAAACAGTTATTTATGGTGTGGCCACGCTTTTTACAGTAAAAACAGACTGGTCTGTCTTTGGTGTCCACAAACTCCCTACTGTTAGCCTTAATCTCGCCCTGAGAGTTTGATTTCACAGGGAAGGAAAGGAAAAGATTTGGCTACAGAAACACCACGATCAAAAGATAGGTGAGATTTTTCAAAGGTGTCCCTGTGTGTGAGGACTTACTCATCAGCCAAAACAGCAGCATCAGAGACCTTGGATACCTTCTGTTCAATAATGTAAGTGGCAATTTTGTCTGGCAAGCAATTCTTAAATTCTTCCAGCAATAACAGATTACACAAACCACCAAAATCAATGATGTTCTTAGACTGGCACCAAGGATCAAACATAACTTCCTTGTCACGGCCAAACTCAACATAAGTCTGGCTGTCAGATTTCTTGAACCGCCGAAACTTTTGGCGACATGCCTCGGACACCAGTTTATATGCCCTCAGCACAGCCGCCTTGACATTGTCATAATCCAGACTCAACTTTGGTGACAAGGATGCATAGGCTTCTTGAGCCTTGCCAGTGAACACACACTGAAAAAGCAGTGGCCAAACATGCATAGGCCACTTCAACGTGTTTGCAACACGCTCAAAGTAAAATATTTATCCACATCCCTCTCACCAAAGGGAGGAACCAAACGAATACACTTGTTAATATCAAATCCATGTGACTGAGTCATCATGGGTGAGGGGGAAGACCTCTCCTTCATGTCAAGCTCCTTTAAACGAAGCTGTCTGTCAACCTCAATTTTGCGGGATTGCAATTCATAGTCAAGCTCCTTCTCTTTTACCTCCAAGTGATGCATTTCAAGTTCTAACTCCTTCAGATGGAGCTGTACCCCGTGTGATATGGTCTTGAAGAAGAAGGAGGACTCATGGTGGCAACACTGGTGTCAGAAGGCAACACCCCTTTAACAATTAAAGCACCAACTCGGATTTTAATACATTCTTTTTCGCCTGTTTAGGCACACCGTGCAAGGATGTAATTTATCAAGGCTCGGCTGCACTACAAATTCATCAACATTAAACTCCATTGTCAAGAGCGAACAGCACAACCCTGACTAACCGATCACTATAAAAAGAACCTCCCCTACCGAGTCAGGGAGGATACAATGGGCTGGAAAAATATACCACAAAAAACTCAAGGAGCAGCAGCACCAAAATCAATGGCATCCAAACGTGTGCATGAATGAACAAAGCACACAAAAGTAGGCTATGTGAAGACATGGCAAACAACACAAAGTATCAAAGTAACCATCCCCCAGTGTCAAAACACGCTTCAATTAACACAGAGAGAGAGGAAAAAAATACAGTTTACCAACACAAGTAACCGCACCAAAAGCAAAAATGCACAGCCACACGCTGAGGCAAAAAGCAAAAGGGGTGCTCTTAAGAGTACATGGTAGCAGAGCACCCTAGATCGAAGGTCGATGATCGGTTTTGTAATTGTATCATCTAATCTGATGCCGTATATTTTGGACACTCGGGTGAAGCTGTCAACTGATCACCATCTGGTGGTGAGTTGGGTCAGTGGGTGGGCGAAGACTCTGGACAGACCTGGTAAGCCCAAACGCATAGTGTGGGTAAACTGGGAACATCTGGAGAAGGCCCCTGTCCGACAGACGCTCAACTCACACCACCGGCGGAGCTTTTCGTGCATCCCTGTGGATGCTGGGGGCATGGAACCTGAGTGGACAATGCTAAAAGCTTCCATAGCTGAAGCTGTGGCGGGGAGCTTAGGGTGGTAGGTGCCTCAAGGGGCAGGGATATGTTATTCCAGAGGACTCTGGAGGCAGTTGCAGGGTACCGAAGGGCACGAAGGGCTTCAGCCTCTGCTGTAAAATAGGAAAAGCACCTGCTTTTTCCCAATATAATAACAATATTAATACATATTATTTAACATAATAAATATTTGTTAACATTTAAATAACTTACCACTCTGAAACGTCTTGCTCCAGTCTAAGTTGTGAAGCTGGTTCGGGTTGTTCTGCCTGTGTTTCGGGATTGGCATACCCTGGTATTCTTACCCTAACCCTAACCAATCCCCACTCCCCATGCCTAAACCTAACAACGTCAACACGTCTAGTGGATCCGATCTACCATGTACGGCTGAGCCAAAGCCATGGTTAATGGCTGAAGCGGGTTTGTTTTGGATCACACTAGCATGCTTGTCAGGGCCCGCCCTACTCTGCTTCTGACTGGCTAGTAGTCCTTACTGCACGTGTGGGACTCTCAACAAAGATGCCTCACTCTGTAGCTAAAACAGAGAGCTCAACACACAGGAGCTGCAGCAATGTGCAGTACAACAAAAATGTGGTGTTTTTTGAAAATTAAACCATGTAAACCTATTCTGGTACAACTTCTAAATACAATTATGAACCTTAGAATGAGCATAATATGAGCTCTTTAAGACTATCACAGTATGAAAACAAATCTTCTTAAACCATTTACATATTACTTGCAAAGCTCTCTCTTTTCTATGAGGCAGGCATAAACATGCTCTAGTGACGATTGACGAGTTAGTGGCCCCGGCCGGCAGTCCCTGGCTATCGCGTCAGTTTGCGGAGCTTCTCAACTTCGCAAATGTCGGCGCAAATTGTCAATTCGCCATAGATTTTTAAAGAGCTGTGTAACATATGTTCCTCAGTCTAAAACCTCTTCTCGGTCCTAGAAGCTAACTCTCTGACGGCAAGTGTAGCTAACGGGCTAGCCCAACAGTTCGTAGAGCAAGCCAAACAATCGGTCGCCGGACACTACCAGAAATGCTGTAAAGCCATCTGAGCCTGGTAGCTAGCTTGTCTCCAAACACTATCTACGACAGCTAATTACCGTATTAGCTGACCAACAGAGCTTGACCTACGTCGGAACCTTACCTTTTATTTTTTTAAGATTATTTTTTTGGGGCTTTTCCCTTTATTTGAAAGTGGATAGATATGAAAGGGGGAGAGAGATGGGGGATGACACGCAGCAAAGGGCAGCAGGTCGGATTCAAACCCTGCGCCGCTGCTAGCCTCCTTAGCATCCCAGCTGGCTTGTGAGCATTGTGCACGGCTCTCTTCCAAGACCCGCAAATGCAGGCTGGCGCGCCAAGCTAGCCTGTCGGAAGCTGACCCGATGATAGGGAAGCCTACCCCCTCACACCGGAGTTGATAGAGAGCTCCCAGGGAAACACCATCCCCACGGTAGATACACTTAAATGTAGGCCCACATGAAATGTGCAGAATGTTTTTTACACTGGATATGGCCTTTTCTGTCTGTTCAGAATCGTACCCCGCTTCCCCACATGAAAGCCCTGAGTCCGACACAGTCATCCACTACAACTGACGTGTTATAGGAGAGAATGGGCACATTTGTTGTGTGACTAAAGTAGGCTGAATAAGTGTGCTGAATAAAACATTCTGCACATTTCATTTAGTCCTACATTTAATTGTATGCCTCCACATGAAACGTTACTAACCAAGTAATATATACGAAATCCATTTAAATGTTACTGCTTTCTTTATCAAAAACAGCAGCTTACCTGTTTAGTTTTTGCCATAAAATCAGATTTACGGCAGCTGTCCACCCCCCAGTTGACGGACAACCAGGCAGATATGTAATATATTTATAAACTGCCGACAGGTAGTCACACTGTGGTGCCGCTCAACTCGGCAAGATTGCTGACGGGTGTTGACGAGCCTCAGATCGCCTGCCAGTGACTGCCACAGACTCGTCGATGCGCTGACTACTGATCGACGCCTCAGTGGCGATCGTCAGACACTTGGAGATGGCCTACTGAAAATGGCTGGCCAGCACCTGCTCGTTTGTCAGTTCATGGGGGTGGCAGTGGCTCAGTCCGTAGGGAGTTGGGTTGGGAACCGGAGGGTCGCTGGAACAGACCAAAGTACAGAGTGTGGATTGATAGCTGGAGAGATGCTTCATCTCTTGGGCACTGCCAGATGCTCTTGAGCAAGGCACCGTACCCCCCCCAACCGCACAGATTGCTGGTCCAACACTGGCAGTCCACTCACTCTGACATCTCTCCATTTGTGCATGAATAGTGTGTATTCCAGGCCTGTGTGTAGTAGTGAGTGTAAATTGTAATTTCCCCACTGAAATTGTAAATTAAATTATGACTTCGGACCATGTCGAGGAGCTTAAATGCCCCATGGGATTTATGTATGAACGTGTGCGAATGGTGAATGGTTCCTATACTATGTAAAAGCGCTTTGAGTAGTTGTTAAGACTAAAAAAGCACTATATAAATACAGTCCATTAATTGTTGTGGCTGGGAAGTATAAAGAAAAAAAGAAAAGAAACAAGGCCAGCGCAGTGTCTTAAAGTGCATTAACAAGTTTAGGACAAGCGGTGGGAAGAACAGGGAGGTCACTGGCACTTATACACAGGGGCTCCTATCACAAAGACTGCACCGTTGGTCAGGTTTTAGCAAGGTTGACTTACAGGAAAGACGCCAAGCAGCAAAACTTACCATCACGGGCCCAACAAGTAGGCCCGATGCAGAGGTAAGGCTTCAGACGGTATATAACATTGTCCAAGTCATAGCAAAACAACTTGGACAACAGGCGGGAGCAGGTAGAAGCAGGAGCAGGAAGTGGTTTCAAACATCTCAGGCAAACTTCACAACTCCGCTCAAAACCTTCCACCCAATCACAACATTTCAGCGGAACGACAAGAATCTGAAAAAGTGCGTCGTTAAAAAGACGGTTACAAAACAAAAACTGGATAAAAGTCGACTCAAAGGAATGTCTCTGTAACTTCCATGTAACCACGTCCTGCATGCGCAAACTCAGATGACATTAAACAGAGAGAACAGAAGTTACTATTAGCCTCAGATTAAAGAACAGTGGCAAGCTAAGAGTGTCAAACAACATCATTACCTTCTCCGATGAGGTGCAGCTTCCTCAGCTATGAGGAACAGAATGGTAGCGTTGCAGATAAGAGTGGTTGAAGGCAGCAGGACACTGAACAGAGAAACAAAATATACTTTTTGTTAGTGTTGGTAATAATAGACAGCAATGTCATTGGAATCACTTTCTGAAACAGCTTAGACTCAAACTAATTACTGAATGCAGAAATCAGTACACCAGCCAAGTTAAAGTATATTATTTATAGTGTTAAATCACAACTGGAGTTATGTCAGGACACTTTACAGATAGAGTAGGCCTAGACCACACTATATAATTTACAAAGACCCAACAATTCCCCTCCCAACAGCAAGATTTGGTGCGACAATGGCGACAATGGCTCGGACAGACCCAGGCTCTTGGTAGGGTGCCATCTGCCACAAAAAATTGTGATTCGACAACGGACACTGCGTTTTTTTTGTATAAAGTTTAAAAAAACGTCTTTTGCATGATAAAAATATAAATAAGTTATAAAATATATATTTTAACTGCTAATTAACTTGTTATTCCTAACTTTGAACCAGCAAGTTGCATTTTAAGTTACTCTTTTTTCTGCTTGTGGAGAGCTACGTGACACATGAAACTATATTGATTAGGACCAGCGAGTTAAACCGGCCGTCCGAGAGTATACCAGGCAGACACACAGCTGACAACCTGCAGGTGGAGGCACTGGAGACAGACTTGGACATATACGCCGCGGGCTTGTCAGTCCCGCCAGCGGTTATACATTATACAATTATTTTCATACAACAATTGTGATTCGGATGAGGAAAAATATGAGTGGACAGGAGAGTGAGCGTGAGAAACCCATAATAATAAACTTTATTTGCAGAACACCTATACGAGGAACAGCCTTGTGCTTTATAATAACGAAATTACATGAATAGACATAACGGTGCAAAATATGATGGGGGGAAATGTTGATGAAGTAATATTTCCACATCTAAGAGCCAGCATGCAAAAACAGGAAGAGTATGCGCGGGGCGAAGTTTCCAGATGCACTTTCTGTAGTCCACCTTTGGAACAGTGTTGTTTCACCAGCAGACCCATGTCAAAAACATCCACCTTCACAGGATTACGCAGCAGAGTGAGGGCTGGCGGCTTCTCCTTGCCCCGCGGTTGTCCATCCATCTTCGTCCGCTTATCCGGTATCGGGTCACGGGGGTAGCAGCTCCAGCAGGGGACCCCAAACTTCCCTTTCCCGAGCCACATTTAACACCTAGGGAGGCGCCCAAGGGGCATTCTTACCAGATGCCCAAACCACCTCAACTGGCTCCTTTCGACGCGAAGGAGCAGCGGCTCTACTCCGAGCTCCTCACGGATGACTGAGCTTCTCACCCTATCTCTAAGGGAGACGCCAGCCACCCTCCTGAGGAAACCCATTTCGGCCGCTTGTACCCTGGATCTTGTTCTTTCGGTCATGACCCAGCCTTCATGACCATAGGTAAGGGTAGCGGTTGTCTTTTCCTAATTATTTTTGAATTCTCCTTCACATCTTTCCTTGACCTCATGACATTTATCCCCGGGGTTAAGGAAAAGTGGTTGAACTAGAGAACAATCAGTGGTGTAGTCTACGTGATAGTGGGTATACTGCGTATACCTGTGTAACAGAGAACGTTTAGGGAACGTTGGGGAACGTTAGTTTCTGGTTCCCTAAAGGTTAGTTCGAACCAACCCAAAAACTAACGTTTAGGGAACGTTCCCTCAGGGTTATAACGTTCCCTAAACATTAAGGGAACCAACCAACTGAAACGTTTTCCTGTGGTTGCACTGTACCTCCACACAACGTTCCCGTTTGGTTGTTTTTGGTTGTTCCGAGTGCGGTTTTGAAAATGTTTATTTGAACCAGCTTCAATTAAGTTTTTGAAGTAGCATATAAAAAGGTTTGCAGTCACTTGCTTTAGATTCACTCAAAAATGATTGGTCTTATAAAATCTAAGTTTGTTTGCTAAAAAACAATACTTTTGTGCTTGATTTCGTTTAACTCTATTAGATGAAAATACTTAAAACAAGAATCTATCAATAGAACTATTTTCACAACTTAGAACATTCACTTTTTTAATTTCACATTGCACTTCAAGTGGCTCTATCAGTGTACAAATCCAACCGTAGCACCCCCACGCCAGTAGGGGAAGACTTCTGCTTTCAGGTGACCGATTGAACTCCTGTCCTGACTTCCGTATACACCATGTCTGCTTCAAGATGGCAAACAGGGCACACAAAAGGTTCATTTAAACCAGTGCCATTACGTTTTTGAAGTAGCATATACAAGGTTTGCAGTCTTCTTTCAGTGGCTTTCAGGTAAATGGACACTGGAGATGAATTGGTGTGTTTGAGCACAGGTAGGTGGTAAAATATTTTTATAATAGTTTTCTGCTATCACTGTTAGAATACATTCAGAACACGTTTAATTTATTCCTGTACCGTTGCCATTTTACACTCACTCATTTGCATGTATGCAAAGCTTCTGAATAGCTGGCAATGATAGTCAATGTCTGAACATTACAATTCTGAATAGAGACGCATTCCATTGATGCATCTCTATTCAGAATTGTAATGTTCAGACATTCCAATGCCGTGAAGAGGGCATTGTGTGACTGATTGCGCCTCTAAAAACTGGTTACCAACAGCTATCTATAATCCTAGCCCTGAAATTGAAAATCTAAAACAGTGAAATAAAAAAAAACTTTCTAAATGTTCTTCTCTGCAAAACTCAGATTTTCTCACAGCAAACAACGACGTTGGGTTACGTCGTATTTCTTTCTGCTCACACAGTACTGTTTACTCGAGCAAATTAAGGATGTGTAATGTCACACACTGTAGCATTACGTTTATTTTACGTTTAAACAGTAAATAAAAAAATAAAAAAACTCCATATCTTATGTTTAAATGCAGGAAAGAGATAAAAAAAAATCACTATGTATACACTGTGTCGGAGAGAGCAACACTCCATTTTAGTTTGAAATTACCTTCTAAAATGCTGATTGGCCAGGTTTCCTGACGTCAAGGCGTGTGACGTAACACGGACGTTCCTGATTGGCTGGAAGAAATGGATAAGTCCACGTAGAACCCAGTAGAGTGTTCAATGTCTTGGAAAAACAACCAACGACCAACAACAACAACCAACGACCTACACAGCTTTACGTTCTCACAAAAAAGTAAGTGATATTACAGTTGCATGATGTTGTGGTTGTAATGCTTTGTTATATTCCGGTAACAGAGAAGCTCTGTTCACGAAACTGCAGGCTAAACTACTAGCTACTAGCTAACTAGCTAGCTAGTAGCACGACAAAGATTGTCTCCTTGGTTGTCTAATTACATCCATCGTTTATTTAGATAAGCATGTAAACGATCAGGAACAATGTTAACACAATGTTAACGTTAGTGAATAGTTTAGACAATGAAACTGCGAGTAGATGAGTTCGCTCATGAACGTGCATGTTGCTACGACAACCCAAACAAATTGTTGCTAGTGCGCATGTCCATCCATGGTTTTTCCCCTCGTCTTGCCAGTCAAGCAGTGAATTGTTCAAAACATTTTCTTTTTAGTAAACTCTATGTGCACAAACTGTTATGGTTTTGGTATTTTGGTCTTGTATTTTGTTCTATTCATGTTGCCTGTTTTATTTAATTTTGTTGCCTGGTTTAGTTATTTCTGCACGTTTCTTATGTTTGCATATTTATTCTGGATTTTTTTCTGTTCCCTGTTGTGTTGATCTGTCCTGTGTACTGTGGTCTGTGTATTTAGTTGTGTGTTTCCTTGTTTATGTTCTGCTTCCTGTTTTATTTTGATAGTCTGTGTTCTGTCTTGTCATGTCTAGGATTACTTTGTTTTCCCGCCTTTGTTGATTGTCCTGCCCCACCCTAATGTGTTTCACCTGTTGTACCACCTGTCCCTCATTTGTTCATTACCTCTTGTATTTAACCCCCGTGTTTCTTTTGTCAGTTCGTTTTGTCTGCGTTTGCTGTCGTGTGTTCCTGTGCCATCAGCCTGCATATTTTTTGTACCCGTCTGCGTTTTGTTCCTGTGATTTTTCCAGCCGCTGTGCTGCGTTTTTTGTTATAATAAACCCCCGTGTTAAACCCTTCTGTCTGTCTGCCTGCCTGCTTCGACCTGCGTTTGGGTTCTCTCTCCCCTGCTCCACACCTCGCAAACAATTCTCTCAAAAGTTTCATGCTGTGTCGAGCCTTCTTAGTGTAAAAATAACTAGTGTAAAAATAGTGATTTTGATGCAGTTATAGTAGTGGCCTTAGCTCTCCCATTCAAAAGGCCATTTGACCCGAAAACAACAATACAGTCAATCTTAATTATGCTTTTTAAAACGAAAGTTTGACTTGGTTAAACTTTGGTTTGACTGGCACAAAAAGATCCTAGGTTGCATTTTGACGAGTTACTCTTTAAATGGACAGCATATATATTGCGCTTTGCATATATATTTCGCAGTGTTTACCACTGTGCACAACGTGCAAGCTCTGCCGCATTGTATATTTGTGTCATCATGTTAACCTGCTTGTGTTCTTGTTACAAATAAGATGTTCTTTTAATTAATTTATTACCGTTTATATTGATGCAGTATCTCCCCATTAGAAAGTCTCTGCACTACAACGCAAAAATCCTGAGAAATCCTTTCACATACATTGATAACACAGACTGTCTACATATTTAGATTTCATTTCAACAGGAACTCATAGGTTGAATTAAAATGGTATACAGTGAGAACAAGGGAAGAGCGGCAGGCCTACACAAAGCAATGGAAGAGGGCACGACGAGAGATGTCACGACTGGACCAGGCTGAGCATCTACGCCAACATCAACTCCCACAGCTGCAACTCCCAGAGGAGTTGGAAGAGGAGGAAGAGCTCATGGCAATGCCATCAAGTTCTGTCAGCAGCTCTGAGGAGGACAGCAGCAGTGTTGCTTCTGCAACTTGTCTTTCAGATCTGGAAATGTGGGGGACGCCCATTGACAAACCTATGAATGAGACCAGTGACAACTGCAGCGAGGAACACAACCCACAAGGTTCACTCAGGAACTTCCTACAACACTGGGCCTTAAAACACCAGATTTAGCACTCTGCTCTTGATGATCTTCTTGTGGGACTGAAAGCCAATGGGCATCCAGAGTTGCCGTCAACAGCCAGAACCCTTCTATCAACCCCGAGAGAGATCAGGTCAACCACAGTATCAGGAATGGAGTATGTCCACTTTGGTTTAAGGAAAACTCTTGAAGGACAACTCAAGCAGTACCCAGGGGAGGCTCTGAAAAAAATAATGGACTTCTGCTATTCAAAAGTAGCAAAATCAGTCTGTGGCCCGTCTTGTGTGCCATCCATCTGACTCCAACTCGTGTTTTTCCTGTAACTCTAACTTCTGGTCCTTCAAAACCTAAGGATTTGGATTTTCTCAATGATTGATTGATTGATGATTGCAGAAGTGCAGGATCTACTTGAAAATGGAATTAAAGGAAAGAAGGTTTTGATGCGTTGTGTTGTATGTGATGCTCCAGCCAAGGCAATGGTCAAAGCAATCAAACTGTGCACCGGATACAATGGATGTGACAAATGTACACAGAAAGGGCAATGGGTGGATGGTCGTGTAATATACCCTGAGGTTCAAAACACCCTGCGAACCAATCAGATGTTTAGAAGAGAGATGGCTGCTAAGGAAACGGAGGGTCTTACAGTTTCCCCATTTCTGCAACTTCCCATTGATATGATCAAAATGTTTTCCATTGACTACATGCACCAAGCTTGTTTAGGTGTAATGAGGCTAAATATCCAGTTAAGAAAATATGGCTGTCTACAGGTGACCTATAGCTGCTATACTATATACAATATAAATGAATAATAGTTTTCTCTGTATGGAAATACTGCTTTGTTCTGCTACTGGCTCACAAAAATGTTGTTCTCAACGTAGATTCCTACGCCAAAGCTATAGAACAATGTCAGCGGCTGATGGACACTTCCAGCATTGAGACGGAAGACGATGCAAGTGTCCAAAAAAGGCAGCGTAGATGCCCAAGGAGGTTCGTGATGGAATATTCAACTGATGGTAAGACCTTAAGTAAAGACTACATTATTTACACAATTTAAATATTGTTTTTGTAATCACTACAAATTTTATGGTCTTTTATTTCAGACAAATCCGTTCCACAACCAGGAAAGCGTTCCAGGATGGGGCGTGTGTCTGGAAGCCCTGTCTGTAAGTTAACATTTATGCATGCATTTAGGAAACCAGAGTCATATTTCCTACCATGGAACTACTGGCACTCAACATGGTGCATATCATGTGACTGTTCTGATGTGTTTGTCTCTTCCTGCCTTTTTCAGGTCAGCAGATATCACTGCCTCCACCACCTGCATGTAAGTTCTTTATAGTATTTTATGTATGTATGTATATGTGTGTGTGTGTGTGTGTGTGTGTGTGTGTGTGTGTGTGTGTGTGTGTGTGTATGTATGTATGTATGTATGTATGTATGTATATATATATATATATATATATATATATATATATATATATATATATATATATATATATATATATATATATATATATATATATATATTTTAGCAATTGTCTTAATGTAACAGCATAGGTTCATCTTTTGCAATGGCATACCATACCATAAATGAACTGACCAATATTCATATCTACTTTCTTTTTAGATGAGTCAACACCACACAGAAAACCAGCCGGTCCCCCAGAGCTGGCTGAGTCTATAGTGACGCCACCTGCATTGTATTTTTGCCACTTTGGCCATTCACCTATACTTGCTATTCCAATATGCATCTTGCACACTACATTTGCACTATTAATTTGCACTGTACATCCTTTTATCTTTATTGTTAATTGTTGTTGTTTTTATATTGTATATTAAAGTTTGAAATCCCATCAAGTTTGCCTGTTCATTCATTCCTGCTCATGCACAGACCGTTTAAAGTTATAATGAAATTGGTTAGTTTTTTAAAGGTTAGGGGAATATAAAAAAGAACGTTAGGGGAACGTTCCCTAAAGGTTGCAACATTAGGGGAACGTTAGAACGTTCCATAAAGATAAAAAAAAGAACAAAAACTAACGTTCTCAGAACGTTAAACCGACTTTCCATTTCAACCAAAACTTAACCAAAATCTAACCAAACCTAACCATTAGGGAACGTTCCTGCAACCAAAAACGAACGAAAAAAAAAATGGTTTGGCTGGGATACCCTCTAAGAAAGTTCCAGGATTTCTTTCCATTATATTTATATCAAAAATATAATGGAAAGAATGTTGAAGATTCTCCCCAAAAAACCTCTATAGGAACTTTTTCTCCGGTTTTCACAAACCCGGCAAGTTTTACCGAAATCCTGGTTGGAGGCGGTGCGGTTCTCCGTGTAATCTGCCGGAGGCGCAGATGGGGGAAACGAGCGGGAGCGCTGGTGAAATTAACGAAAGGTGGTGGAATCTGCTTCTATTTAAATGAATGTTGGTGTACGAATGCTACAGTGCTGAAAAAGACGTGCAGCCCTCACTTAGAGACTCTCTTTATAAACTGTAAGCCCTACTATTCTCCACGGGAGTTTACCTCGTTTGTTATGGTCGGGGTGTTTACATTCCACTTAAAGCCTGCGTAGTAGACGCGCTACAACAGCTAGCCAACCAGATAACAGAGACAGAGAAAAAACACCCGGACTCTCTTGTCATTATTGTTGGGGATTTTAACAGCGCCAAACTCAATCGGGAACTCCCTAAATATAGACAGCATATCAAGATTCCCACCAGGGACAAAAACACACTAGACCACCGTTACACTTTTGAAAGGATGCCTATCGCGCCGTTCCCCGGGCAGCTCTAGGGCTCTCCGACCAAAGTCTGCTTCATCTCATCCCTACCTACAAGCAAAAACTAAAACTAAACTAAAAACTTCCAAACCTGTGGCAAAGACTGTAAAGAAATGGACAAGGGAATCTAAGCTGGAGTTGCAGGCTTGCCTTGACTGCACCGACAAACCTCAGCTACAAACCTCAATGACCTCACTGACACTGTAACATCTTACATCAGTTTTTGCGAGGACAACTGTGTGCAAACCAAGACCTTCTGCACATACAACAACAGTAAACCTTGGTTCACTTCTAATCTTAGGAAACTGCCTCAAGACAAAGAGGAGGCCTACAGGTTGCGGACCGGGACCTATATAAGCAGGCCCGGAACAAGCTGACAAAAAGAGATCATGGTAGACAAAAGGAGATCATGGTAGCCAAAATAAGCTAAAGTGCGAAACGTAAAGACAGCCTCTCAGCCAATGACCCTGCATCAGTTTGGAGAGGCCTGCGAAAGATCACAGATTACAAGAGACCATCCCCCCACCCTGCAGAAAATCCCAGACTGGCTGACGACCTGAACGACTTTTACTGCAGGTTTGAAGAGCACCCATTATCACACACTTCACACTCAAAAGATTTTCCCTCAACACCCATCCCCCTCCCCGAGCTAACGATCCGCGAGAAGGATGTGTGCCTGCTCTTTCAGAAGCAGAAGATCAAGAAGGCTCCAGGACCTGATGGTGTGTCCCCCTCTTGTCTGCGAGTCTGTGCTGAACAGCTGGCGCCAATCTTCACCAGATCTTTAACCGGTCCCTGGAGCTGTGTGAAGTGCCCTCCTGCTTCAAATGCTCCACCATCATTCCAGTCCCCAAAAAACCCTCCATCACAGGATTAAATGACTACAGGCCTGTCGCCCTGACGTCTGTGGAAAGACTGGTGTTGAGCCACCTGAAGGACATCCTGGACATGCCAGGATCCTGTTTGTGGACTTCAGCTCGGCGTTCAACACCATCATCCCTGAACTCCTACATCAGAAGCTCACCCAGTTCTCAGTGCCTGCCGCCACCTGTCAGTGGATCATCAGCTTCCTGATTGACAGGCAGCAGCATGTCAGACTGGGGAGCATCTCATCCAAAACCCGGTCCATCAGCACTGGCGCCCCACAGGGGTGTGTCCTCTCACCGCTGCTCTTCTCCCTCTACACCAATGACTGCACCTCAAAGAACCAGTCTGTAAAACTCCTGAAGTTTTCAGATGATAAAACTGTCATTGGTTTGATCCAGGATGGTGATGAGTCTGCTTACAGACAGGAGGTGGAACAGCTGGTCCAATGGTGCAGTCAGAACTACCTGGAATTAAACCCCAAGAAGACTGTGGAGATGACAGTGGACTTCAGGAGAAGTCCCCCTCACCATCCAAAACGAAACAGTGGCCACTGTGGATTCCTTTAGGTTCTTGGGATGAACCATTTCATCCATCCATCCATCTTCGTCCGCTTATCCGGGGTCGGGTTGCGGGGGCCGCAGCTCCAGCAGGGGACCCCAAACTTCCCTTTCCCGAGCCGCATTAACCAGCTCCGACTGGGGGATCCCGAGGCGTTCCCAGCCCAGGTTTTAGATATAATCCCTCCACCTAGTCCTGGGTCTTCCCCGAGGCCTCCTCCCAGCTGGACGTGCCTGGAACACCTCCTTAGGGAGGCGCCCAGGGGGCATCCTTACCAGATGCCCAAACCACCTCAACTGGCTCCTACTCCTTTCGACGCAAAGGAGTAGCGGCTCTACTCCGAGCTCCTCATGGATGACTAAGCTTCTCACCCTATCTCTAAGGGATACCAGCCACCCTCCTGAGGAAACCCATTTTGGCCGCTTGTACCCTGTACATAATCAACCATTTCACAGGACCTAAAATGGTCTCCCCACATTGACTCTGTCCAGAAAAAGGCCCAGCAGAGGTTATACTTCCTGTGACAGCTAAGGAAGTTTAATCTTCCTAAGGAGCTGCTGACCACTTTATACTCAGCCATCATTCAGTCTGTTATCTGCACTTCCATCACAGTCTGGTTTGGTTCAGCAACCAAACGGGATAGGTCCAGACTGTAACGTATAATTGGGGATGCAGAGAGGATCATTAGAACTGACCTTCCCTCCATCCAGGACATGTACCGGTCCAGGGTCCGGAAAAGGGCAGAAAAAATCTCTGCAGACCCTCACATCCTGGTCACAAACTGTTCAACCTCCTTCCTTCTGGTAGGCGATACAGCGCACTGTTCGCCAAAAACAGCCGACAAAGAGACAGTTTCTTTCCCCAAGCAGTCACTCTGTTGAACACTCAGAAATAGCCCCCACCCTCACACTGAACAACGTCAACCACCACTGTTCTGCTCATCTACCTCATGTCTATTTCAATCCTATAATTAGAATATTGTTATTAATATATTACCATTGCACTGATCTGTCTTGCACTGTACTCATATTTAAATCCTAAAATCTCAGTCTATTGACCAATATTGCACTATTCCTTCCTTCTCTTTTGTATATTTTTTTGTAAAATTGTAAATTATATTGTATTGCTATACTGTACACTATTTTATTTATATTCTTACCATCAACTCTGTTTTTTATTCTTAATATGTTAAGTGTTGTACTTTGAGAGCAAAGATTACCGGAGTCAAATTCCTTGTTTGTCTATGCAAACCTGGCCAATAAAGCTGATAATGATTCTGATTCCTCCCCGTCAGTGTTGACAGTAAACAACCTGGGCCTTAGGTTGGCTTTAGTCCTGAGTCTCCTGCTCAGGGTGGCAGTCACAGGCAGCTGAATGTGCGTCGATGCACGTCCTGTCCTTATAAAAGAACAATCCAGGCTCCTCCTCACTGGTGTTCTTATGGATCTGCCTACCCTCTTTGGCAGTGAACACCCATCAATGGTAATCACAGATCACCTTGCCAGGCTGAAATGTACGGGTGGCAAAGACAACCTTGTTTTTCCCTTCAGTTTTAATGATATGAAGCCCCCTCCACTTCTGGGACCTGAGTTTCTTAATTGTTTTGGGGTCCACGATCATGTCCTTGGATCATGAGGGCGTCCACTTCCTAATGACCTTGGCAGCGTTGAGGATGTTGCTCTTCCATCCCTGCTTTGCGATGTCACCACACTCAGTCGCACTTCTATGACTGGCTGGTTTGCGCAACCCCTCAACTCTGCGTTGTGTGTAGAATGACGAATGACGAGCGGGAGATTAGTGGATCTTTCAGCCGGGATGGGCCCGTTTATTATCTGAACAGGAACAGAGTATGTACTGGTCAGTCATACAGTTGGCTCACAGTAGCTTACACGCAGCACACTACAAAAGAAAAGCATGTTATGTTAGCACAGAGGCTAGCTAGAAAGTGCATTATGCCGCTATTTTAACATTCTGGCACTTGAGAAAGGTACAACAATCCACTTGTAACTATTTTCATAAATCACCGTGCACATATGTTCATACAATGAATATACGGACATAAATACACAATATTTATACTCCGTGCTACACTCAGCAACTCACCTTGGGCACGTCTCTCATAACTGGTAATGAATACACAACAGCCAGTGGCATTTAACTACTGCAGAGAGAGGGCGCCCTTGAGCCAATAATTCTACATCGATATTAAATAACAATAATGGCAAGTGGAATGGCATAATATATAAACCCTGTTACACAGGCAATGACCCGGTTCTCACTTGGCACACGTCTGCAGAAGTATGCTGTCAAGGAGAAAATATTTTGTAAATGAACTATAACTGACACAATTAGCATTCTTTCTTGACAAAAGTGATTAAATATGTAAAAAAAAAAAAAGAAAAAATAGAATAGAATATACTTCACAAGCAGTTTCATCTGCACCTTCAGCAAGCGTTCGTAAAGCTGTCGCTGATGATTAGGTGACAACTTGTCCCACACCTTCCTACTTGGGACTTTTCCATCCAATGTGACTGCCTGACAACCATCTGCACATTGCTACACCTTCTGGCATGACATGAGGTTACACTGTAAAAAAAACAACTGAAAAAACAGTAATATTCCGGCAGCTGGGGCGCCAAAAAATTACCGTAAAATAACGGCAAAAAACAATCTCGTAAAAATACAGTAATTTTCCATAATGAAATAACAGATTGTATCTATAATCTTACATTAAATATTATGTAATTATTGGGCTTTTTAATGTTTAAAAAAGGACATATACACCTTTAAAAACAATTTAATTACCTATAAATACAGTCAAACGCTGCTATAATACAAATAATCTGGCTTAAAATTGTGGAAAAGTGCCACTATTTGAGTTTTATAATATAATTTTATGTAAAAATCGTGTTTATTTAATAAATATTTAATGTAATAAAGTGATACATCATCCACAAAACATTTAATTTAACTTAAAAAAAAATGTCATAATATTTTGTAAAACAGATAATAAGCTTTATATTTACAACAATCTACCCTTAATTTTAGATAATATCAAGTTTATTATAAGTTTTTACATGGAAATTTACATATAAATCCTGTGTATTTAATTGATTTTTAATGTGGAAAAAAAGCATACTCTGCCTAAATACAATGAATGTGAGTATAATTACAGCAATCTACCATTAATTTTAGACTTTATTAAGTATAATATGAGTCTTTATATGTAATTTTACATAAAGTTCATGTATATTTAATTAATCTTCAATGTTAAATAGCATACTTTGCCATAAAAACAATGGTTTTGCCTTTAAAAAGAAAAGCAAATACTGTTATTAAACAAGTATGTGTGAGTACAATTAGAGCAATCTACCATTCATTTTAGAGCATATGAAGTATCATGACTTTTTATATGCAATTTTGCATACAAATCATGTATATTTAATTTATCTTTAATGTTAAAAAAAGCATACTTTGCCATAAAAACAATGGATTTACCTTTGTTTTAAATGTCCAAATACTGTCAAAGAAATATTGTTTACAGCAACAATCTGCTGATAATTTTGTCAAATATCAGAACACTGCTATAATAATAATGATAACTAAACGTATATTTATAAACATTCAACCTGCAAATGTAATGGACAATTAAAAAAATATCGAGCTATAACAGAGTAGTTAAATGACAAATTATAAAAAGATTTAGCTTAACAATAACAGCTCTTAGAAACAACCAGGACACAGTTACTACTGTTCAACATTTATTTTATTCTGTTGACCAACAGATCAGAATAGAAAACAGTTTCTGCTGCTAACAATTGGCTGCTTGTGGGCGAAAGTTCAAGAACAGTTTACAGTAGGTTCAGCTAATGTTCAAACTGAAAGTAAGAGATTTGAAACAAAAAAACAAGCAATACAATTTAAAAGTCTGTCTGGTACTTCAGATGCCTTTAAAAACTGGCCCGTTTTGGAAAGATAAAATCAAGTTTTAATCCAGGTGTAGTATTATGCTTGCTTCCACTGTTACTGCAGTAACTTAACTGAAGTTACTGAAGTAGCCTATAATTTTAAAGGAGTAACTTTGTCCAGTACTGTGAACCAATTCTATACTTAAAATATGGTTACAATGTGTACCTAGTATTCATCTGGGTCACAGTGGTACTATCTGACAATTAAAGAACACTCAAGAATACAGTAGTGAGACCAACATGAACTGTGCATGAGAAAGAACTAGGGACATCGGATTGCAATGGTCTCCCTTCTGAAAAGTGTTTCTTTTTACTCCCTCCATTTTTGTTATCAGGGAAAGAACCTTTGGACTGACCGCCAGCTGCTTTCTGGTAGCATTCTTCTCCACTTTCGATCCCTTGTCTGGGTTGATCTTGAAAAGGCATCTATCAAGTGAAATACATCAAACAATTTCAGTAATAAAATGTGGACTCCTGCGTAATATACCTTATATCTTGACATGAGGACAAATCAGGAATAAATTGGAAAACAGTCTGGAGGGACTGATATATTTCACACAGCACAGCGAGGAGGCATACTGGCACAATACTGGCCACTGTAACTTAAAGTAATATAATATAATGCTGTTCACTGTGCTGCTGAGGCACACAAGGCCCACGCACACATTTGTTGCATCATATACATCTCGGCTGAAACTAGAGGGGAGGAGGCATAAGCTTTACTTATCAGACTATCGCCTCTTGAGATAAAAAGTAGAATAACCACACAAGATGGGTCAGGGTTAGCTTGTTAGCATGCTAACTTCAGTAAATACCTCTGCAATACAATACATATGTCTTTAACATGACATTAGAACTCTTAATCTCTCTTATTCTGTTGATAAGGTTAGTTAATTTTTTCCTCACTACACTTTAGACACATAATACCTTTTAAGAAGTTTATTAATACGCACTCTACGGTTGAGAAACTGTAGTGAAAAAGACGAAGGCTGTGACAGCAAGGCAAAGTTGTGAAATCCTGTACTGTGCAAGGCTCTTTTATTAAATTGCATTAGATTTTAAAGGGGTAACTATTTTTCTGGTCATTCTATATCTGTTTTGATATTTAAAATGGACTTCTGCTTTCTTACGTCTGCAAGAACTCCAATGTTGCTCCTTGGGCTGCTGGGTAAGAGATGTTCAGGCAGTAGTATGTGGCAAACATCAACACAAGAGCATCAGTGAAGGCATTGATGTGACCATTCACAATGGTCTGGTCCACAGAAAGCATGAAGTGCTCTGCTGCCAAAGGAGAACTTCCTGTTGTAAACATACAAAAGACAGGGGATCTGCATTTTTGTGACAAACTGTGCTCAAAGACCATAAAGACCAGTAATTATTCAATAAGTTTGTAAAGTTAAATTATATTTAACTAAAACACATGAAACATCCATCACACAATTGGTAGGGGTGGGAATCAAAGACAAAAGTACAAAGAAAAGAATAGTTTTACTGACCAGCGTAATTATATTTTGTAAAAATAAACAAATTTAGAATTTCATGCCTACAAACAAACAATTAAGCATGCATCTGCCCCAACTTTTGTTGTGTGTGCTGCAGGCATGGAATTCCAACTTTGTTTATATATTAAAAAAATACAATTATGCTGGTCAGTAAAACTATTGGAAATCATTTGTCTGTACTTTTTTTGGAAATTTTGTTGTAGTTTTTAAAAGTATCTACCTGAAAAAATCCCACCCCCTCTCTTCAGTCCTCCCTACAAAGCCAATCCCCCAAAACACATGTTGATGTGCCAATGATTTAATTCGGGCTTATTACAGTCCAGCCACAGATACCGGATATTTTTCATTTTTGTGTCAGAGCATCCGCTCTTATTATGTAAGCAATAAAGTCCAAAATATAATAACCCTTCTAAGAAATAGTTCAGATTTTGTTATGTCCATAAATTAATTTTGCTACCAGTGTATAATCCATGCGGTGGCCCTGAAGTGCAAATCACAACAGTAATTAGAGAAACGCAACAACAAATCCTAAAACACAATGGCAAATAGAAAAACACGACAGCAAATATGAAAACACGACAGCAAATATGAAAACACGACAGCAAATTAAAAAATACGACAGCAAATATGAAAACACGACAGCAAATATGAAAACACGACAGCAAATATGAAAACACGACAGCAAATAAAAAAACAACAGCAAATATGAAAACACGACAGCAAATATGAAAACACTTCAATAATTCACAAAACACAACAGCATTAACTTCTACCGGAAAAGGTAGGGCCTATCTAGCAGAGGACGGACCCTCCTGATTGGACAGACGCACTGTTTGTCTTTCGCGCTCCCAAATCACCCACAATCCTATGCGCGCGGCTTTGCCGGCTCGTTAAAAAAATAAAAACAATGGCGGACCTAAGTGGGAGTTCGACCGGCATCGCTGATGGCACATTTATCATTTAAATGTAAGTATATTTAGTGTTTGCCGTACATTTGTTATCACCGTAAAGCTTAACGCATTAATGCTGGTACAAATTGCTATTATAATTAGGTAGATACACCCCGAGCTAACGTTAAGCTAACTGAACCTATCATTTAACGTTAGGCTGTTAGCTAGCTGGGTTGCTGTCTTTTATGCCATTTGTGTTCGTGAAGTTTAATGTCCGGTGGCATTTTCATCTCTTTTTATAAGCAGTTACTGTATATGCGTAACGTTAGCAGAAATTTAGAAATTGGTGTGTTTATTAGTTGTAGCTGCAGGATGGGAAGTAAAGCTGCACCTTGTTAACTTCACTAGCAACGTTAAATGAAAGCTAAAGTGTATGAGTAGTTTACCATGTAACAAGCATAACGTTCTGTTATAGCATTTATAACGGTAAAGATCTTTTTCTTGTGTTTGCTGTCTTTTAACAGGGGACTAAGGAACAAACGGAGGCTGCACTAGCGTCACCAGAAGGGAGAGATGAGGAGGAGAAGAGGGACATCAAAAGACAAGCAGGGAGACAGTGGCTAAAGACAAATGTTGAATAGATTATTTGCTATATTAGAGATTGCCATTCAAAAAATAAATGCATTAAATTAACTGGTTTGTCTGCGTCTAAGATTTTGGGTGTGTATATAATATTTTTATATATATTTTTCAATGTTTATTTCTCCATCAAATTATGACCTGGGGCCTGTTTCAGAAAAGCATAATTTATAAATCCAGGATAACTGATAAAGCGAGGCTTGACCTAGTCTAATCTGTGCATCCTGGCTTAGTGCGTTTCACAAAGGCCAAGCCAGGTTGAGGAGGAGAGACTAGGTTGAGCCAGGCTGAAGTAATTCAGATAGATGCGCGTCCACGGCTTTCCTCAAAAGACCGCGAGGTTGATCACAGATTTACTGATGCCAAAATGGAGAATACGCATTGTACATACTTTATACAGAGTGAGCAGCAGCTTCTTGTGGAAGGATGATGACGTGAAACACATTATTTGTATAAAAAGAAAAGAAACAGCCGCTGTGATGAAACATCAAGAGAAAGCGTAGCAGACGATCACGGACCGACTGAATGCTTAAGTAGTCTAAAAATATACATTAACTGACCACTGCTCTGAATTGAAACCGTTATAATCATACCATTCAAGGATTAGGCTACTAATCATTTGCACAAATTAACAGTTGTACTCTTTGCCTTAAAAGTAAGCAGAAGATAATGTTACTCAGGAAATTTACCATGAAGATCAATTTTCTATAACGCTATGAGTATAATGCGTAACTATCTCTTTCCCTCTTTCTCTCCCATGGGCTAAAATATACATTTCCTAAGTCAAATTAACTTCCACTGCTCGCTTTTAATGCAAAATGTACAACTGTTAGAACATAGAAAATAAAGACACTGAAGAAATTGGACTAAAATCTAGAAACTATAAAGATAATTAAGTAATAAAGCCCATGCACACTGTAAACAGAGTATATTCATCAGTTATTTCCCCCCCAGCAAAATATAAGGTCAAAAACCATTGAGGTGTCCTCTCCCTGTTGTTATATGAATGTACAGTAGCCTACATCACTAGATAGCTACTGGTCCAGTGAACTAAGACTATAATTTGGGAAGATTGTACAATTAGGATTTGTTCTTTAAATTGTACAATCCTCGCAAATTATAGTCCCAGTTTACTGGACAACACACATTGTTTGCTAGGAATGCCAAATACAGTGCACATGGAAGCTGAAAAAAAACATGATCCTTTATTGTTAAAGAATTTGAAAAAAAATTAACTAAAATAATTCAAGGTGCATTGGTCAACTATAGAAATGTACAGCATTGTATGTATTGCCCTTAGTAACAGACTTCATCTAAAACACATTTGAAATTTTATCAGCCTTTTCTAATTATCTCAACTGCCATAATATATTCATCAAACTTCTAACAACAATATGAACAGCAGTCTTCATACAGCAATATAACAGTAACAATGACTGTCACATGAATAATTATAAAAAAATAAATAATGGTCTCAACTTTAAATAATAACAGTACTTAAATGAACAGCAATATGCACCTGTGGTATTTTAATCCAGGCTGATAGCAATAGGGTAAAACCACTGCTGGGTGATCAGAAAAGGCTCCAGGATTAAATAAATCCTGGCTGTTAGCCTGGTCGGGAGCAGGCTAGCTGTTAGCCTGGCTGTTAGCCTGGTCGGGAGCAGGCTAGCTGTTAGCCTAGTCGTGAGCAGGCTAGCTGTTAGCCTGGCTGTTAGCCTGGTCGGGAGCAGGCTAGCTGTTAGCCTGGTCGGGAGCAGGCTAGCTGTTAGCCTGGTCGGGAGCAGGCTAGCTGTTAGCCTGGTCGGGAGCAGGCTAGCTGTTAGCCTGGTTGGGAGCAGGCTAGCTCTTAGCCTTGTCGGGAGCAGGCTAGCTGTTAGCCTGGCTGTTGGCCTGGTCGGGAGCAGGCTAGCTGTTAGCCTGGCTGTTGGCCTGGTCGGGAGCAGGCTAGCTGTTAGCCTGGCTGTTGGCCTGGTCGGGAGCAGGCTAGCTGTTAGCCTGGTCGGGAGCAGGCTAGCTGTTAGCCTGGCTGTTAGCCTGGTCGGGAGCAGGCTAGCTGTTAGCCTGGTCGGGAGCAGCCTAGCTGTTAGCCTGGCTGTTAGCCTGGTCAGGAGCAGGCTAGCTGCACAGAATAAATCTCCATGGTGAGTTATGTGCATCTGCTTTCGTGAAACCGAGTCAAACTCATCCAGGATAACGGGGAAATCCCGGCTTAATCCCTTATCCTGGTTTTGTGAAACAGACCCCTGGACACAGGAAACTTCTAACTGAATAATTATATTCAGATGCTACCTGTTTTAATAACTAGTGAGGTATACAAGCTCTAAGAAGACATTAACGAAACGTGTATCTTTATTATAACATTTATTCAAACATTACTATATACTGTACACAAGTATATTCAACATGAAGTGGCGAACAGACACGGCTGCCGATGATGGGATTGCTTCAAGACTACAGACAGAAAGAGAAAGCTTTAGGTTAGGCCAGTAGTTATCCAACCTGTCCTGGTAAGTTTAGGTTAGTCCAGTAGTTATCCAACCTTTATGTTAGTCCAGTAGTTATCTGCAGACAGAAGGAGAAAGCTTTACGTTAGTCCAGTAGTTATCCAACCTGTCCTGGTAAGTTTAGGTTAGTCCAGTAGTTATCCAACCTTTATGTTAGTCCAGTAGTTATCTGCAGACAGAAGGAGAAAGCTTTAGGTTAGGCCAGTAGTTATCCAACCTATCCTGGTAAGATTAGGTTAGGCCAGTAGTTATCCAACCTGTCCTGGTAAGATTAGGTTAGGCCAGTAGTTATCCAACCTGTCCTGGTAAGATTAGGTTAGACCAGTAGTTATCCAACCTGTCCTGGTAAGATTAGAATTGTATCACAAGTATATTTAAGCACACTGTAACATGAAGGTACTTCATGTAACTGTGTAGTGGTGTAGTTTCTTCATCATGGTCTTAACTGACAACTGTTGACCATTTAACACACTTACACCTAGCTGCCATTACTGTGTTAGTGTGTGTTTATCAGTGGTGTTATGGTTTTTCAAATGTTGGTTGTTGGTTGTAGCCTTGTAGCTTGTGTGTTTACAGTACTATTTACCCTTTCTCACTTGCAGTTTACTGCATATCATACTGCCTGTGGTAGCTCATTAGCTGGTAGCGTTTACCTTGTAGTTGCTGATCATATTTTGCACTGCATTTGTCTGAAAGCTAGAAGCTACTGGACAATGAGCTAATGTTGCATACATGCAGTAAACTACAAGCTAATGTAAATGGTTAGCTACTGTAAGCTTAATGTAATCAAGATTAATTAATGCAGTTCTCCTTACCGGTAAGTGTTATGACTACTACAAACATGAACTCCCACAAGTTTTAATTTTATTGACATGGGATAAATAATAGAAAACGACTAATGCTTACATTAAAGCCTATCAGTGTCGGTAACGTTACCTACCTTCGCACGTTGCGGGCAAAGTTCCTGACAGAATATTCTCCTCCTGCAAGCAGACTGACGCACAGCACAGTTCATAGTTCCACATCCATTTCGTCCAATGTTTTGAAATGAGAAACGGCTAGTCCGTCTGTTAAAAGCAGACAATGAGGCACTTTTCCGTGTTTTTTCACCTCGCCTTCCTGTCAAAAGACAAACAGTGCGTCTGTCCAATCAGGAGGGTCCGTCCTCTGCTAGATAGGCCCTACCTTTTCCGGTAGAAGTTAATGCTGTTGTGTTTGTGATTTGTTGAAGTGTTTTCATATTTGCTGTCGTGTTTTCCTATTTGCTGTCGTGTTTTCCTATTTGCTGTCGTGTTTTCATATTGGCTGTCGTGTTTTTATATTTTCTGTCGTGTTTTTCTATTTGCTGTCGTGTTTTCATATTGGCTGTCGTGTTTTCATATTTGCTGTCGTGTTTTCCTATTTGCTGTCGTGTTTTTCTATTTGCTGTCGTGTTTTCATATTGGCTGTCGTGTTTTCATATTGGCTGTCGTGTTTTCATATTTGCTGTCGTGTTTTCATATTTGCTTTCGTGTTTTCATATTTGCTTTCGTGTTTTTCTATTTGCCGTTGTGTTTTATGATTTGTTGAAGTGTTTTCATATTTGCCGTTTGTTTTATGATTTGTTGTTGTGTTTTTCTAATTTCTATTGTGATTTGCACTTCAGGGCCACCGTAATGCCCTCATATGTAGAGGAAGAAGGCAAAAAAGAAGAACTACACCTTTAATAACCAATAGTAAATTATAATAATAGTATAATTACATAACTAGGTCAGAAAAAGAAAATATTCAAACTTACCACACACAACAATGCATGGCGTACTTGGGAGTACAGCATAGTCCACTTCAAAGATGTTTGATCCAGTTTATGGAACATCTGGTCCTCTTCCTCATTGAAATATCTAACAAGTAGTTGAAGAAACCCAGCAGCATTGACATCTGCAACATTCTTGCTTGATGTTTCCATTTCTCTGAAGATGGTCTCCATCTTCCCTGTCTTGTCACTGGTCTTGAGGTATGAAATAACCCTGGCATATTTGTTTTCTATGGCTTTGACATCAATGTCCATGCCTGTAAGCTCTTTGAAATGAGTCTTCATGTCAGTTATTTCAAATAAATATGGCCAATCGTTTGTCAAATCAGAGGTCTCAATTGCATTGATAATGTCTTTTCTCTGAGTGAAGAAGGTGGTCCTCATCATTCTCTCAATACCTTTGGTGTCACGGCATCTTTCTTTGTACATTTTTTTTAACTGTTCTTGTGCATGCTTCTGGGATTCCAATGTTTCATCAGTTGGTAGATGCATTGGTTGCCAATTTATGCATCCATAGGTGTATAGTCTTCTTTTCCTGGGTGGGGTATCCTCTCCTTCACTGGTGCTAATAAGTTGTCTCTTTAAGGAAAGTGGAGGGCTTCCTCTCCTCAAGTTATCCACCCTGCTGATCATCTATTTTGTGAGTGAGTCATATCCACTGCCCACAATTTCACCTTCAATGACATCAGTGAATGCCACAGGATACACCTTTGCCATCTTTCTTTACGATCTCACTGAGGTGTTTCTTCCCGGTTGTTGGGCATATTGTTAAGATTTCACTGACAATCATCCGTATCATTTCAAGTCTCTCACTCTTTGTTGGTCGCTTCCCTTCTTCTAATTTTCTGATGAGCTCAGATGGCAACTTCTTCCAAGGAATTTCAAAATTGAAATGCCAGCTGTTGTCAGACGGTCGACGAGGTGTGCAACCAATACTTGAACTAGATGTTGACCTTGGTGAATTTGAACTTGCTGAGCTGTAGCCACCTGAAAGGTTACAGATGAAAATATGATGATACAACATGCACTGTAAAGCCAAACAATTTCAAACCAATTTTTGGTGGCTTAGTTTGTTTTTTAACCAATCACAGTAAATTACACAAAATTATGTTCTGTTTAGTTATGTAGTGGAGCAACACTGACATGGTGACTTTTTATTTTTAGAATAGTTAATGGCCATATGCCAAGAGGATGCAAACTTGCCAAATAGCGAAACTCCAGACAGACAATCAGACTCTTTAAAATATGTTAAGAATAATGATCAGTGCAAAGACCAAAAAAGTTACATTCTGTGCAATAGGCATGGACTCACCAGAAGGGAACATCTCATCAGGCTGTGTATGAGGACTGTCACAGAACTGTTGGTTTCTGGGAAGACTGTCCAACGCATCTCTTAGGCCTTAAAGGACACACAATAGTAGAGTTATGTTTTGTTTAATTTGTTTGCCACAGTTACACCATAAACCTTTATTTGGAGATAATAAGAACACCAGAAAAAGCATATATATATATATATATATATATATATATATATATATATATATATATATATATATATATATATATATATATATATATATATATATATATGCATATATCTCATTTGCTTAATATTAAAAGTTGCATTATGTACAAACACATACTTGTGGTTTTCAAATGGGAAATAAATTTCCTTGCTTCCACTGGCTTCAGGACATGAAGAAGGTCACTCTCTTGAATGTAGTTTAAGTCTTCAAGGTTGTGAACTCCTAATTCTTCAAGAGCCTCGAGCAAAGGGTCAAGTTCTTAGTTTTGGGAGCGTTGAGGTAATGAAAGAGGAAAGACCACTCCGTTTATCCATAACTATACAGGAGAGAAGAGACACATTGATAGTTTTCTTTTACTTTGTCTCAACAACGCTGTGTTTCAGTGAAATGACTCTTGTCCCAAAAAGCTTGTACTCAGGCAATGGATAATAATCCAGTTTGAGCTCTCCTTTCATACACTTCATGGTCTGCCTCTTTCACTTCATAAAGTCCAAACTCTGTTAAATATGACACATTATGAGGTGTAACAATAAAGTACACATGCTTCTCCTCCTTCACCAGTATAAACTGAATTTGTCCGAATTCAGTTGACTCACCATGGCTCAGACAAAGAAAGAACCCCTTTCTGTATTGAGTGCCGTTCCACTGTACCTCTGTACTTGCCACAACATTGGGTTCCTTGACCAAAGTTTCTCCTACAGCAGTGCGCACTGCATTGCTGTACAGTTCAGCATGGAAAGGAGTGGAGTTCTTCACCACCAATGAAGGTGCAAAAAAAAAGAGCCTGAATGTAGGTATGCTTGTAGTAGCTGGTGGTTCCTGGCAAGTGTTTGACATACGTTTTTAAAATGTTGTGTTCTTCGCACACATCTTTTGAAGTACGAATGCTTGCTTTCGAACCTCATTGTCCACAACCGCATGAGTGGGCCAAATTTCAGTATCAATGCAGGGTAGTGAGTGAGGTAATGGTGCTTTGGTTTCAGTTTTTGCGCAGGAAACATTTCTTTACTTGCCTCTAGATAGTCACGTATCTGAACATTGAGCAGAGCAATCTGTGGTACTGATATTTTAGGGGCAGAAATGAATTCCACTACCTCTTTCAGTTGGACAGTCAGCTGCCATACTGGATTCTCTGTATATGTGATCTTATCACCGATTATAAGAGGGAGAAGCCTCAGCAAAGACCCGTTTTCTGCTGCCTGGCCACCTAGTTTTACACCCTGTTCATAAACTTCTGAGGGTGTAGAATTACCATCAGATCCCTGATAGCCAAACTGCCTGATCCTACGATTAAGTTGGGAATATGTGAAGAATTTCTTCACCTTGACAAAGTAGTTAATGTAAATGGCAAGGTCGTATGCCACAACACCCTCAAACAAATCATGGCCAATACAAGGTGGGAGGCCTGGCTGGCAGACATGGAAAAATGCCAGAGAATTAAAGACAGAGTCAAATTTCAAACCTCTGACTTCACGTACATCATCATTGTGCAGCTCTTGCACAGTGGCAATGTAGTCTTGTACTGTGCGGATGGGTGCATTGTGTTCCAAGTCGTCTAGCTTATCTCAGATAACGTGACAATACCGGCAGAAATAGCGCGACGTACTGAAGTTTTCTGTGAAGCCACCGATATTATGCAAACCCAAATTATCACCAGCAATGCAAAAGAGTGTTGCTTTCACAGTGTTTCCTTGTATATTCAGACCATTTGTCTCCAGTTCTATGATATCTGATAACAATGGAGAGAACACTTTCTCATGGCCAAAATGCTTGAAATCAGCTCCTCGACACAAGAGCAAAAGTTGCAAGTTGTCAACGGTGAATCGATGAAAAGGATCAAAGTTCTCAAGAGTGAAGTAGACCCCAAGCATCTTGTGTTTTTTCTTTGCAGAGCCAATGGGATTAACCACCTCGAAAGCATCTTGATACAGTATCACCTTTAAAGTGAGACCTGACTCTGAAAACAGAGGATTGGATTTGAATACAGATCCATCACACACATCGTTTAAAATAAGAGGAGCACTCTCCTTCCCAGTTGTAGAACATTCTTCCCACACAGCAGGATCTTTTAACAGAGCTGTTAATGTATCTTTTATGGGAATATACTGAGCATTTCGCTCCTTTCTGTTTTCATCAAACCCCAAAAAAACTGTCTGTGGATGCACATAGGCAAAATTCTCCTCAAAATACTGTTTTCTCTTGTACACTGTAGAAAGTGCAGAGCTACAGGATGAATGCATATCTATGTCATCTAGGGTCTTCAAAACATCTTCAATTTATGTCTCAGTTTAGTTTTCGCGTGAAGAGATACTTTAAGTTGATTCTTTGTGTGCTGCTGGCAAACACCACTGAGACTATTAATTTTTTCTACAATCAACTGTATTGTAGAGGTGGGGATAAGGTGCTTTGCATGCAACTTCATGTAAAACATGCATAGATTTCTCATGTATAAACTCTTCATTTGTGCAGGATCCAGTGTAACCTCATCAGGCCTACCATCAACTGCCCCTTCCTCTGACTATCTTTCAGCAACAGAAAACTGAGGCTCACTAGGAGCTGAAGGAAGACCGTATGCACCAGAGACATGAAGAGCTGTGGCATGTTTGTGCTTTCTAGATAGGTGGGACGTTAAAGACGATTTCACTGAAAAAGTCTTATCACAGTTTTTGAATGGGCATTGCACCTCCTCTCTTTTTGACGCATGATATTTCAGGTGACACAAAAGATCTTTCAGATCAATCAACTCTTTCTTACAGTGAGTAAGTTCACATTTAAATGGTCCCTGCAATGTCTCTGTGACACAGAAGATGCCTGCCGATGATTACGGTAAACATGGCATTTAAATGCATTATAATTTCTAAAGTGAGACTTGCAACCTGCTATGCAACTTGCATACTGGTAATGAGCCTCATTTCTGTGTAGCCTTGATGTTGTACATAACCTTTTAGGGTTTTCACAGAAACACCACACCTATGACAAGTGTAATCTTTGAACATGGCAAAACGCTCACCTCTTCAGATTACTTTGAGGTCAGGAAATCTGTTGAGAAACAGAAAAAAAAGTATTTGAGTGCATAGGCAATCTTAATTAAGAAATCTGCCAAAATAAAAATAAAAAATGCATTGGAAACTATTGTGTGTAAGTAACGTTAGTTAAATAGGTAAAACAGTTAACACTACCTCAACCTAACGTTACATTATAATAGCTAGTGAGCCAACACTTCACTCATAACGTTGGCTACCTAACGTTACTGTAACGTTGCTTAATTTACTTGACACTGTTAACCACGTTAACTCGAGGTTCAGGTCACAAGTTACAGAATTAGCACGTCTGCCAAGCTGGAGTAAAGTCAAAGTTGGTAAATGATTAACAAGCTAACATGTATGCTAACTAAAGTTACCAAGCTTGAGTTGGTAACGCTAACGTTAGCTATACAGTTTATATTTCTGGCTTACTTACCTTGCAGTTCTTGTTTACGTGCAGACTGTCAATGGTATCTTTTGCATTCTGAATTTCGCACACGTTTCACATAAAAGTCGCTCTCTTCCAAACTGTCTCAAACACTATGACAACGTAAAACAGCCGCGCTCCTCTCTGGCTCACACTGTGTCCCTACCGGTCTCTACGCTGTATCCACCGCGCTTTCTAACGTAACCCCTCCCACTCACACGTTGCCATTGTTCTTTAAAATTATTGGAAGTTTCACACATTTAGAGTCACATGTCCCAAAATCTCCTGTTCCTGACTTTGCAGAAATGAGAGTTGTCTTTGAAGTTGACCTGAAGTTGACCCGCTGACTGCACCTGGCAGATCCGTTAACGACTCTGAATTCTGATTGTCTACAGAATGGTTCTTGATTTAACCCTTTCAAGTCTTTCGTGCTGTTTCATATATTTCCAAGATATTTCAATCCAAGAAGTTGTTTACAATTCCTCATATGGAAAAGCCTCTCCATGTGGTTGGATTTGAAAAAAACAGTCTGTTTCTTGCTTTTTATTAAGAATTTTGTTGTTCCTGCAAAATATCCCAATTTCACTGTCCAGATTGGAATGTATGAAGGCAGACAGACACATATGAAATTATAAATTCTGAATAACAGAACATTATAAAACGCTTTAATGCTGTAACACAATGTAGTGGTTATTTTGAAAGTAGTACCAGTGGTTTGTTGTGTGTTTAGACCCCAGATTTTTTGTGTGACTCAGACCAGATGTTATAACAACAAGTCACATGAAATGTAATCTTTTCTATCTTTTCGAATTTGGGCTGCGTAATCAAAATGAGATACAGCTAGGCTTTTTTGAGATGTGACATCAGTCTTGACAGTCAAATCAGAATTCATGCGACTTTGATGTCACTCTAGATCAGGGGTCTCTGAGCAAATGCAACGAAAGAGGCCAAAGCAAGCGGCAACCTCCAGTTACTGTACTTTTTTACTTAAGTGCAATTATCAGACAGCTTTAATTTACTATTTATTTCACATAAACCTGAAAAGATTCAAAATATGTTGGTAATGGTATTACAAAAGTACATTTTGAGAATATTGCCCTTTCTTGGAGTGCTTTAATGCTGCTGTCCACAAAAATCACACGGCATGTCTTTGCATCCTCTTTCAGGCTGTGGCCAGTTTACACTACAGTCTAATATGCGGCACATTTAAAAATAGGACAGTCAGTCAAAAAATGTGAAATGGGCAATAAACAAAGCCTGCAGTGTGAATGTAGTAGTCAACATATTTTTTAACACCACAACAGTGCTTGACGGATGCATCCATGCCCACATAATGCCCAAACAACATACTAGCAGGGCTGCCATCACATCAAGTCATATTGTCCTTTCACAACTACCTTTCAAGAGTTGATTATGTTTTAATGAAAGTAATCATGCTATGTAGGAAAGCAGGAGATACATATGTATGGAAATAATCTCGAAAATCAAAACCTGTATATTTGTTTCTGTCAGGTCAGAGGTCACATCTCTGGAGAAACTAGGTAACCCATTTTTTTCAGGGCACAATGGTGGATGTATCACAGTCGTATTTGAACCCAGGTTTCTCACACCAAAGGCATGTGTCTTTATTGAGTTTATGCACAGTTAGTTGAAGTATACTAAAACACAGTAGCTAGAAATATTTTATTATAACCTGGTGACATACTGGTAAACAATATACAATATTTACTGCAGTGCTTTTATGCTTTTTGTCAGTTTACACACACAATATATCTAATATCTATATCTAATTTGAATATCACTTTACATACAAAATAATGACAATAATGCTTGGATATACAATTAACAGAGACAGTGGCTTTAGGGTTCGGGTTGCGGCAGACAGGCGGTTATTTGAAATGGAATGAAGCCCACCCACGGCATTCTCATGACAGTGGTCGAACAAAAAAGGCGCGATATTTTGAGAAACTACAGTTTACTGGTGGTGCAGAAGTTGGTTCCCTCTTCTTGGACCCATGGCGACCCGGTGATTATTCCTTCAGTTGCATATCCCGATATAGTCAACTACCTGTTTTTCTCGCCGGGCCCATACACAGCGGAAGACCTTAAATCCTACAAAAGTTTGGAGGCTTATAACCAGATGGTGTGTGGATGGGTGAGGGAGACACAGTACCAAGTCATTAACGACCGTTGTGTTGTGAAGGCCAAAGTAAGTAATGCATTAACGTCTTTAATCAACCTAACCTTAACTGTATGATATCATTGCGATACTCAAGGTGTAGCCAAGTGACTCTCAATCGTTTATTTTCATTTCAAAGACCGAACAAGACAGAGTTTTCCCTCGTAGATCCTGGTTGAGCTTTGCCAACCACAAGCGCCTCCTTTCCTCTGATAACTTCTGGCATTCTTCTCCCTGGTTTTTAATAACTTTTGGAAGTCGATAATATTCAAAATGTTTTTCTCGGTCTGACCTATTGGTACAACCTAAAACACGGCAATAATTAACCATTTTCCTTGACGCCGTTTGGGATTTACTTCAGTGCCTGTGCTTTGTTGTGATGCGGAGTACCTCCAATATGGTGACTTTGGGTCTGATGACGCATCCGATGAGGCGTCGTGAAAACCCTCTATGAAAGGCTGACTAAAATCAAAACATTTTGCAGCTGCTGTTTCAGAATTTTATGAAATGTCATGAAGTCACAAATATGCGACTCTGCGAAGGCTTTTATTTTATAGCAGTGATGACTAGGGCTGGACTATATGGCCAAAATTTATATCATGATATATATCCATAATTTCGGTCAATACGATATAAATAAGAAAACCTGCCAAGAACGCCCACAATGGATGTCTGTACCTACAAACTTACAAAATAATTTGACATGTCTAAAAAAATGTATGTTCACCTTTTATTTGTATTTAGCTTTCATACAATCAAGAAATGTGAACTCACCGTCAAACATAAAACTCTCAATTTGGCAATATTAAAAGCTTTGACTTTAAACGACAACATAGAATGATTATCTGTGTTTCCCATACATTACCAAGACTGTGGTGGCACCGACACAGTCTAATTTGTTCCATCATAGTTTCAAAATTAACCGAAAATATTTTTACGCTTTGCTCTTTTAGTAGTTCCGTTTAACATTCAGATTGGGGGTCGGTGAGGCAGTGCATAACACATGACTTTGGTATGAGAGACCTGTGTTGTATTCTCACTGCAACAAATCCATTGTGTCCTTGAGCAAGTTACTTAGTTAATGTGTGTAACCTCTGACATACACTTACTGGACACTTTATCAGGTACACTTTGCTAGTACCGGTTTAGACCCCTATTGCCTTAATTCTTGTGGCAAACAACAAGGTGTTGGAAACATTCCTCAGAGATTTTGGTCCATATTGACAAGATAGCATCACACAGTTGCTGCAGATTTGTCAGCTGCACATCCATGATGCGAAGGCTGTTTGAAGCCTGAATCGTTGATACAAGGCAGGGTGGATCCATACTTTCATGTTGTTTACACCAAATTCTGGCCCACCGTCTGAATGTTTCAGCTGAAATCCAGACTCATCAGACCAGGCAACGTTTTTTCAATCTTCTATTGTCCAGTTTTTGTGAGTCTGTGCGACTTGTAGCCTCAGTTTCCTGTTCTTAGCTGAGAGGAGTGGCACTGGGTGTGGTCTTCTACTGCTGTAGCCCATCTGCTTTAAGGTTGGATGTGTTGTGCGTTCAGAGATGGTATGCTGCATACCTTCGTTGTAACGAGTGGTTATTTGAGTTAATGTTGCCTTTCTACCATCTCAAACCAGTCTGCCCATTCTCTGACATCAACATGATATTTTGTACAAAATGTGAACACACACTGAATATGTATTCTCTTGTCAGGATGTTGGAAGAAGGTGCAGTGGTCAATGAGGAGCAAGTGCCTGCAGGAATCACCTTTTTCAAACTCATCACATGTCATTCATAATCAACAATCAGGTTTTAATGTTTTAATAAGACCTTGGATAGATATACTGATGATTTTGTTTGGCGTTAATTATGCTTTCCAATTGAGCTACCTTAAAAAGCTTAGTGGTTTCTTAACTTCATCCAGAGGTTTTGTAGTATGAAGTCAGAAGGGTCCAAAAATTTTTACTTTGGGCTTGCTTGCCGTAAACTGGCATACAAATATTAAGACTGCCCTAAATGTTCCATATATTGTACAGTGTGCTATGGCCATTCAGTGTATGGTGTTTAAATAGTTATAATACAAACTTTAACAAGATATGTTGAAATGTTCTGCTTGGGTTTTGTTTGTATCACATTCCTGTCTTTTTCCCTGCATGGATTTTCATCTATTTTGTATACCAAGTAACTCCAGCACACACAGATACACAAACTTGGCTTTAGAAAGTCATAAAATATAAAATTGAATCAAGAAAGTGAGGAAGTCTTTGAATTGTACATGGAAGTTCACTGTATGGAATACCACCATTTTGTATTAGCCTTTCATATCTCTTACAGTCCTATCAAAGTAAAATGGCAACATTCATTGCTTTATGTCGACCCAGCTGGGTTTAAATAATATATCTGAAAATGCCATCAGTAATGTAAATTAAATGTTTTTGTTTTATGAAGGATTTTAGTTGGACTTTTTTGTTGGGGGGTGGACAATTCTGTAAGCTGAAATGTTTGACTTAACAAAAGGGTCTGTATGATGCTGCATTTCAAGCCCTATATTGTAGTTCTGTGATCCCTGTATAGTAGCTTCTGCTAGCTAGTTAGCTCTGTTTGCTGTGTATCTATCCATCCTACTGCTGATTCTGACCCAGATTGGAAGCTTAATGCTCCACGGGGGTGTTAGAGATGTAAACACCAACATTAACATTAGTACAGATGCTTTGGACTGCTGGTTCAGAGCCAGCTTATAACAGCAGCTGCTGCAAGCTATCGTTAGCAACAGCTTGCATTTACAACAAGTAAAGCTATCTGTCCATCAGGAAATTTCATAAATCACAGAGTTGAGGCAGAGCTGCCAGAGGACTTCAGAGGGAAAACCAGAAAATATATACCTTTCCTTCATAACCGTAAAAGCACTTTCTGTTAGAACAAGCTCCAGCTCAGTTCTGTCCTGTGCTTTACGGATAGACTGAGCCGACGGGGCAGCGCTGTTCCTGTGCTTCGTGGGTATGACCTGTGTGCTGAGCCGGCAGCAAATACCAGATATAGGAAACCGGCTCAGTGTGTCGTCACACGGAGCCCAGAGTAAAGAAAACTGTTGAAAACAATTCTCAACAGTGGGCAATCTGAGGTTTTGGCTCACAGGGATTTCTTTTAAATATGTTTACATCATTATTTGACACTTTGGCCATGTTTAGCATGGACATCTGCCATTGTAACATAGATATGACAGAAAAGCTTAATAGGTCTCCTTTAACCAATAGTATAAATCAAAAGGGATTTCTGGTCTCTATTCTAACAAATTAATAATATATAATACTATACTGTAATATAAAATGTAAATGTGGCAATTTAAGTAAATTAACAAGCAAATCCATATACAATTACTGAACAAATCTTTTACTGTCAGTTGTCACTAATTGCACCTACTTTTAGAAATGTTTTTACCGTATCAAACCTTAATACTTAAAACCATTTTATCTTTTAAATAAATAAAGTATTTGTGAATATATGATACATTCTGATAGTGTTTTTACAGACTTATGTGAAAAAAAATACATTTTCTTCTTTGTGTGTGTAATTACAGTGATTTTGGCTGTTTTAAATAATAAAAACTGTATTTTGGCAGTTTAATAACGCGTATAGACATTTATACACTGATTAAAAAAGCAATTATTCAAGGTTTTTGTTTTCAAAATGTCCATAATTTTAAGTATTCTATGTAAAATGACAGAAAAAAAACTTCTTGTTACTGTTAATTGCCACTAATTGTATCTACTTTTAGTAGTGTTTTTACAGTATTAAACTTAAATTTAACAGTTTTATCTCTTAAATAAAAGAAATAATATTTGTGAAAATACGATACATTTTGAATGTATTTTAAAAGTCATTTTATGTGAAAAAAACGTACATTTTCTTTAAAATAATGGAAATGCTATGCTTATTCACAGCTACAGGTTTTTTCTGTTATTTTACATTAGACATTTAAATTCACAATTTATTTTTTTAATTTATTGGTGTTTTCATGTATTTAAAAAATACAGAAAAAATCTGTAAAATTAACAAGAAAAAGTATATAAATTTACAGATTTTTTTTACAGTGTAGATTACGGGTTGCATGACTGGTCCCCTCATTTGCAGACTCAGAACTACTCCTGGATGGCTGTGCTGTTGTGCTGGTAGAAGGGGTCAACGCAACGTTGGCATTAGGCAGTGGGAGAGGGACACCAATCACTGCCAGATGGCGGCGGTGCAGCTCCTCAACAATCCTGCTGAGTGGATCTGCATCACCCATAATTTGTTGAATCAGTGTGTATTGAAACACACGGCCAGACACCAAAAGGTAATGAGCCTCTTTCTTTGCCTTCGACACCACCTCAATAACTTCAGGTGTGCCGTTTTTCACGCAAACATTGCGCAGATGGATTGACAGGGATTCCTGGGTCCTCATGCACACAGGACACAGTACATAGTGCCTGTTGGGTTTACTGGAAAGATAAAAAGACATATTTCACATAACTTAAAGCTGTGAATATATACTGCACATTACATGTTGTAGTATATTGTGAGCTTCAAAACTCATCTTAACTTACACACTGGGAGCCATTTTTCAGGACCAATCTTCATTGAAGATCTGAATAGCTCCTCTGGAAGACTGGAACTCTAGTAGGGTTACCCAAACCAAAAGGAGCTGATGCAGTGTTAGCAGGAATACAAGCTCTCTAGCAGTAGCAATTAAAATTGCTTTTTTATCTTGAGGTAAGACAGCAGGATTCTCTCTTCTTTCTAGAATAATGTAGTATGATGATCTCTGATGAGCTTCTTAGGAGTCTCTAGATGGAATCTGGGGTGAATTGAGTAGGTAGGTAGGCAGTAGATCTTGGATGTGTGGAGTTCTGATTGCCTCACCTTTTATGTCTGTCTGACAGTCCCGACAAATTTGAATTTGTCTTGTTCCTTGGTTTCATTTGCAGTGATTTATTTCAGATTTGCACCCACCACTGGCTTCACCAGACTTGGTAGGCATTATGCAATATACATTGTTCCATTAGATAAAGTCTGAAGAAGGTCCATGAAATGCAGTCTTTAAAAGTAGTTCTTTATTATTTGTCTTCTATGTTTCATGCCAAAGGAAGAGAGAAAAGGGGGAAGGGAAGAAGAAGGAAAAGAAGATGAAAACTATACTACACTATAATTTTAGACAGAGATGAGGACATTTGTATTATGTCATTGGTTAAAATATGTTTAGTTCATAGGTCACGTTTCATTGTTCATTATAATGATTGTAAGAAATGTTTTCGGCACATCAAATAAAGGCTTAGATAGTTTAACAGTCTGGTCATATTCAGAACAAACGTTGACTCAGTTTCTATCACACAAAGACAGAGATCGAAACATCATGAAACAAGACCATGACTAACTCTTTCACATATTGTTTGGTCATTAGCCAGTCATTAAGCAGGAGAGGAGAGCTAACTGGCCACTTGGCTGGCTTCATAACACATTTGTACAATAACAGGCTTCTTTGTAGAATAAATTGACTTTCAGAAATGGCCTTCATTTGCACTCCTGTCCTGATGCTAAATTACAAGCAATACCAGAAAGTTATACACCAGATTAGTTCATAATTTGTATGTATGTTTGTTGGGAATTTCAAGACGTTTCTCTAAATATAACAAAGCCTAGCTAACAGCACCAAGTTCCTACTTTTGTTTACAAATTAATTCTTAACTTTTGTATATATTTTTGAACATCTGCAAGCACTACCCTACACTTGGTATTGTTCTTTACAGTGTTTGATTGCAGTGTCAGTGTTAGTGGAACTGGTTAAAGTTAAAGGAAGGTTTTCATCATGCCACGATTTGAAAAATTCCTAGTTTGATATTGTGAACATACTGTAACCTGGTCATGACACTCTTATATTAGGGTTATGGGTTCAACCCCATATTGTGTGAGAACTTTCAGTCTTTATGAAAAATGAACAGTTGTACATAAAGTGGTAACATGCTAGGACATGTTATGTAGACTAAAGGGGAGGCACCAACCTTTATCATTTTAATTGCTAATTTCCATCTGTTGTCCCTGGGCATATACAGTGCACTACAATAATATAGAAATGATAATTCCACATAACACTAAAAGTGCATAGGCTTACTTATTTTTTTTAATTTAAACTAACTTAAACTAATACACTAATAATAGTAGTAAAAGAAGGGATCGCATTCCGTTCTTTTGAATTAAGTAAGGGGTGTTTGAGCTAAACCATAAACAATCAAATTAAATAATCTTTTATTATTTTATTGTTCAATATTATTGCAATAGTTGTAACATTGTGATGTTTTCTTGTCCAGAAAGTGTTTTAATACAAAGTGGTTATATTGTTGTGGTTTTTATTTCAAGCTGTTATTTTGGAGCACTGTAAGAATGCATCGTCTCAAACTGTTAACAGCATTTTCTGTGCTTGTGAACTTGCGAGTTATTTCTTTCAAGAACAACCAGCAAGAACATCCTCCCCAAGAACACAAGTCTGTTCTTTGAATTCTTGATACTGAGAAACACCAAATATCTCACAGCGCAAGCTTCCTTCTGTCTTTGGCGTGTGGCAATCATCTAGATGTCCAGCAGGCTACTGCATATGAAACGGGAGTGTAATTAGACCAACAAGCACCAGCTGTGTCAATACCATCACCTGGTACTGCTCTAATGAACTATCCCCACACCTCTTTCCCCTGCAGCTGATTGCAAACCACAGCCACCTCCACAAGGATAAATGCTCACTGCACAACCCATTCTCATTCTGAACTCGTAAAAAATAAGGACGTTTGGACAGTGGTTGTCAGCGTCTGATGTGACGAAAAAGGCGCTTTTCAGCGTGTTTGTGTAACGCACCAGGGAGAGCAGCAGTTAGATAGGATTTAGCGGGTAGTATGTAAGGGCGAATTTCAATTTCGGGGTTCGTGTCCGGCTTGTCACTTTGGCTATAGTCGTTTTTTTCTTTCCTCCCGCGTGTTACAGAACCATATGCCCACCCACGACCCTTTCCTAAACCCAACCGTCCCATAGTTCCCGCATGTCACGGAACCGTAAGCCCACCCACGACCTTTTCCTTAACATAACTGCGTCAAAAGGGACGGCAATAGTCCCGACCAAGTGCGTTTACTTAAATCACTAAAGGAGACTTTTAGCGTCAATAAGAACGACAAAGGCACCTGAACAAGCGTCCATATTTTACGAGATGGGTAAACTCTTGATAAACCAGCCTAACCTGATCTTAAAGTTTAACCTAATTCAATTCAATTCCATTCAATTTTATTTATAGTGTCAAATCATAACAAGAATTATCTCAGGACACTGTACAGATAGAGTGTAGGTCTAGACCTCACTCTGTAATTTCCAAGGACCCAACAATTCCAGTGATTCCCCAAGAGCATGCATGAATGTGTAAGTGCGACAGTGGCAAGGAAAAACTCCCTTTTAGGAAGAAACCTCAGACAGACCCAGGCTCTTGGTAGGCGGTGTCTGACGATGCCGGTTGGGGGTTTGATGAACAATGGCAATAAAAAGTCACAATTAAGATAATGACTAGAGTAATTGTAATAGTTCATGGTGTCGTAGAGCACATCATGGCATAACAGGGCATTGGCCGGACATAGCAAGTCGACGCCGGGCATTGCAGGGTGTAATGGGGCACAGCAGGTCGTAGGGCAGGACCACGGCGACAGCTGCCACCATGATGTAGGTGCCTTCATTATCCAAGATGATGGTGCTGGGGGGACAAAGAGCATACGGACTCCGGGGAAGCTCCCCGGAACTAGGTTAATAAGCATTTCTGGAACATGAATACACACAGATGGAAAGAGAGAGGAGAGAGGAGCTCAGTGTGTCAAAGGAGGTGCCCCGGTAGTCAAGAACTATAACCGCATAGGGAGGCTGTGTTCGACGATTGTGACTACACACCTTCCCCCGCCGGTCTAGGCTAACGCTGCGACACCTTACTGCCTAAGTATGCGTAAGCTTTCTATGGGGAGAAGCAGTGATAGGATGGGGGTGCGCCATGACTGAGGCTACACACCCACCCCCGCCGGTCTAGGCGCACGCTGCAACTCCTCATACCCTAAATATAGTAAGCTTTCTATGAAGAGAAGCAGAGATATGGAGGAGGTGCGTCATGACTATGGCTACACACCTTCCCCCGCCGGTCCAGGCGAATGCTGCAACTCCTAACTTCCTAACTATAAGCTTTATCGAAGAGGAGAGTTTTAAGTTTACTCTTAAAAGTGTTGACGGTGTCTGCCTCCCGAACCCAGACTGGGAGCTGGTTCCACAGGAGAGGAGCCTGATAGCTGAAGGCTCTGACTCCCATTCTACTTTTAGAGACTCTGGGAACCACAAGTAACTCTGCATTCTGGGAGCGTAGTGCTCTAGTGGGACAATAAGGTACTAAGAGCTCTCCAAGATATGAAGGTGCTTGACCATTTAGAGCTTTGTAGGTCAGGAGAAGGATTTTAAATTCAATCCTGGATTTTACAGGAAGCCAATGCAGAGAAGCTAATACAGGAGAAATATGATCTCTTTTCTTAGTTCTTGTCAGAACACGCGCTGCAGCATTCTGGATCAGCTGGAGAGTCTTAAGAGTTTTATTTGAGCATCCTGATAATAGGGAATTACAGTAGTCCAGCCTGGAAGTAACAAATGCATGGACTAGTTTTTCAGCATCGTTTTGAGACAGGATGTTCCTCATTTTGGCAATATTACGAAGGTGGAAAAAAGCTGTTCTTGAGGTTTGTTTTAAGTGGGCGTTAAACGATAAATCCTGATCAAAAATAACTCCTAGATTTCTGACAGTATTGCTGGAGGCCATGACAATGCCGTCCAGAGTAATTATATCTTCGGATAATGAAGTTCGGAGATGTTTAGCGCCCAGCACAATAACCTCAGTTTTGTTCGAGTTCAACTTCAGGAAATTGTTGGTCATCCATGATTTTATATCTTTAATGCACACTTGCAGTTTAGTGTAACATGAATGTTCAACTTTAACCTGCTCCATTGCCAGTTTAGAAAGGATATTTAAATCTCTGCAGGTCTTGAACAGTCTTGTCAAAGCATTGAATTAATTTATCTCAAAAAAGGCCTTAGAAAACTTTTAAAGAAGGCAGCGGACTGTCTGTTTAGGAGTTTAATGCCTTTTCAGTCAGCAGTACATATTGTATGCCTTATCTGGCTCCATTAGCTCTCATTATCAAATAAAAAATATGTCCAAAACAATTCTGTATTTTCTACTGACTTTTACGTTAGAATGTAAAAATACATGTAGACATTCACCATAGTGATTTCATACTGGATTATATTGATGACATGAATTGATATTTAAGAAAAATATGAGGAAATACAAGTGAGATACTTTTCTTTCAATGTGTCTGTTGAGAAACCAACCAATCAGGATTGTTTTGTGGTTTGAATCATAGCATCTACTGGCTTGGCAGTAGCAGTGGCGAACGCTCGGAGAACAAAGCGACACAAAGCAGGGTTCAGTTCACAATGTTGTAAAGGTTTAATGAGACACACAACGATGTACATATTTTTCATCAATCGTTCCATTTATTTAGATGATGTGTAAGATTAGAGAGTCAGGATGGGCGGATTGTCTCTGAAGGACTGTTCACACAGATAGGAACAGTGTTGTAATTTCGGACACAACTCAAACAGATGACAACTACTTTCCTTTGACTTCTAGTTTGTCATAACTTACTGTCACACTGGTAGAGCCCCTTTCAACATTCACATACGTAGGTGGATTGCACCAGGACAAAAGAAGGGAGTGTTCTATTATACTGAGCCAAGGAAGTGACACAGTGTCTGTATGCAGAGATTTTGTTTTGTTTATCACTAAGATGTAAAAACATTTCTGAAACTATGAGTCACGCCATTAGCCTTTACTCTGTTCCAACATGAAAGCCTTAATGGCCTAGATGTGGACTGTCACATAAGGTTAAAGGTTTTCAGTATCGCAGATGTGAACAGGATTTAATTAAAATACATGAAACAAGTTTTAAACATTGAAAGCAGATAGAAATTCAATGACATATAAAGCCTTTATTGCTATTGTACAGAATACAACAAAATTAGGAGCATGACTCCTGATCAGTGCAATAAAAGACAAGAAAAACATCACAAAAGCAAACATCACAAAGACAAAGAAACATCCCCAGCCGACAACACAGAATTGGATTCAAACATAAGTAAAATAAATAAATCCAAGGTGATTTTGCACTAGAATAGGAGTTTGTATTGCACTAAAGTAAATGTAAACATTTCACTGGTATGAATATAGTTATTGCACCAGATTAAATTAGATTATTGAAAGAAAGTCATCATATTCAATACTTTTATGCAGGGTTTGAATTATGATTTCATCTTTGTGGGGCTCTCTTTAAAATATATATATATATATATATATATATATATATATATATATATATATATATATATATATATATATATATATGAGTAGCAAATTTTGAGCATTAATGCACGTATTTACCTTTTTCTGAATCAATGTATGCTGGAAATATCTTTATGTAAAGGGAAACTTACATAGACTTACATACATAGATTACAATCCAATTATAAAAACATAATCTCAGGCATTCTGTATTGCTATTTATTCTCCTGTAGATCGACTTTTCTAATGTAGCCTAGAATCATTTACTCCTCCCTCCTCTTTTGCATCTTTTGTTGAGGAAGTAACCTCCTTAAATGTGCATATGACAATTATTCACCTCAATGCTACATTAATTCATTTTAATGGATTAAAAAAGCCCTGGACTGTAATATTTCAGATGTGTTTGAGCAAGATTACTGCTCATGTTAAAAACTTTGTGCACATTCAAAATATATCCCATCTGTGCTCTCTATGATTTGGAGGAGTCATGATATTTTGAGAAAAATAAAGTGATAATAGGCTATTAAAAGAATAAAGCCACTATATTTCAGAAAATAATCTACCTGCACCATAGCCTGCTGTGCATTATGTGATTGCTCTGCTGATACAGTAGATCTCAGACCTTCTGAGAGACTCAGAGGCCCGTTTGAGACTCTGGTCTGTGAATGAGACAAAGTTTAGGGAAGTGGCTGAACGCTGCTCTACATCAGAGGTGGAAAACCAAAACTACAGCAGAATTACATGGATGCACAAACGTGACACATCTGCCGCAGCATGTCGACAGCAGAGAGCGTCCATTATAAACCTGAAGCTGCACAGACTACGGACGGAAGGCACGCTGCTAATCTCTATTTTTACAGCAAGAGTGGACACGAAGAGAGGCACAGGTCTGCTTCAGAGCTTTGTGTGTTTTGGAAAAGTGATTTATTTGTGATTTAAATAATGGTGCTGATGATGATTTTTAGAGACCCCCACAGGCGTATGATTTTACTGCTTTCATGGGAGCTCATCCTCTCTCTATGGGAGCTCAGCTCCCACTGGCTCCCATGTAATTCGAACCCTGCTTTTTGGAGTTACAGTGGGGAAAAAAAGTATTTAGTCAGCCACCAATTGTGCAAGTTCTGCCACTTAAAAAGATTAGAGAGGCCTGTAATTTTCATCATAGGTACACTTCAACTATGAGAGACAAAATGAGAAATAAAAAATCCAGAAAATCACATTGTAGGATTTTTAATGACTATTGGTAAATTATGGTGGAAAATAAGTATTTGGTCAATAACAAAAGTTCATCTCAATACTTTGTTATACCTTTGTTGGCAATTACAGAGGTCAAACGTTTTCTGTAAGTCTTCACAAGGTTTCCACACACTATTGCTGGTATTTTGGCCCATTCCTCCATGCAGATCTCCTCTAGAGCAGTGATGTTTTGTGGCTGTCGCTGGGCAACACGGACTTTCAACTCCCGCCAAAGATTTTCTTTGGGGTTAAGATCTGTAGACTGGTTAGGCCACTCCAGGACCTTGAAATGCTTCTTACGAAGCCACTCCTTCGTTGCCCGGGCGGTGTGTTTGGGATCATTGTCATGCTGAAAGACCCAGCCACGTTTCATCTTCAATGCCCTTGCTGATGGAAGGAGGTTTTCACTCAAAATATCACGATACATGGCCCCATTCATTCTTTCCTTTACACGGATCAGTCGTCCTGGGCCCTTTGCAGAAAAACAGCCCCAAAGCATGATGTTTCCACCCCCATGCTTCACAGTAGGTATGGTGTTCTTTGGCTGCAACTCAGCATTCTTTCTCCTCCAAACACGACGAGTTGAGTTTTTACCAAAAAGTTCTATTTTGGTTTCATCTGACCATATGACATTCTCCAAATCCTCTTCTGGATCATCCAAATGCTCTCTAGCAAACCTCAGATGTCCCTGGACATGTACTGGCATAAGCAGGGGGACACATCTGGCACTGCAGGATGTGAGTCCCTGACGGCGTAGTGTGTTACTGATGGTAGCCTTTGTTACTTTGGTCCAAGCTCTCTGCAGGTCATTCACTAGGTCCCCCCGTGTGGTTCTGGGATTTTTGCTCACCGTTCTTGTGATCATTTTGACCCCACTGGGTGAGATCTTGCGTGGAGCCCCGGTTCGAGGGAGATTGTCAGTGGTCTTGTATGTCTTCCATTTTCTTATAATTGCTCCCACAGTTGATTTCTTCACGCCAAGCTGCTTACCTATTGCAGATTCAGTCTTCCCAGCCTGGTGCAGGTCTACAATTTTGTTTCTGGTGTCCTTTGACAGCTCTTTGGTCTTGGCCGTAGTGGAGTTTGGAGTGTGACTGTTTGAGGTTGTGGACAGGTGTCTTTTATACTGATAACAAGTTCAAACAAGACAGTGCCATTAATACAGGTAACGAGTGGAGGACAGAGGAGCCTCTTAAAGAAGAAGTTAGAGGTCTGTGAGAGCCAGAAATCTTGCTTGTTTGTAGGTTACCAAATACTTATTTTACAGAGGAATTGACCAATAAATTCATTAAAACTCCTACAATGTGATTTTCTCATTTTGTCTCTCATAGTTGAAGTGTACCTATGATTTTATGAAATTACAGGCCTCTCTCATCTTTTTGAAGTGGGAGAACTTGCACAATTGGTGGCTGACTAAAGACTTCTTTGCCCCACTGTAAGTGTGCTTATGGCCCAGGGAAAAAAAACTGTTCTTTAGTGTGGTGGTCCATACTTTGATGGACCTGTTGCGCCTGCCTCAGGGCAAAAGGTCAAACAGGAAGTGTCTGATTTAGAAGAGTCCTTTAAAATGTTTTTTTAGCTTTGCTAAGGCCGTGAGAGCTGAAGATGTCTACCAGGGAGGGCAGAGGGCAGCCGGTAATTTTCTTTGCTGTGTTGATGACCCTCTGAAGAGCTCTTCTTTTGTTCATTTAATTAATTTTATCATTAAGAATGTATTCTTATATACTACTGAAAAGTATTGAAAAAGTATAACATGTCAAATAATTTAGGCTGTTTCTTTCCTACTGATTTTCCATCATTATTTGGCCATTACAATCATATTTTTTTTTTATTTAAGTTAATTGTGTGTAGATTAAAAAAGGTCTTACAAAAGTCTTACATCCAACGTCGTGAACTCTGCAGAAACCCGGTAAAAGCACCTGTATTCTACAGACTTTGAATTTGGAAGTAAAATACAGGTAGACATTCATCATTAAAGGGGTGGTTCAGAATTTTGGACATAGAACCTCACTTCCAAGTTAGCCAGTGTGTTATTTATCAGTGGAGACCGTTTTCAACACTTTTCATCCAGTCCTTCCAGTTGCAGAGTTCGCTGGTGCTAGGCTAGCGCAAGTCAACAGTATCTGCTAGCCTGCCATTAAAAACAGTCTTACCCACTCCACAGTACACCCAAGGCAAATATATTATAATGTCAGACTATCAATGTAAATGTCTGTTGATAGAAAAATGTTAGAAATAAAACTACCCTTGTATCGCATTGCAATAGTTATATTTTGTTCCCTGTAGTTGGTAGCATAGGCTACAGCAGCGGCGGAGTGATATTACCTAGGCTAGCGGTTAGCCCAGTCAGGTATCTACAGTATCTACCAAGAGTGTAGCTATACCGTTAGCTAATGTTGTCACTCTCCACAATACATTGAACTGTAACGTTATCTCCACTAACGTTGTCAGTCTCAATCTATCAGTAGCAGCTAGGCTAACGTTATGAAAGGGGCTAGCTTTATTAGCTAGAGTAGCCTACCAAAAGTTATTACCTGTTTATCAGTAGCTGTTGGTGTATGAGTGACTTGTGGTCCTTTAGATTGCGGGGTTTTACAAAGTTGTCTGGTCTAAAATGATCACTACAAATTTGCCACTTGAGTAGAGTCTTGATGTCCAAGCCAGCATCAAGAAGCCACAGTTGGTTCCTTTCTGGATCTCCCAATGGAAATTTGTGGAAACTTTGTGGTGTTTGGTTTATTTTTACAATTTCTAAATGCACACTGACTCACCATGTTGACTAGTCCTTAGTTTCCAATCCAATGCTTTAATACCAATGTACTAGGCTACTACTAGGTATCCCAGCTGTAGTGAGCTTCTCTGTTTACTTTTTCGACGCAGTACCACTAACAAAGTAAAATTCCGCAGCTGCTGAGAAACTAGTCCCTCAAAATGTAATGCGATCATTGAGATGCAAGGGTAGTTTTATTTCTAATATAATTCTATCAACAGACATTCACATCAATAGTCTGGCATTATAATTTATTTTCCTCGGGTGTACTGTGGAGTGGGTAAGACTGTTTTTAATGTCAGGCTAGCAGTTACCGTTGACTTGTGAGCACCAGCGAACTCTGCAACTGAAAGGACTGGATGAAAAGTGTTGAAAACGGTCTCCACTGATAAATAACACACTGGCTAACTTGGAAATGAGGTCCTATGTCCAAATATTAATGTCAGAAGAATATGAGGAAATACCTAAGACACATATCCTTTTGATGTGTCTATATATATATATACTGTTTTGTACTCATCTATTTTCATATTTACTATGATAATTCCAAATATCATGTACAATATTCGTTCAAAATGTTTGAGATGCAATTCTTTTTTTGTTGTCGCTTTTTTCCCCCTTCATTATCTTTTCGTTGGAAATCTATATTTATTTGTTTGTCATAACTTACCGTCACGATAGTCAAACCTCTTTCAACATGCACATAGGTGGAACGCACCAGCAACCGGTTTCACAGGACACAAGAAGGGAGGGTGCCATTATAGGCCTATATTTAGCCAAGAAACTTACACATTGCTGAAATTCTGCATCATGTGATTTGATTTTGTTCATTGCTATGGCGTCACAACATTTCTGACTGTCACATTGTTAGCCTTTCTTCTTTTCCAATATAAACGCCCTAATAGATGCGGAGTGTCACAGAAGGTGAACGTTTTGGCAATACCACAGATGTAAACTGGACTGAATTAAAAGACATTGAAAAAGTTTAAAACCTTGAAAGCAGATAGAAAGGGGGGATATATAACGTTTCATCTTAAATCTTTTGGGTGAGTACATTTTTAAGTCTATACGTAATGCTATCAGGAGATGTCTCTCACTTATAAACTAAAAATGTGATTGTTGCGTTAGTGATTTTTGCGTTTAATCCTTTTTGTGACGTTTCAGTCAGCATCATCAGACCTGGAGCAAACACTGTTGATACAGCTAGCTACAGTAGATAAGCAGATTGACTCTTTATGGGCAAGTGCCAATTTAAGCAAAAGCTTCAAACTTGAAAATTGAATAAATTCATCATTTGACATTGGTTATTCCATCCATCCATTTTATGCCACTTATCCGAGTCCAGGTTGTGTTAATTTAATTAATTATATCAAATTTATTTGTTCTTATATAGCCTACTGCTGAGGAGTACTCAACAAATTTAATGTGTCCATATTAATATTATTGTTTTCTACTTTCACTATTCTGATAAGTCTGATAATCATATACAGTATAATATCAGTTCAGTATGAATAAATGCAATTCTATTTTTCTTGCATTACTTCCTGCACCATTACCACAACACTAGAAATCTATATTTATTATTTCATCCTTACTGACTGTCACACTGGTCAAACTAGTTTTAACATTCACGTAAGTGGAATGCAGCAAGACAAAAGAAGGGAGAATGCCATGATAATGATCAAAGAAACTGACTCATTGACAGCTGGAATTCTGTACCTGGATATTTGGTTTTGTTCTTTGTTAAGGTGTAACAACATTTCTGAAAAATGTTTCACCTATGAGTGACGTCATTAGCCTACTCTGTTCCAATATCTGTTCCAATATAATAATAGATATTGACTGTCAAATAAGATGAACAAGAAGGGAGTGTGCCATTATAGGCCTAAACTGAAGCAAAACTGACAAATTGACTGCTGCAGTTCTGTATCTTGAGATTTAGTTTTGTTCATCACTAAGGTGTCACAACATTTCTGAATATCACCTATGAGTCACTGCATCACTAGCCTTGCTTCATTTTCCCAAGGCCCTAATAGATGCTGACTGTCACAGAAGGTGAACATTTTGGCAATATTACAGGTGAACTGGACTGAATTAAAAGACATTGAACAAGTTTAAAATGTTAAAAGCAGATAAAAAAGGGGGAACATTATGGTGGTGTCATGGTGGTGATTATAGTGTCATTGTTTATATCAATGTCTGGTAACACTTTACAATGAAGTAACCACAGGCTAAACCAACTGCTATAATGACTACTGCCATTTGAAGATTGAGTACTGTGTGCACTGTTAAAAAGTAAGTCTAGTAAGTAGGTACTGTAGTAAAAAAGCTTTTAACATGTTGCTTCTGTGAATAAGTCTATATTGTTTAATTTCATAGATTAAAAAGAAGACAAGATGCTGCGGATCATATCAATGTTCCTGTTTCTTATAGGTAAGCTGAGCGATGTTTAACAGATTGCCGTTGAAATGTCTTGATAGGAAATAACAGAAAAGGTGTAACTTAACGTAACACAAAGTTAAAGGGCAGTTCTTGCGGACACCGCATGAAATATATATTATAGAAACAATGACACAGTCTATTTTAAACTTTATATAAATTAGTTGATTCAGGCAAGCTATGTTTTGCTAACTAATTGCAGCAATGACAACGACAAATTCAATAGAGACAACTACAGCTGCTCCAACAGCAACCACAGAAGCAGCAACAACAACCACAGCTGCCCCAACAACTACCACAGCTGCTCCAACAACAACCACAGAAGCAGCAACGACAACCACAGCTGCAGCAACGACAACCACAGCTGCCCCAACAACAACCACAGAAGCAGCAACGACAACCACAGCTGCCCCAACACCAACCACAGAAGCAGCAACGACAACCACTGCTGCTCCAACAACAACCACAGAATTGGCAACGACAACAACATCTGCTCCAACAACAACCACAGAAGCGGCAACGACAACCACATCTGCTCCAACAACAACCAAAGAAGCAGCAACGACAACCACAGCTGCCCCAACAACAACCACAGAAGCGGCAACGACAACCACATCTGCACCAACAACAACAACCGAAGCAGCAACGACAACCACAGCTGCTCCACCAACAACCACAGAAGCAGTGACAACCACAGTTGCAGAAACGACAACCACAGCTGCCCCAACAACAACCACAGAATTAGCAACGACAACCACAGCTGCCCCAACAACAACCACAGAAGCAGCAACGACAACCACACCTGCTCCAACAACAACCACAGAAGCAGCAACGACAACATCTGCTCCAACAACAACCACAGAAGCAGCAACAACAACCACAGCTGCCCCAACAACAACCACAGAAGCAGCAACGACAACAACAACTGCTCCAACGACAACGACAGATGCAGCAACGACATCCACAGCTGCCGCAACAACAGCAACAGAAGCAGCAACGACAACCACAGCTGTTCCAACAACATCTACAGAAGCAGCAACGACAACCACAGCTGCAGCAACGACAACCACAGCTGCCCCAACAACAACCACAGAAGCGGCAACGACAACCACATCTGCTCCAACAACAACCACAGAAGCAGCAACGACAACCACAGCTGCCCCAACAACAACCACAGAAGCAGCAACGACAACCACAGCTGCCCCAACAACAACCACAGAAGCAGCAACGACAACCACAACTGCTCCAACGACAACAACAGAAGCAGCAACGACATCCACAGAAGCAGCAACGACAACCCCAGCTGCCCTAACAACAACCACTGCTGCTCCAACAACAACCACAGAATTGGCAACGACAACAACATCTGCTCCAACAACAACCACAGAAGCGGCAACAACAACCACATCTGCTCCAACAACAACCAAAGAAGCAGCAACGACAACCACAGCTGCCCCAACAACAACCACAGAAGCGGCAACGACAACCACATCTGCACCAACAACAACAACCGAAGCAGCAACGACAACCACAGCTGCTCCACCAACAACCACAGAAGCAGTGACAACCACAGTTGCAGAAACGACAACCACAGCTGCCCCAACAACAACCACAGAAGCAGCAACGACAACCACACCTGCTCCAACAACAACCACAGAAGCAGCAACGACAACATCTGCTCCAACAACAACCACAGAAGCAGCAACAACAACCACAGCTGCCCCAACAACAACCACAGAAGCAGCAACGACAACAACAACTGCTCCAACGACAACGACAGATGCAGCAACGACATCCACAGCTGCCGCAACAACAGCAACAGAAGCAGCAACGACAACCACAGCTGTTCCAACAACATCTACAGAAGCAGCAACGACAACCACAGAAGCAGCAACGACAACCCCAGCTGCCCCAACAACAACCACAGCTGCTCCAACAACAACCACAGAAGCAGCAACGACAACCACAGCTGCCCCAACAACAACCACAGAAGCAGAAACGACAACCACAGCTGCCCCAACAACAACCACAGCTGCTCCATCAACAACGACAGAAGCAGCAACGACAACCACAGCTGCAGCAACGACAACCACAGCTGCTCCAACAACAACCACAGAAGCGGCAACGACAAGCACATCTGCTCCAACAACAACCACAGAAGCGGCAACGACAACCACAGCTGCCCCAACAACAACCACAGAAGCAGCAACGACAACCACAACTGCTCCAACGACAACCACAGAAGCAACAACGACAACCACAGCTGCCCCAACAACAGCAACTGAAGCAGCAACGACAACCACAGCTGCCCCAACAACAACCACAGAAGCGGCAACGACAACCACATCTGCTCCAACAACAACAACAGAAGCAGCAACGACAACCACAGATGCCCCAACAACAACCACAGAAGCAGCAACGACAACCACAGCTGCCCAATCAACAACCACAGAAGCAGCAACGACAACCACAACTGCTCCAACGACAACCACAGAAGCAGCAACGACATCCACAGAAGCAGCAACGACAACCACAGCTGCCGCAACAACAGCAACAGAAGCATCAACGACAACCACAGCTGTTCCAACAACAACCACAGAAGCGGCAACGACAACCACATCTGCTCCAACAACAACCACAGAAGCAGCAACGACAACCACAACTGCCCCAACAACAACCACAGAAGCTGCAACGACAACCACAGCTGCTCCAACAACAACCACAGAAGCAGCAACGACAACCTCAGCTGCAGCAACGACAACCACAGATGCCCCAACAACAACCACAGCTGCTCCAACAACAACCACAGAAGCAGCAACGACAACCACAGCTGCCCCAACAACAACCACAGAAGCGGCAACGACAACCACATCTGCTCCAACAACAACCACAGAAGCAGCAACGACTACCACAGCTGCCCCAACAACAACCACAGAAGCAGCAACGACAACCACAGCTGCACCAACAACAACCACAGAAGCAGCAACGACAACCACAACTGCTCCAACGACAACCACAGAAGCAGCAACGACATCCACAGAAGCAGCAACGACAACCACAGCTGCCCCAACAACAACCACAGAAGCAGCAACGACAACCACAGCTGCCCCAACAACAACCACAGAAGCAGAAACGACAACCACAGCTGCCCCAACAACAACCACAGGTGTTCCATCAACAACCACAGAAGCAGCAACGACAACCACAGCTGCAGCAACGACAACCACAGCTGCTCCAACAACAACCACAGAAGCGGCAACGACAACCACAGCTGCCCCAACAACAACCACAGAAGCAGCAACGACAACCACAACTGCTCCAACGACAACCACAGAAGCAGCAACGACATCCACAGAAGCAGCAACGACAACCACAGCTGCCCCAACAACAGCAACAGAAGCAGCAACGACAACCACAGCTGCCCCAACAACAACCACAGAAGCAGCAACGAAAACCACAGCTGCTCCAACAACAACCACAGAAGCGGCAACGACAACCACATCTGCTCCAACAACAACCACAGAAGCAGCAACGACAACCACAGCTGCTCCATCAACAACCACAGAAGCAGCAACGACAACCACAGCTGCTCCAACAACAACCACAGAAGCGGCAACGACAACCACATCTGCTCCAACAACAACCACAGAAGCAGCAACGACAACCATAGCTGCCGCAACAACAACCACAGCTGCTCCAACAACAACCACAGAAGCGGTACCGACAACCACATCTGCTCCAACAACAACCACAGAAGAAGCAACGACAACCACAGCTGCTCCAACAACAACCACAGAAGCAGCAACGACAACCACAGCTGCTCCAACAACAACCACAGAAGCAGCAACGACAACCACTTCTGCTCCAACAACAACCACAGAAGCAGCAACGACAACCACAGCTGCCCCAACAACAACCACAGAAGCAGCAACGACAACCACAGCTGCCCCAACAACAACCACAGAAGCAGCAACGACAACCACAACTGCGCCAACGACAACCACAGAAGCAGCAACGACATCCACAGAAGCAGCAACGACAACCACAGCTGCCCCAACAACAGCAACAGAAGCAGCAACGACAACCACAGCTGCTCCAACAACAACCACAGAAGCGGCAACGACAACCACATCTGCTCTAACAACAACCACAGAATCAGCAACGACAACCACAGCTGCCCCAACAACAACCACAGAAGCAGCAACGACAACCACAGCTACCCCAACAACAACCACAGAAGCAGCAACGACATCCACAGAAGCAGCAACGAAAACCACAGCTGCCCCAACAACAACCACAGCTGCTCCAACAACAATCACAGAAGCAGCAACGACAACCACAGCTGCAGAAACGACAACCACAGTTGCCCCAACAACAATCACAGAAGCAGCAACGACAACCACAGCTGCCCCAACAACAACCACAGAAGCAGAAACGACAACCACAGCTGCTCCAACAACAACCACAGAAGCGGCAACGACAACAACAGAAGCAGCAACGACAACCACAGCTGTCCCAACAACAACGACAGAAGCAGCAACAACAACCACAGCTGCTCCAACAACAACCACAGAAGCAGCAACGACAACCACAGCTGTCCCAACAACAACGACAGAAGCAGCAACAACAACCACAGCTGCTCCAACGACAAACACAGAAGCGGCAACGACAACCACAGAAGCGGCAACGACAACCACATCTGCTCTAACAACAACCACAGAAGCAACAACGACAACCACAGCTGCCCCAACAACAATCACAGAAGCAGCAACGACAACCACAGCTGCCCCAACAACAACCACAGCTGCTCCAACAACAACCACAGAAGCAGCAACGACAACCACAGCTGCAGCAACGACAACCACAGCTGCCCCAACAACAACCACAGAAGCAGCAACGACAACCACAGCTGCTCCAACAACAACCACAGAAGCGGCAACGACAACCACATCTGCTCCAACAACAACCACAGAAGCAGCAACGACAACCACAGCTGCAGCAACGACAACCACAGCTGCCCCAACAACAGCAACAGAAGCAGCAACAACAACCACAGCTGCTCCAACGACAACCACAGAAGCGGCAACGACAACCACAGAAGCGGCAACGACATCCACAGAAGCAGCAACGACAACCACAGCTGCCCAAACAACAACCACAGCTGCTCCATCAACAACCACAGAAGCAGCAACGACAACCACAGCTGCAGCAACGACAACCACAGCTGCCCCAACAACAACCACAGAAGCAGCAACGACAACCACAGCTGCTCCAACAACAACCACAGAAGCTGCAACGACAACCACATCTGCTCCAACAACCACAGAAGCAGCAACTACAACCACAGCTGCCCCAACAACAGCAACAGAAGCAGCAACGACAACCACAGCTGCTCCAACAACAACCACAGAAGCAGCAACGGCAACCACATCTGCTCTAACAACAACCACAGAATCAGCAACGACAACCACAGCTGCCCCAACAACAACCACAGAAGCAGCAACGACAACCACAGCTGCCCCACCAACAACCACAGAAGCGGCAACGACAACCACAACTGCTCCAACGACAACCACAGAAGCAGCAACGACATCCATAGAAGCAGCAACGACAACCACAGCTGCCCCAACAACAACCACAGCTGCTCCAACAACAATCACAGAAGCAGCAACGACAACCACAGCTGCCCCAACAACAATCACAGAAGCAGCAACGACAACCACAGCTGCCCCAACAACAACCACAAAAGCAGAAACGACAACCACAGCTGCTCCAACAACAACCACAGAAGCGGCAACGACAACCACATCTGCTCCAACAACAACCACAGAAGCAGCAACGACAACCACAGCTGTCCCAACAACAACCACAGAAGCAGCAACAACAACCACAACTGCTCCAACGACAAACACAGAAGCAGCAACGACATCCATAGAAGCAGCAACGACAACCATATCTGCTCCAACAACAACCACAGAAGCAGCAACGACAACCACAGCTGCAGCAACGACAACCACAGCTGCCCCAACAACAATCACAGAAGCAGCAACAACAACCACAGCTGCCCCAACAACAACCACAGAAGCAGAAACGACAACCACAGCTGCCCCAACAACAACCACAGCTGCTCCAACAACAACCACAGAAGCAGCAACGACAACCACAGCTGCAGCAACGACAACCACAGCTGCCCCAACAACAACCACAGAAGCAGCAACGACAACCACAGCTGCCCCAACAACAACCACAGAAGCAGAAACGACAACCACAGCTGCTCCAACAACAACCACAGAAGCCTCAACGACAACCACGTCTGCTCCAACAACAACCACAGAAGCAGCAACGACAACCACAGCTGTCCCAACAACAACGACAGAAGCAGCAACAACAACCACAGCTGCTCCAACGACAACCACAGAAGCGGCAACGACAACCACAGAAGCGGCAACGACAACCACATCTGCTCCAACAACAACCACAGAAGCAACAACGACAACCACAGCTGCCCCAACAACAATCACAGAAGCAGCAACGACAACCACAGCTGCAGAAACGACAACCACAGTTGCCCCAACAACAATCACAGAAGCATCAACGACAACCACAGCTGCCCCAACAACAACCACAGAAGCAGAAACGACAACCACAGCTGCTCCAACAACAACCACAGAAGCGGCAACGACAACCACAGAAGCAGCAATGACAACCACAGCTGTCCCAACAACAACGACAGAAGCAGCAACAACAACCACAGCTGCTCCAACAACAACCACAGAAGCAGCAACGACAACCACAGCTGTCCCAACAACAATGACAGAAGCAGCAACAACAACCACAGCTGCTCCAACGACAACCACAGAAGCGGCAACGACAACCACAGAAGCGGCAACGACAACCACATCTGCTCCAACAACAACCACAGAAGCAACAACGACAACCACAGCTGCCCCAACAACAACCACAGAAGCAGCAACGACAACCACAGCTGCCCCAACAACAACCACAGCTGCTCCAACAACAACCACAGAAGCAGCAACGACAACCACAGCTGCAGCAACGACAACCACAGCTGCCCCAACAACAACCACAGAAGCAGCAACGACAACCACAGCTGCTCCAACAACAACCACAGAAGCGGCAACGACAACCACATCTGCTCCAACAACAACCACAGAAGCAGCAACGACAACCACAGCTGCAGCAACGACAACCACAGCTGCCCCAACAACAGCAACAGAAGCAGCAACAACAACCACAGCTGCTCCAACGACAACCACAGAAGCGGCAACGACAACCACAGAAGCGGCAACGACATCCACAGAAGCAGCAACGACAACCACAGCTGCCCCAACAACAACCACAGCTGCTCCATCAACAACCAAAGAAGCAGCAACGACAACCACAGCTGCAGCAACGACAACCACAGCTGCCCCAACAACAACCACAGAAGCAGCAACGACAACCACAGCTGCTCCAACAACAACCACAGAAGCTGCAACGACAACCACATCTGCTCCAACAACAACCACAGAAGCAGCAACGACAACCACAGCTGCCCCAACAACAGCAACAGAAGCAGCAACGACAACCACAGCTGCTCCAACAACAACCACAGAAGCAGCAACGACAACCACATCTGCTCTAACAACAACCACAGAATCAGCAACGACAACCACAGCTGCCCCAACAACAACCACAGAAGCAGCAACGACAACCACAGCTGCCCCACCAACAACCACAGAAGCGGCAACGACAACCACAACTGCTCCAACGACAACCACAGAAGCAGCAACGACATCCACAGAAGCAGCAACGACAACCACAGCTACCCCAACAACAATCACAGAAGCAGCAACGACAACCACAGCTGCCCCAACAACAACCACAAAAGCAGAAACGACAACCACAGCTGCTCCAACAACAACCACAGAAGCGGCAACGACAACCACATCTGCTCCAACAACAACCACAGAAGCAGCAACGACAACCACAGCTGTCCCAACAACAACCACAGAAGCAGCAACAACAACCATAACTGCTCCAACGACAAACACAGAAGCAGCAACGACATCCATAGAAGCAGCAACGACAACCATATCTGCTCCAACAACAACCACAGAAGCAGCAACGACAACCACAGCTGCAGCAACGACAACCACAGCTGCCCCAACAACAATCACAGAAGCAGCAACAACAACCACAGCTGCTCCAACAACAACCACAGAAGCAGAAACGACAACCACAGCTGCAGCAACGACAACCACAGCTGCCCCAACAACAACCACAGAAGCAGCAACGACAACCACAGCTGCCCCAACAACAACCACAGAAGCAGAAACGACAACCACAGCTGCTCCAACAACAACCACAGAAGCCTCAACGACAACCACGTCTGCTCCAACAACAACCACAGAAGCAGCAACGACAACCACAGCTGTCCCAACAACAACGACAGAAGCAGCAACAACAACCACAGCTGCTCCAACGACAACCACAGAAGCGGCAACGACAACCACAGAAGCGGCAACGACAACCACATCTGCTCCAACAACAACCACAGAAGCAACGACAACCACAGCTGCCCCAACAACAACCACAGAAGCAGCAACGACAACCACAGCTGCCCCAACAACAACCACAAAAGCAGCAACGACAACCACAACTGCTCCAACGACAACCACAGAAGCAGCAACGACATCCACAGAAGCAGCAACGACAACCACAGCTGCCCCAACAACAACCACAGCTGCTCCAACAACAACCACAGAAGCAGCAACGATAACCACAGCTGCAGCAACGACAACCACAGCTGCCCCAACAACAACCACAGAAGCAGCAACGACAACCACAGCTGCTCCAACAACAACCACAGAAGCGGCAACGACAACCACATCTGCTCCAACAACAACCACAGAAGCAGCAACGACAACCACAGCTGCAGCAACGACAACCACAGCTGCCCCAACAACAGCAACAGAAGCAGCAACAACAACCACAGCTGCTCCAACGACAACCACAGAAGCGGCAACGACAACCACAGAAGCGGCAACGACATCCACAGAAGCAGCAACGACAACCACATCTGCCCCAACAACAACCACAACTGCTCCATCAACAACCACAGAAGCAGCAACGACAACCACAGCTGCAGCAACGACAACCAGAGCTGCCCCAACAACAACCACAGAAGCAGCAACGACAACCACAGCTGCTCCAACAACAACCACAGAAGCTGCAACGACAACCACATCTGCTCCAACAACAACCACAGAAGCAGCAACGACAACCACAGCTGCTCCAACAACAACCACAGAAGCAGCAACGACAACCACATCTGCTCCAACAACAACCACAGAAGCAGCAACGACAACCACAGCGGCCCCAACGACATCCACAGAAGCAGCAACGACAACCACAGCTGCCCCAACAACAGCAACAGAAGCAGCAACGACAACCACAGCTGCTCCAACAACAACCACAGAAGCAGCAACGACAACCACATCTGCTCTAACAACAACCACAGAATCAGCAACGACAACCACAGCTGCCCCAACAACAACGACAGAAGCAGCAACGACAACCACAGCTGCCCCACCAACAACCACAGAAGCGGCAACGACAACCACAACTGCTCCAACAACAATCACAGAAGCAGCAACGACAACCACAGCTGCCCCAACAACAACCACAGAAGCAGAAACGACAACCACAGCTGCTCCAACAACAACCACAGAAGCGGCAACGACAACCACATCTGCTCCAACAACAACCACAGAAGCAGCAACGACAACCACAGCTGTCCCAACAACAACCACAGAAGCAGCAACGACAACCACAACTGCTCCAACGACAAACACAGAAGCAGCAACGACATCCATAGAAGCAGCAACGACAACCATATCTGCTCCAACAACAACCACAGAAGCAGCAACGACAACCACAGCTGCAGCAACTACAACCACAGCTGCCCCAACAACAATCACAGAAGCAGCAACAACAACCACAGCTGCCCCAACAACAACCACAGAAGCAGAAACGACAACCACAGCTGCCCCAACAACAACCACAGAAGCAGCAATGACAACCACAGCTGCAACAACGACAACCACAGCTGCCCCAACAACAATCACAGAAGCAGCAACAACAACCACAGCTGCCCCAACAACAACCACAGAAGCAGAAACGACAACCACAGCTGCCCCAACAACAACCACAGCTGCTCCAACAACAACCACAGAAGCAGCAACGACAACCACAGCTGCAGCAACGACAACCACAGCTGCCCCAACAACAACCACAGAAGCAGCAACGACAACCACAGAAGCAGCAACGACAACCACAACTGCTCCAACGACAACCACAGAAGCAGCAACGACATCCACAGAAGCAGCAACGACAACCACAGCTGACGCAACAACAACCACAGCTGCTCCAACAACAACCACAGAAGCAGCAACGACAACCACAGCTGCAGCAACGACAACCACAGCTGCTCCAACAACAACCACAGAAGCAGCAACGACAACCACATCTGCTCCAACCACAACCACAGAAGCAGCAACGACAACCACAGCTGCCCCAACAACAACCACAGAAGCAGCAACGACAACCACATCTGCTCCAACCACAACCACAGAAGCAGCAACGACAACCACAGCTGCCCCAACAACAACCACAGAAGCCGCAACGACAACCACAGCTGCCCCAACAACAACCACAGAAGCAGCAACGACAACCACAACTGCTCCAACGAAAACCACAGAAGCAGCAACGACATCCACAGAAGCAGCAACGACAACCACAGCTGCCCCAACAACAGCAACAGAAGCAGCAACGACAACCACAGCTGCTCCAACAACAACCACAGAAGCGGCAACGACAACCACATCTGCTCTAACAACAACCACAGAATCAGCAACGACAACCACAGCTGCCCCAACAACAACCACAGAAGCAGCAACGACAACCACAGCTGCCCCACCAACAACCACAGAAGCGGCAACGACAACGACAACTGCTCCAACGACAACCACAGAAGCAGCAACGACATCCACAGAAGCAGCAACAACAACCACAGCTGCCCCAACAACAACCACACTTGCTCCAACAACAATCACAGAAGCAGCAACGACAACCACAGCTGCCCCAACAACAATCACAGAAGCAGCAACGACAACCACAGCTGCCCCAACAACAACCACAGAAGCAGAAACGACAACCACAGCTGCTCCAACAACAACCACAGAAGCGGCAACGACAACCACATCTGCTCCAACAACAACCACAGAAGCAGCAACGACAACCACAGCTGTCCCAACAACAACCACAGAAGCAGCAACGACAACCACAACTTTTCCAACGACAAACACAGAAGCAGCAACGACATTCACAGAAGCAGCAACGACAACCACAGCTGCCCCAACAACAGCAACAGAAGCAGCAACAACAACCACAGCTGCTCCAACGACAACCACAGAAGCGGCAACGACAACCACATCTGCTCCAACAACAACCACAGAATCAGCAACGACAACCACAGCTGCAGCAGCGACAACCACAGCTGCCCCAACAACAATCACAGAAGCAGCAACAACAACCACAGCTGCTCCAACAACAACCACAGAAGCAGCAACGACAACCAAAGCTGCAGCAACGACAACCACAGCTGCCCCAACAACAACCACAGAAGCAGCAACGACAACCACAGCTGCCCCAACAACAACCACAGAAGCAGCAACGACAACCACAGCTGCTCCAACAACAACCACAGCTGCTCCAACAACAACCACAGAAGCGGCAACGACAAGCACATCTGCTCCAACAACAAACACAGAAGCAGCAACGACAACCACAGCTGCAGCAACGACAACCACAGCTGCCCCAACAACAGCAACAGAAGCAGCAACAACAACCACAGCTGCTCCAACGACAACCACAGAAGCGGCAACGACAACCACAGAAGCGGCAACGACATCCACAGAAGCAGCAACGACAACCACATCTGCCCCAACAACAACCACAACTGCTCCATCAACAACCACAGAAGCAGCAACGACAACCACAGCTGCAGCAACGACAACCAGAGCTGCCCCAACAACAACCACAGAAGCAGCAACGACAACCACAGCTGCTCCAACAACAACCACAGAAGCTGCAACGACAACCACATCTGCTCCAACAACAACCACAGAAGCAGCAACGACAACCACAGCTGCTCCAACAACAACCACAGAAGCAGCAACGACAACCACATCTGCTCCAACAACAACCACAGAAGCAGCAACGACAACCACAGCGGCCCCAACGACATCCACAGAAGCAGCAACGACAACCACAGCTGCCCCAACAACAGCAACAGAAGCAGCAACGACAACCACAGCTGCTCCAACAACAACCACAGAAGCAGCAACGACAACCACATCTGCTCTAACAACAACCACAGAATCAGCAACGACAACCACAGCTGCCCCAACAACAACGACAGAAGCAGCAACGACAACCACAGCTGCCCCACCAACAACCACAGAAGCGGCAACGACAACCACAACTGCTCCAACAACAATCACAGAAGCAGCAACGACAACCACAGCTGCCCCAACAACAACCACAGAAGCAGAAACGACAACCACAGCTGCTCCAACAACAACCACAGAAGCGGCAACGACAACCACATCTGCTCCAACAACAACCACAGAAGCAGCAACGACAACCACAGCTGTCCCAACAACAACCACAGAAGCAGCAACGACAACCACAACTGCTCCAACGACAAACACAGAAGCAGCAACGACATCCATAGAAGCAGCAACGACAACCATATCTGCTCCAACAACAACCACAGAAGCAGCAACGACAACCACAGCTGCAGCAACTACAACCACAGCTGCCCCAACAACAATCACAGAAGCAGCAACAACAACCACAGCTGCCCCAACAACAACCACAGAAGCAGAAACGACAACCACAGCTGCCCCAACAACAACCACAGAAGCAGCAATGACAACCACAGCTGCAGCAACGACAACCACAGCTGCCCCAACAACAATCACAGAAGCAGCAACAACAACCACAGCTGCCCCAACAACAACCACAGAAGCAGAAACGACAACCACAGCTGCCCCAACAACAACCACAGCTGCTCCAACAACAACCACAGAAGCAGCAACGACAACCACAGCTGCAGCAACGACAACCACAGCTGCCCCAACAACAACCACAGAAGCAGCAACGACAACCACAGAAGCAGCAACGACAACCACAACTGCTCCAACGACAACCACAGAAGCAGCAACGACATCCACAGAAGCAGCAACGACAACCACAGCTGACGCAACAACAACCACAGCTGCTCCAACAACAACCACAGAAGCAGCAACGACAACCACAGCTGCAGCAACGACAACCACAGCTGCTCCAACAACAACCACAGAAGCAGCAACGACAACCACATCTGCTCCAACCACAACCACAGAAGCAGCAACGACAACCACAGCTGCCCCAACAACAACCACAGAAGCAGCAACGACAACCACATCTGCTCCAACCACAACCACAGAAGCAGCAACGACAACCACAGCTGCCCCAACAACAACCACAGAAGCCGCAACGACAACCACAGCTGCCCCAACAACAACCACAGAAGCAGCAACGACAACCACAACTGCTCCAACGAAAACCACAGAAGCAGCAACGACATCCACAGAAGCAGCAACGACAACCACAGCTGCCCCAACAACAGCAACAGAAGCAGCAACGACAACCACAGCTGCTCCAACAACAACCACAGAAGCGGCAACGACAACCACATCTGCTCTAACAACAACCACAGAATCAGCAACGACAACCACAGCTGCCCCAACAACAACCACAGAAGCAGCAACGACAACCACAGCTGCCCCACCAACAACCACAGAAGCGGCAACGACAACGACAACTGCTCCAACGACAACCACAGAAGCAGCAACGACATCCACAGAAGCAGCAACAACAACCACAGCTGCCCCAACAACAACCACACTTGCTCCAACAACAATCACAGAAGCAGCAACGACAACCACAGCTGCCCCAACAACAATCACAGAAGCAGCAACGACAACCACAGCTGCCCCAACAACAACCACAGAAGCAGAAACGACAACCACAGCTGCTCCAACAACAACCACAGAAGCGGCAACGACAACCACATCTGCTCCAACAACAACCACAGAAGCAGCAACGACAACCACAGCTGTCCCAACAACAACCACAGAAGCAGCAACGACAACCACAACTTTTCCAACGACAAACACAGAAGCAGCAACGACATTCACAGAAGCAGCAACGACAACCACAGCTGCCCCAACAACAGCAACAGAAGCAGCAACAACAACCACAGCTGCTCCAACGACAACCACAGAAGCGGCAACGACAACCACATCTGCTCCAACAACAACCACAGAATCAGCAACGACAACCACAGCTGCAGCAGCGACAACCACAGCTGCCCCAACAACAATCACAGAAGCAGCAACAACAACCACAGCTGCTCCAACAACAACCACAGAAGCAGCAACGACAACCAAAGCTGCAGCAACGACAACCACAGCTGCCCCAACAACAACCACAGAAGCAGCAACGACAACCACAGCTGCCCCAACAACAACCACAGAAGCAGCAACGACAACCACAGCTGCTCCAACAACAACCACAGCTGCTCCAACAACAACCACAGAAGCGGCAACGACAAGCACATCTGCTCCAACAACAAACACAGAAGCAGCAACGATAACCACAGCTGCCCCAACAACAACCACAGAAGCAGAACCGACAACCACAGCTGCCCAAACAACAACCACAGCTGCTCCAACAACAACCACAGAAGCAGCAACGACATCCACAGAAGCAGCAACGACAACCACAGCTGCCCCAACAACCGCAACAGAAGCATCATCGACAACCACAGCTGACCCAACAACAACCACAGCTGCTCCAATAACAACCACAGAAGCAGCAACGACAACCACAGCTGCAGTAACGACAACCACAGCTGCCCCAACAACAACCACAAAAGCAGCAACGACAACCGCAGCTGCCCCAACAACAAACACAGAAGCAGCAACGACAACCATAGCTGCCCCAACAACAACCACAGAAGCAGCAACGACAAACACAACTGCTCCAACGACAACCACAGAAGCAGCAACGACATCCACAGAAGCAGCAACGACAACCACAGCTGACCCAACAACAACCACAGCTGCTCCAACAACAACCACAGAAGCAGCAACGACAACCACAGCTGCAGCAACGACAACCACAGCTGCTCCAACAACAACCACAGAAGCAGCAACGACAACCACATCTGCTCCAACCACAACCACAGAAGCAGCAACGACAACCACAGCTGCCCCAACAACAACCACAGAAGCAGCAACGACAACCACAACTGCTCCAACGAAAACCACAGAAGCAGCAACGACATCCACAGAAGCAGCAACGACAACCACAGCTGCGCCAACAACAGCAACAGAAGCAGCAACGACAACCACAGCTGCTCCAACAACAACCACAGAAGCGGCAACGACAACCACATCTGCTCTAACAACAACCACAGATTCAGCAACGACAACCACAGCTGCCCCAACAACAACCACAGAAGCAGCAACGACAACCACAGCTGCCCCACCAACAACCACAGAAGCGGCAACGACAACCACAACTGCTCCAACGACAACCGCAGAAGCAGCAACGACATCCACAGAAGCAGCAACGACAACCACAGCTGCCCCAACAACAACCACACTTGCTCCAACAACAATCACAGAAGAAGCAACGACAACCAGAGCTGCCCCAACAACAATCACAGAAGCAGCAACGACAACCACAGCTGCCCCAACAACAACCACAGAAGCAGAAACGACAACCACAGCTGCTCCAACAACAACCACAGAAGCAGCAACGACAACCACAGCTGTCCCAACAACAACCACAGAAGCAGCAACGACAACCACAACTGCTCCAACGACAAACACAGAAGCAGCAACGACATTCACAGAAGCAGCAACGACAACCACAGCTGCCCCAACAACAGCAACAGAAGCAGCAACAACAACCACAGCTGCTCCAACGACAACCACAGAAGCGGCAACGACAACCACATCTGCTCCAACAACAACCACAGAAGCAGCAACGACAACCACAGCTGCAGCAACGACAACCACAGTTGCCCCAACGACAATCACAGAAGCAGCAACAACAACCACAGCTGCCCCAACAACAACCACAGAAGCAGAAACGACAACCACAGCTGCCCCAACAACAACCACAGCTGCTCCAACAACAACCACAGAAGCAGCAACGACAACCAAAGCTGCAGCAACGACAACCACAGCTGCCCCAACAACAACCACAGAAGCAGCAACGACAACCACAGCTGCCCCAACAACAACCACAGAAGCAGCAACGACAACCACAGCTGCTCCAACAACAACCACAGAAGCGGCAACGACAAGCACATCTGCTCCAACAACAAACACAGAAGCAGCAACGATAACCACAGCTGCCCCAACAACAACCACAGAAGCAGAACCGACAACCAAAGCTGCTCCAACAACAACCACAGAAGCAGCAACGACATCCACAGAAGCAGCAACGACAACCACAGCTGCCCCAACAACCGCAACAGAAGCAGCAACGACAACCACAGCTGCCCCAACAACAACCACAGAAGCGGCAACGACAACCACAGCTGCCCCAACAACAACCACAGAAGCAGCAACGACAACCACAGCTGCCCCAAAAACAACCACAGAAGCAGCAACGACAACCACAGCTGCCCCAACAACAACCACAGAAGCAGCAACGACAACCACAACTGCTCCATCGACAACCACAGAAGCAGCAACGACATCCACAGAAGCAGCAACGACAACCACAGCTGACCCAACAACAACCACAGCTGCTCCAATAACAACCACAGAAGCAGCAACGACAACCACAGCTGCAGTAACGACAACCACAGCTGCCCCAACAACAACCACAGAAGCAGCAACGACAACCACAGCTGCCCCAACAACAACCAAAGAAGCAGCAACGACAACCACAGCTGCCCCTACAACAACCACAGAAGCAGCAACGACAACCACAACTGCTCCAACGACAACCACAGAAGCAGCAACGACATCCACAGAAGCAGCAACGACAACCACAGCTGACCCATCAACAACCACAGCTGCTCCAACAACAACCACAGAAGCAGCAACGACAACCACAGCTGCAGCAACGACAACCACAGCTGCCCCAACAACAATCACAGAAGCAGCAACGACAATCACAGTTGCCCCAACAACAACCACAGAAGCAGAAACGACAACCACATCTGCTCCAACAACAACCACAGAAGCAGCAACGACAACCACAGCTGCCCCAACAACAACCACAGAAGCAGCAACGACAACCACAACTGCTCCAACGACAACCACAGAAGCAGCAACGACATCCACAGAAGCAGCAACGACAACCACAGCTGCCCCAACAACAGCAACAGAAGCAGCAACGACAACCACAGCTGCTCCAACAACAACCACAGAAGCGGCAACGACAACCACATCTGCTCCAACAACAACCACAGAAGCAGCAACGACAACCACAGCTGCACCAACAACAACCACAGAAGCAGCAACGACAACCACAGCTGCCCCAACAACAACCACAGCTGCTCCAACAACAACCACAGAAGCAGCAACGACAACCACAGCTGCAGCAACGACAACCACAGCTGCCCCAACAACAACCACAGAAGCAGCAACGACAACCACAGCTGCCCCAACAACAACCGCAGAAGCAGCAACGACAACCACAGCTGCTCCAACAACAACCACAGAAGCGGCAACGACAACCACATCTACTCCAACAACAACAACCACAGAAGCAGCAACGACAACCACATCTGCTCCTACAACAACCACAGAAGCAGCAACGACAACCACATCTGCTCCAACAACAACCACAGAAGCAGCAACGACAACCACAGCAGCCCCAACAACAACCACAGAAGCAGCAACGACAACCACAACTGCTCCAACGACCACCACAGAAGCAGCAACGACATCCACAGAAGCAGCAACGACATCCACAGAAGCAGCAACGACAACCACAGCTGACCCAACAACAACCACAGAAGCAGCAACGACAACCACAACTGCTCCAACGACAACCACAGAAGCAGCAACGACATCCACAGAAGCAGCAACGACAACCACAGCTGACCCAACAACAACCACAGCTGCTCCAACAACAACCACAAAAGCAGCAACGACAACCACAGCTGCCCCAACAACAATCACAGAAGCAGCAACGACAATCACAGCTGCCCCAACAACAACCACAGAAGCAGAAACGACAACCACATCTGCTCCAACAACAACCACAGAAGCAGCAACGACAACCACAGCTGCCCCAACAACAACCACAGAAGCAGCAACGACAACCACAACTGCTCCAACGACAACCACAGAAGCAGCAACGACATCCACAGAAGCAGCAACGACAACCACAGCTGCCCCAACAACAGCAACAGAAGCAGCAACGACAACCACAGCTGCTCTAACAACAACCTCAGAAGCGGCAACGACAACCACATCTGCTCCAACAACAACCACAGAAGCAGCAACGACAACCACAGCTGCACCAACAACAACCACAGAAGCAGCAGCGACAAACACAGCTGCCCCAACAATAACCACAGAAGCAGCAACGACAACCACAGCTGCTCCAACAACAACCACAGAAGCGGCAACGACAACCACATCTACTCCAACAACAACAACCACAGAAGCAGCAACGACAACCACATCTGCTCCTACAACAACCACAGAAGCAGCAACGACAACCACAACTGCTCCAACGACCACCACAGAAGCAGCAACGACATCCACAGAAGCAGCAACGACATCCACAGAAGCAACAACGACAACCACAGCTGACCCAACAACAACCACAGCTGCTCCAACGACAACCACAGAAGCGGCAACGACAACCACAGAAGCGGCAACGACAACCACATCTGCTCCAACAACAACCACAGAAGCGGCAACGACAACCACATCTGCTCCAACAACAACCACAGAAGCAGCAACGACAACCACAACTGCTCCAACGACAACCACAGAAGCAGCAACGACATCCACAGAAGCAGCAACGACATCCACAGAAGCAGCAACGACAACCACAGCTGACCCAACAACAACCACAGAAGCAGCAACGACAACCACAACTGCTCCAACGACAACCACAGAAGCAGCAACGACATCCACAGAAGCAGCAACGACAACCACTGCTGACCCAACAACAACCACAGCTGCTCCAACAACAACCACAAAAGCAGCAACGACAACCACAGCTGCCCCAACAACAATCACAGAAGCAGCAACGACAATCACAGCTGCCCCAACAACAACCACAGAAGCAGAAACGACAACCACATCTGCTCCAACAACAACCACAGAAGCAGCAACGACAACCACAGCTGCCCCAACAACAACCACAGAAGCAGCAACGACAACCACAACTGCTCCAACGACAACCACAGAAGCAGCAACGACATCCACAGAAGCAGCAACGACAACCACAGCTGCCCCAACAACAGCAACAGAAGCAGCAACGACAACCACAGCTGCTCCAACAACAACCTCAGAAGCGGCAACGACAACCACATCTGCTCCAACAACAACCACAGAAGCAGCAACGACAACCACAGCTGCACCAACAACAACCACAGAAGCAGCAACGACAACCACAGCTGCCCCAACAACAACCACAGAAGCAGCAACGACAACCACAGCTGCTCCAACAACAACCACAGAAGCGGCAACGACAACCACATCTACTCCAACAACAACAACCACAGAAGCAGCAACGACAACCACATCTGCTCCTACAACAACCACAGAAGCAGCAACGACAACCACAACTGCTCCAACGACCACCACAGAAGCAGCAACGACATCCACAGAAGCAGCAACGACATCCACAGAAGCAACAACGACAACCACAGCTGACCCAACAACAACCACAGCTGCTCCAACGACAACCACAGAAGCGGCAACGACAACCACAGAAGCGGCAACGACAACCACATCTGCTCCAACAACAACCACAGAAGCGGCAACGACAACCACATCTGCTCCAACAACAACCACAGAAGCAGCAACGACAACCACAACTGCTCCAACGACAACCACAGAAGCAGCAACGACATCCACAGAAGCAGCAACGACAACCACAGCTGACCCAACAACAACCACAGCTGCTCCAACGACAACCACAGAAGCAGCAACGACAACCACAGCTGCAGCATCGACAACCACAGCTGCCCCAACAACAATCACAGAAGCAGCAACGACAACCACAGCTGCTCCAACGACAACCACAGAAGCAGCAACGACAACCACAGCTGCAGCAACGACAAACACAGCTGCCCCAACAACAACCACAGAAGCGGCAACGACAACCACATCTGCTCCAACAACAACCACAGAAGCAGCAACGACAACCACAACTGCTCCAACGACAACCACAGAAGCAGCAACGACATCCACAGAAGCAGCAACGACAACCACAGCTGCCGCAATAACAGCAACAGAAGCAGCAACGACAACCACAGCTGTTCCAACAACAACCACAGAAGCAGCAACGACAACCACAACTGCTCCAACGACAACCACAAAAGCAGCAACAACATCCACAGAAGCAGCAACGACAACCACAGCTGCCCCAAAAACAACCACAGCTGCTCCAACAACAACCACAGAAGCAGCAACGACAACCTCAGCTGCAGCAAAAACAACCACAGCTGCCCCAACAACAACCACAGAAGAGGCAACGACAACCACATCTGCTCCAACAACAACCACAGAAGCAGCAACGACAACCACAGCTGCCCCAACAACAACCACAGAAGCAGCAACGACAACCACAGCTGCCCCAACAACAACCACAGAAGAGGCAACGACAACCACATCTGTTCCAACAACAACCACAGAAGCAGCAACGACAACCACAGCTGCCCCAACAACAACCACAGAAGCAGCAACGACAACCACAGCTGACCCAACAACAACCACAGAAGCAGCAACGACAACCACAACTGCTCCAACGACAACCACAGAAGCAGCAACGACATCCACAGAAGCAGCAACGACAACCACAGCTGCCCCAACAACAACCACAGCTGCTCCAACAACAACCACAGAAGCAGCAACGACAACCACAGCTGCCCCAACAACAACCACAGCTGTTCCATCAACAACCACAGAAGCAGCAACGACAACCACAGCTGCAGCAACGACAACCACAGCTGCTCCAACAACAACCACAGAAGCGGCAACGACAAGCACATCTGCTCCAACAACAACCACAGAAGCGGCAACAACAACCACAGCTGCACCAACAACAACCACAGAATCAGCAACGACAACCACAACTGCTCCAACGTCAACCACAGAAGCAGCAACGACATCCACAGAAGTAGCAACGACAACCACAGCTGCCCCAACAACAGCAACAGAAGCAGCAACGACAACCACAGCTGCCCCAACAACAACCACAGAAGCGGCAACGACAACCACATCTGCTCCAACAACAACCACAGAAGCAGCGACGACAACCACAGCTGCCCCAACAACAACCACAGAAGCAGCAACGACAACCACAGCTGCCCCAACAACAACCACAGAAGCAGCAACGACAACCACAATTGCTCCAACGACAACCACAGAAGCAGCAACGACAACCACAGCTGCCCCAACAACAACCACAGAAGCGGCAACGACAACCACATCTGCTCCAACAACAACCACAGAAGCAGCAACGACAACCACAGCTGCCCCAACAACAACCACAGAAGCAGCAACGACAACCACAGCTGCCCCAACAACAACCACAGAAGCAGCAACGACAACCACAATTGCTCCAACAACAACCACAGAAGCGGCAACGACAACCACAGAAGCGGCAACGACAACCACATCTGCTCCAACAACAACCACAGAAGCAGCAACGACAACCACAGCTGCAGCAACGACAACCACAGCTGCCCCAACAACAACCACAGAAGCGGCAACGACAACCACATCTGCTCCAACAACAACCACAGAAGCAGCAACGACAACCACAGCTGCCCCAACCACAACCACAGAAGCAGCAACGACAACCACAGCTGCACCAACAACAACCACAAAAGCAGCAACAACAAACAAAACTGCTCCAACGACAACCACAGAAGCAGCAACGACATCCACAGTAGCAGCAACGACAACCACAGCTGCCCCAACAACAACCACAGCTGCTCCAACAACAACCACAGAAGCAGCAACGACAACAACAGCTGCTCCAACAACAACCACAGAAGCAGAAACGACAACCACATCTGCTCCAACAACAACGACAGAAGCAGCAACGACAACCACAGCTGCTCCAATAACAACCACAGAAGCAACGACAACCACAGCTGCCCCAACAACAACCACAGCTGCTCCAACAACAACCACAGAAGCAGCAACGACAACCACAGCTGCAGCAACGACAACCACAGCTGCCCCAACAACAACCACAGAAGCAGCAACGACAACCACATCTGCTCCAACAACAACCACAGAAGCAGCAACGACATCCACAGAAGCAGCAACGACAACCACAGCTGCCCCAACAACAGCAACAGAAGCAGCAACGACAAACACAGCTGCCCCAACAACAACCACAGAAGCGGCAACGACAACCACATCTGCTCCAACAACAACCACAGAAGCAGCAACGACAACCACAACTGCTCCAACGACAACCACAGAAGCAGCAACGACATCCACAGTAGCAGCAACGACAACCACAGCTGCCCCAACAACAACCACAGCTGCTCCAACAACAACCACAGAAGCAGCAACGACAACAACAGCTGCTCCAACAACAACCACAGAAGCAGCAACGACAACCACATCTGCTCCAACAACAACGACAGAAGCAGCAACGACAACCACAGCTGCTCCAATAACAACCACAGAAGCAACGACAACCACAGCTGCCCCAACAACAACCACAGCTGCTCCAACAACAACCACAGAAGCAGCAACGACAACCACAGCTGCAGCAACGACAACCACAGCTGCCCCAACAACAACCACAGAAGCAGCAACGACAACCACAGCTGCTCCAACAACAACCACAGAAGCAGCAACGACAACCACATCTGCTCCAACAACAACCACAGAAGCAGCAACGACAACCACAGCTGCACCAACAACAACCCCAGAAGCAGCAACGACAACCACAGCTGCTCCAACAACAACCACAGAAGCAGCAACGACAACCACAACTGCTCCAACGACAACCACAGAAGCAGCAACGACATCCACAGAAGCAGCAACGACAACCACAGCTGACCCAACAACAACCACAGCTGCTCCAACGACAACCACAGAAGCAGCAACGACATCCACAGAAGCAGCAACGACATCCACAGAAGCAGCAACGACAACCACAGCTGCCCCAACAACAACCACAGCTGCTCCAACAACAACAACAGAAGCAGCAACGACAACCTCAGCTGCAGCAACGACAACCACAGCTGCCCCAACAACAACCACAGAAGAGGCAACGACAACCACATCTGCTCCAACAACAACCACAGAAGCAGCAACGACAACCACAGCTGCCCCAACAACAACCACAGAAGCAGCAACGACAACCGCAGCTGCCCCAACAACAACCACAGAAGCAGCAACGACAACCACAACTGCTCCAACGACAACCACACAAGTAGCAACGACAACCACAGCTGCCCCAACAACAACCACAGCTGCTCTAACAACAACAACCACAGAAGCAGCAACGACAACCACAGCTGCCCCAACAACAACCACAGAAGCAGAAACGACAACCACAGCTGCCCCAACAACAACCACAGCTGCTCCATCAACAACCACAGAAGCAGCAACGACAACCACAGCTGCAGCAACGACAACCACAGAAGCGGCAACGACAAGCACATCTGCTCCAACAACAACCACAGAAGCGGCAATGACAACCACAGCTGCCCCAACAACAACCACAGAAGCAGCAACGACAACCACAACTGCTCCAACGTCAACCACAGAAGCAGCAACGACATCCACAGAAGCAGCAACGACAACCACAGCTGCCCCAACAACAGCAACAGAAGCAGCAACGACAAACACAGCTGCCCCAACAACAACCACAGAAGCGGCAACGACAACCACATCTGCTCCAACAACAACCACAGAAGCAGCAACGACAACCACAACTGCTCCAACGACAACCACAGAAGCAGCAACGACATCCACAGTAGCAGCAACGACAACCACAGCTGCCCCAACAACAACCACAGCTGCTCCAACAACAACCACAGAAGCAGCAAAGACAACAACAGCTGCTCCAACAACAACCACAGAAGCAGCAACGACAACCACATCTGCTCCAACAACAACGACAGAAGCAGCAACGACAACCACAGCTGCTCCAATAACAACCACAGAAGCAACGACAACCACAGCTGCCCCAACAACAACCACAGCTGCTCCAACAACAACCACAGAAGCAGCAACGACAACCACAGCTGCAGCAACGACAACCACAGCTGCCCCAACAACAACCACAGAAGCAGCAACGACAACCACAGCTGCTCCAACAACAACCACAGAAGCAGCAACGACAACCACATCTGCTCCAACAACAACCACAGAAGCAGCAACGACAACCACAGCTGCACCAACAACAACCCCAGAAGCAGCAACGACAACCACAGCTGCTCCAACAACAACCACAGAAGCAGCAACGACAACCACAACTGCTCCAACGACAACCACAGAAGCAGCAACGACATCCACAGAAGCAGCAACGACAACCACAGCTGACCCAACAACAACCACAGCTGCTCCAACGACAACCACAGAAGCAGCAACGACATCCACAGAAGCAGCAACGACATCCACAGAAGCAGCAACGACAACCACAGCTGCCCCAACAACAACCACAGCTGCTCCAACAACAACAACAGAAGCAGCAACGACAACCTCAGCTGCAGCAACGACAACCACAGCTGCCCCAACAACAACCACAGAAGAGGCAACGACAACCACATCTGCTCCAACAACAACCACAGAAGCAGCAACGACAACCACAGCTGCCCCAACAACAACCACAGAAGCAGCAACGACAACCACAGCTGCCCCAACAACAACCACAGAAGCAGCAACGACAACCACAACTGCTCCAACGACAACCACACAAGTAGCAACGACAACCACAGCTGCCCCAACAACAACCACAGCTGCTCTAACAACAACAACCACAGAAGCAGCAACGACAACCACAGCTGCCCCAACAACAACCACAGAAGCAGAAACGACAACCACAGCTGCCCCAACAACAACCACAGCTGCTCCATCAACAACCACAGAAGCAGCAACGACAACCACAGAAGCAGCAACGACATCCACAGAAGCAGCAACGACAACCACAGCTGCCCCAACAACAACCACAGCTGCTCCAACAACAACAACAGAAGCAGCAACGACAACCTCAGCTGCAGCAACGACAACCACAGCTGCCCCAACAACAACCACAGAAGAGGCAACGACAACCACATCTGCTCCAACAACAACCACAGAAGCAGCAACGACAACCACAGCTGCCCCAACAACAACCACAGAAGCAGCAACGACAACCACAGCTGCCCCAACAACAACCACAGAAGCAGCAACGACAACCACAACTGCTCCAACGACAACCACACAAGTAGCAACGACAACCACAGCTGCCCCAACAACAACCACAGCTGCTCTAACAACAACAACCACAGAAGCAGCAACGACAACCACAGCTGCCCCAACAACAACCACAGAAGCAGAAACGACAACCACAGCTGCCCCAACAACAACCACAGCTGCTCCATCAACAACCACAGAAGCAGCAACGACAACCACAGCTGCAGCAACGACAACCACAGAAGCGGCAACGACAAGCACATCTGCTCCAACAACAACCACAGAAGCGGCAATGACAACCACAGCTGCCCCAACAACAACCACAGAAGCAGCAACGACAACCACAACTGCTCCAACGTCAACCACAGAAGCAGCAACGACATCCACAGAAGCAGCAACGACAACCACAGCTGCCCCAACAACAGCAACAGAAGCAGCAACGACAAACACAGCTGCCCCAACAACAACCACAGAAGCGGCAACGACAACCACATCTGCTCCAACAACAACCACAGAAGCAGCAACGACAACCACAACTGCTCCAACGACAACCACAGAAGCAGCAACGACATCCACAGAAGCAGCAACGACAACCACAGCTGCCCCAACAACAACCACAGAAGCAGCAACGACAACCACAGCTGCCCCAACGACAACCACAGAAGCAGCAACGACAACCACAACTGCTCCAACGACAACCACAGAAGCAGCAACGACAACTACGGCTGCCCCAACAACAACCACAGAAGCAGCAACGACAACCACAGCTACCCCAACAACAACCACAGCTGCTCCAACAACAACCACAGAAGCAGCAACGACAACCACAGCTGCAGCAACGACAACCACAGCTGCCCCAACAACAACCACAGAAGCAGCAACGACAATCACAGCTGCCCCAACAACAACCACAGAAGCAGCAACGACAACCACAGCTGCTCCAACAACCACAGACGCGGCAACGACAACCACATCTGCTCCAACAACAACAACCACAGAAGCAGTAACGACAACCACAGCTGCTCCAACAACAACCACAGAAGCGGCAACGACAACCACATCTGCTCCAACAACAACCACAGAAGCAGCAACGACAACCACATCTGCTCCAACAACAACCACAGAAGCAGCAACGACAACCACAGCTGCACCAACAACAACCACAGAAGCAGCAACGACAACCACAGCTGCCCCAACAACAAACACAGCTGCTCCAACAACAACCACAGAAGCAGCAACGACAACCACAGAAGCTGCCCCAACAACAACCACAGAAGCGGCAACGACAACCACATCTGCTCCAACAACAACCACAGAAGCAGCAACGACAACCACATCTGCTCCAACAACAACCACAGAAGCAGCAACGACAACCACAGCTGCCCCAACAACAACCACAGAAGCAGCAACGACAACCACCACTGATCCAACGTCAACCACAGATGCAGCAACGACATCCACAGAAGCAGCAACGACAACCACAGCTGCCCCAACAACAGCAACAGAAGCAGCAACGACAACCACAGCTGCCCCAACAACAACCACAGAAGCGGCAACGACAACCACATCTGCTCCAACAACAACCACAGAAGCAGCAACGACATCCACAGAAGCAGCAACGACAACCACAGCTGCCCCAACAACAACCACAGAAGCAGCAACTACAACCACAACTGCTCCAACGACAACCACAGAAGCAGCAACGACAACTACGGCTGCCCCAACAACAACCACAGAAGCAGCAACGACAACCACAGCTACCCCAACAACAACCACAGCTGCTCCAACAACAACCACAGAAGCAGCAACGACAACCACAGCTGCAGCGACAACCACAGCTGCCCCAACAACAACCACAGAAGCAGCAACGACAATCACAGCTGCCCTAACAACAACCACAGAAGCAGCAACGACAACCACAGCTGCTCCAACAACAACCACAGAAGCAGCAACGACAACCACATCTGCTCCAACATCAACCACAGAAGCAGCAACGACAACCACAGCTGCACCAACAACAACCACAGAAGCAGCAACGACAACCACAGCTGCTCCAACAACAACCACAGAAGCAGCAACGACAACCACAACTGCTCCAACGACAACCACAGAAGCAGCAACGACATCCACAGAAGCAGCAACGACAACCACAGCTGCTCCAACGACAACCACAGAAGCAGCAATGACATCCACAGAAGCAGCAACGACAACCACAGCTGCCCCAACAACAACCACAGCTGCTCCAACAACAACCACAGAAGCAGCAACGACAACCTCAGCTGCAGCAACGACAACCACAGCTGCCCCAACAACAACAACCACAGAAGAGGCAACGACAACCACATCTGCTCCAACAACAACCACAGAAGCAGCAACGACAACCACAGCTGCCCCAACAACAACCACAGAAGCAGCAGCGACAACCACAGCTGCCCCAACAACAACCACAGAAGCAGCAACGACAACCACAACTGCTCCAACGACAACCACACAAGCAGCAACGACATCCACAGAAGCAGCAACGACAACCACAGCTGCCCCAACAACAACCACAGCTGCTCTAACAACAACCACAGAAGCAGCAACGACAACCACAGCTGCCCCAACAACAACCACAGAAGCAGAAACGACAACCACAGCTGCCCCAACAACAACCACAGCTGCTCCATCAACAACCACAGAAGCAGCAACGACAACCACAGCTGCAGCAACGACAACCACAGCTGCTCCAACAACAACCACAGAAGCGGCAACGACAAGCACATCTGCTCCAACAACAACCACAGAAGCGGCAATGACAACCACAGCTGCCCCAACAACAACCACAGAAGCAGCAACGACAACCACAACTGCTCCAACGTCAACCACAGAAGCAGCAACGACATCCACAGAAGCAGCAACGACAACCACAGCTGCCCCAACAACAGCAACAGAAGCAGCAACGACAACCACAGCTGCCCCAACAACAACCACAGAAGCGGCAACGACAACCACATCTGCTCCAACAACAACCACAGAAGCAGCAACGACAACCACAACTGCTCCAACGACAACCACAGAAGCAGCAACGACATCCACAGAAGCAGCAACGACAACCACAGAAGCAGCAACGACAATCACAGCTGCCCCAACAACAACCACAGAAGCAGCAACGACAACCACAGCTGCTCCAACAACAACCACAGACGCGGCAACGACAACCACATCTGCTCCAACAACAACAACCACAGAAGCAGCAACGACAACCACAGCTGCTCCAACAACAACCACAGAAGCGGCAACGACAACCACATCTGCTCCAACAACAACCACAGAAGCAGCAACGACAACCACATCTGCTCCAGCAACAACCACAGAAGCAGCAACGACAACCACAGCTGCACCAACAACAACCACAGAAGCAGCAACGACAACCAAAACTGCCCCAACAACAAACACAGCTGCTCCAACAACAACCACAGAAGCAGCAACGACAACCACAGAAGCTGCCCCAACAACAACCACAGAAGCGGCAACGACAACCACATCTGCTCCAACAACAACCACAGAAGCAGCAACGACAACCACATCTGCTCCAACAACAACCACAGAAGCAGCAACGACAACCACAGCTGCCCCAACAACAACCACAGAAGCAGCAACGACAACCACAACTGCTCCAACGTCAACCACAGAAGCAGCAACGACATCCACAGAAGCAGCAACGACAACCACAGCTGCCCCAACAACAGCAACAGAAGCAGCAACGACAACCACAGCTGCCCCAACAACAACCACAGAAGCGGCAACGACAACCACATCTGCTCCAACAACAACCACAGAAGCAGCAACGACAACCACAACTGCTCCAACGACAACCACAGAAGCAGCAACGACATCCAGAGAAGCAGCAACGACAACCACAGCTGCCCCAACAACAACCACAGAAGCAGCAACTACAACCACAGCTGCCCCAACGACAACCACAGAAGCAGCAACGACAACCACAACTGCTCCAACGACAACCACAGAAGCAGCAACGACAACTACGGGTGCCCCAACAACAACCACAGAAGCAGCAACGACAACCACAGCTACCCCAACAACAACCACAGCTGCTCCAACAACAACCACAGAAGCGTCAACGACAACCACATCTGCTCCAACAACAACCACAGAAGCAGCAACGACAACCACAACTGCTCCAACGACAACCACAGAAGCAGCAACGACAATCACAGCTGTCCCAACAACAACCACAGAAGCAGCAACGACAACCACAGCTGCTCCAACAACAACCACAGACGCGGCAACGACAACCACATCTGCTCCAACAACCACAGAAGCAGCAACGACAACCACAGCTGTTCCAACAACAACCACAGAAGCGGCAACGACAACCACATCTGCTCCAACAACAACCACAGAAGCAGCAACGACAACCACATCTGCTCCAACAACAACCACAGAAGCAGCAACGACAACCACAGCTGCACCAACAACAACCACAGAAGCAGCAACGACAACCACAGCTGCCCCAACAACAAACACAGCTGCTCCAACAACAACCACAGAAGCAGCAACGACAACCACAGCTGCCCCAACAACAACCACAGAAGCAGCAACGACAACCACAGCTGCCCCAACAACAAACACAGCTGCTCCAACAACAACCACAGAAGCAGCAACGACAACCACAGAAGCTGCCCCAACAACAACCACAGAAGCGGCAACGACAACCACATCTGCTCCAACAACAACCACAGAAGCAGCAACGACAACCACATCTGCTCCAACAACAACCACAGAAGCAGCAACGACAACCACAACTGCTCCAACGTCAACCACAGAAGCAGCAACGACATCCACAGAAGCAGCAACGACAACCACAGCTGCCCCAACAACAGCAACAGAAGCAGCAACGACAACCACAGCTGCCCCAACAACAACCACAGAAGCGGCAACGACAACCACATCTGCTCCAACAACAACCACAGAAGCAGCAACGACAACCACAACTGCTCCAACGACAACCACAGAAGCAGCAACGACATCCAGAGAAGCAGCAACGACAACCACAGCTGCCCCAACAACAACCACAGAAGCAGCAACTACAACCACAGCTGCCCCAACGACAACCACAGAAGCAGCAACGACAACCACAACTGCTCCAACGCCAACCACAGAAGCAGCAACGACAACTACGGGTGCCCCAACAACAACCACAGAAGCAGCAACGACAACCACAGCTACCCCAACAACAACCACAGCTGCTCCAACAACAACCACAGAAGCGTCAACGACAACCACATCTGCTCCAACAACAACCACAGAAGCAGCAACGACAACCACAACTGCTCCAACGACAACCACAGAAGCAGCAACGACAATCACAGCTGTCCCAACAACAACCACAGAAGCAGCAACGACAACCACAGCTGCTCCAACAACAACCACAGACGCGGCAACGACAACCACATCTGCTCCAACAACCACAGAAGCAGCAACGACAACCACAGCTGTTCCAACAACAACCACAGAAGCGGCAACGACAACCACATCTGCTCCAACAACAACCACAGAAGCAGCAACGACAACCACATCTGCTCCAACAACAACCACAGAAGCAGCAACGACAACCACAGCTGCACCAACAACAACCACAGAAGCAGCAACGACAACCACAGCTGCCCCAACAACAAACACAGCTGCTCCAACGACAACCACAGAAGCAGCAACGACAACCACAGCTGCCCCAACAACAACCACAGAAGCGGCAACGACAACCACATCTGCTCCAACAACAACCACAGAAGCAGCAACGACAACCACATCTGCTCCAACAACAACCACAGAAGCAGCAACGACAACCACAGCTGCACCGACAACAACCACAGAAGCAGCAACGACAACCACAGCTGCCCCAACAAAAACCACAGCTGCTCCAACAACAACCACAGAAGCAGCAACGACAACCACAGCTGCCCCAACAACAACCACAGAAGCAGTAACGACAACCACAGCTGCCCCAACATCAACCACAGAAGCAGCAACGACAACCACAGCTGCTCCAACAACAGTCACAGAAGCGGCAACGACAACCACATCTGCTCCAACAACAACAAACACAGAATCAGCAACGACAACCACAGCTGCTCCAATAACAACCACAGAAGCGGCAACGACAACCACAGCTCTCCCAACAACAACCACAGAAGCAGCAACAACAACCACAGCTGCCCCAACAACAACCACAGAAGCAGCAACGACAACCACAACTGCTCCAACGACAACCACAGAAGCAGCAACGACATCCACAGAAGCAGCAACGACAACCACAGCTGACCCAACAACAACCACAGCTGCTCCAACAACAACCACAGAAGCAGCAACGACAACCACAGCTGCAGCAATGACAACCACAGCTGCCCCAAAAACAATAAAAGAAGCAGCAACGACAACCACAGCTGCCCCAACAACAACCACAGAAGCAGAAACGACAACCACAGCTGCTCCAACAACAACCACAGAAGCAGCAATGACAACCACAGCTGCCCCAACAACAGCAACAGAAGCAGCAACGACAACCACAGCTGCTCCACCAACAACCACAGAAGCAGCAACGACAACCACAGCTGCAGCAACGACAACCACAGCTGTCCCAACAACAACCACAGAAGCGGAAACGACAACCACATCTGCTCCAATAACAACCACAGAAGCAGCAACGACAACCACAGCTGCCCCAACAACAACCACAGAAGCAGCAACGACAACCACAACTGCTCCAACAACAACCACAGAGGCGGCAACAACAATCACATCTGCTCCAGCAACAACCACAGAAGCAGCAACGACAACCACAGCTGCACCAACAACAACCACAGAAGCAGCAACGACAACCACAGCTGCCCCAACAACAACCACAGCTGCTCCAACAACAACCACAGAAGCAGCAACGACAACCACAGCTGCAGCAACGACAACCACAGCTGCCCCAACAACAACCACAGAAGCAACAACGACAACCACAGCTGCCCCAACAACAACCACAGAAGCAGCAACGACAACCACAGCTGCTCCAACAACAACCACAGAAGCGACAACGACAACCACATCTGCTCCAACAACAACCACAGTAGCAGCAACGACAACCACAGCTGCCCCAACAACAACCACAGCTGCTCCAACAATAACCACAGAAGCAGCAACGACATCCACAACTGCTCCAACGACAACCACAGCTGCTCCAACAACAACCACAGAAGCGGCAACGACAACCACAGCTGCCCCAACAACAACCATAGAAGCAGCAACGACAACCACAACTGCTCCAACGACAACCACAGCTGCTCCAACAACAACCACAGAAGCGGCAACGACAACCACAGGTGCCCCAACAACAACCACAGAAGCAGCAACGACAACGACAGCTGCTCCAACAACAACCACAGCAACAGCAATGACAACCACAGCTGCCACAACAACAACCACAGAATCAGCAACGACAACCACAACTGCTCCAACGATAACGACAGAAGCAACAACAACCTCCACAGCTGCAGCAACGACAACCCCACATGCAGTAACAACAACCACAGCTGCCCCAACATCAACCACAGAAGCAGCAACGACAACCACAGCTGCCCCAACAACAGCAACACAAGCAGCAACGACAACTACAGCTGCTCCAACAACAACCACAGAAGTGGCAACGACAACCACAGCTGCCCCAACCACAACCACAGAAGCAGCAACGACAACCTCAGCTGTTCCAACGACAACCACAGAAGCAGCAACGACAACCGCATCAGCAACGACAACCACAGATGCCCCAACAACAACCACATCTGCTCCAACAACAACCACAGCTGAAGCAACGACAACCACAGCTGCAACAACAGCAACCACAGAAGCAGCAACAACAACCACAGCTGCATCAACGACAACAACAGCTGCCCCAATAATAACCACAGTAGCAGCAACATCTGCACATACATCAGCTGCACATACAACAGCAGCACCTACAACTACCGCACCTACAACATCTGCACATACAACAGCAGCACAAACAGCAGCACCTACAACAGCAGCACCTACAACTGCCGCATCTACAACATCTGTACATACAACAGCAGCACCTACAACAGCTGCATCTACAACAGCTGCACCAATCACTGTGGCCCCTGAACCTGTGTATAGCCTCTCTGTAGACTTGGAAGGAGAAACTTTCTCAGATGCCCTTACTGACACCACCAGCAATGAATTCAAAAACCTTGAAGCACGAGTCATAAATACGGTAAGTGCACTTTCAAATTAAATATTTGTCATTTATTGTCAATGTATTACCTTAAAAAACAAATATATTAAGATGAAAATTAATTTAAGTCAAATTTGCATAACTGTATAATTGAATATTATGAAAATTGTACTTGAAAATGAATTACGGTCTTTAAATATTGTTTCCTTTTTGCAGTGTTCTGCAATATACAAAAAAGAATTTGGAAATAAGTTTCACCACTGCAAAGTGAAAAAGTTCAGGTAAAACATTTTTCATAGTTTTTACTAAATATGCAGGATCTTCTTGACACAAGGAAATAGAACATGTTATATTCATTATTTAACACACATCCCTTTTGGTTTTATGATACAGTGCCTTACCTCCAACACGAGCGACTGGAACTGAAGCAACTATTGAGGTTGTGTTCAATAGGATTACTCCTATTGCAGATCTCCCACAGAATAATGTCATTGCTGAAGTCTTACAAAAAGCTGTGACTAATACAAACAATACCTTCAATGTGAGCATAAATCCAGCCTCAGTCAAAGTACTAGGTAAGTAAACAAATTTCTCGCTATCATTAACGAGCTACTAATGCTTTGTTATTAAATTTGGCAATAATATGATGATGTTACACAAGAAATTGAAGTGTTGAAGTGAAGTGTAGGCAGGAAGATTCATAAAGACAACTTCCGTGTTGTACAGTTCAAACCACGGAGGATGAGCTATTCTCTATGCTACCTTGTATACAGTCAGAATAATTGTTGTTTTTTAAGCCTTTAATAATGGTTCTTATAAATCTGTGAAACTGGCGCCAAAGTCATTTTGGTACCAAACAAGGAAGAAAACATTTTTTTGACTTGGGCAACAATACTTATTTACATATTCTTCAAATATTTGTTTACAGAAGGTCCAGTTCCAGCTACAACAACAGCACCTACAACTGCTGCAACTACGATTGCAACAGCTATATCTACCTCACTAACAACTGGCATATCTACTACTGCTTCACCTACAACAGCAGCACCTACAACAGCAGCACCTACAACTGCCGCATCTACAACATCTGTACATACAACAGCAGCACCTACAACAGCTGCACCGATCACTGTGGCCCCTGAACCTGTGTATAGCCTCTCAGTAGACTTAAAAGGAGAACCTTTCTCAGATGCCCTTACTGACACCACCAGCAGTGAATTCAAAAACCTTGAAGCACGAGTCATAAATACGGTAAGTGCACTTTCAAATTAAATATTTGTCATTTATTGTCAATGTATTACCTTAAAAAACTATTAAGATGAAAATTAATTTCAGTCAAATTTGCATAACTGTATAATTGAATATTATGAAAATTGTACTTGAAAATGAATTACGGTCTTTAAATATTGTTTCCTTTTTGCAGTGTTCTGCAATATACAAAAAAGAATTTGGAAATAAGTTTGACCACTGCAAAGTGAAAAAGTTCAGGTAAAACATTTTTCATAGTTTTTACTAAATATGCAGGATCTTCTTGACACAAGGCAATAGAACATGTTATATCATTATTTAACACACATCCCTTTTGGTTTTATGATACAGTGCCTTACCTCCAACACGAGCGACTGGAACTGAAGCAACTATTGAGGTTGTGTTCAATAGGATTACTCCTATTGCAGATCTCCCACAGAATAATGTCATTGCTGAAGTCTTACAAAAAGCTGTGACTAATACAAACAATACCTTCAATGTGAGCATAAATCCAGCCTCAGTCAAAGTAATAGGTAAGTAAACAATTTTTTCGCTATCATTATGTAAAACATTTAGATTAACAAGCTGCTAATGCTTTGTTATTAAATTTGGTAATAATAGAAAAAGAAAAAGAAATTGAAGTATAGACAGGAAGATTCATAAAGACAACTTCAAAGGAAGAAACATTTTTTTGACTTGGGCAACAATACTTATTTACATATTCTTCAAATATTTGTTTACAGAAGGTCCAGTTCCAGCTACAACCACAGCACCTACAACTGCTGCACCTACGACTGCAACAGCTATATCTACCTCACTAACAACTGGCATATCTACTACTGCTTCACCTACAACAGCAGCACCTACAACAGCAGCACCTACAACTGCTGCACCTACGACTGCAACAGCTATATCTACCTCTCTAACAACTGGCATATCTACTACTGCTTCACCTACAACAGCAGCACCTATCACAGCTGCACCTACAACTGCCGCACCTACAACAGCAAGGGTGTCTTTCAGATCTGTTCAAAGCACATTTACAAATGACTTGCTAAATCCATCATCTACAGCTTTTAAAAATCGGGCTGCAATGATAAAGGGACAGGTAAGAACACTCACTCGGCAGTCTACATATAAAAAGGTCAAATTTCCAAAATGCATTGATGACAGAGGGGAATGTTAAAACAGATTAAACTGCACCTTGCTCCAGCTTACTGTAAAAATTATCTCTTATACACACATTTCAAGGTTGCGATGCAAGAGTAAAAAGTCTTTAAATACAACTTATTTTCTCTTTATGCAGCTTGAACCTGTTTTCCATAGGACATTCCCTTCCTCCTTCAAGTCCTTGGAAGTGGTTTCATTCAGGTAATTTGTTAAGATGTATCTTGTTACAATTTAAGAATAGTGGACTTTATCTCATATTTTAAACAATATTTTTGTTTATCTTTCTGCAGGAGTGGATCAGTCATCAACACCATTGACCTTAAGTTTGTAAGCCCATTTGCTCCTAATAACACTCAGATTACAAACACTTTGATCAACCCAGCTTCGAGCTTCAGTGGCTTCGACATTGAAGGCAGCTCCATCAAAGTGAATGGCATCTGTAAGCAACATTTAGTGCTACTTGATCAAGATTAAGGTCAAAGTTGCACAACTGATTGTTAAACTAATGTTTATTTTCCATTTTCCTCATTTACAGCGTCAAGTGGAGTAAGCCAGAAGATGAGTCTCGTCACCGCATCCTGCCTTGTACTGTTGTCATGGCTACTGTCAAGCCAACAATAGCATCCGTGCTGATTCTTGAATGTCTGAAGTCTTTAACAGCTTCGGATGAACCTGCTGTCAAATTCAACTTTTAAGCACCTGGTCAATTGAACAATTACTAGAATAGTAAGACGCATAATATAACATTTGGCTCTGGAATGTCAGAAAATATTTATTTAATATACAAATAAATCTGTCTTTACTGAGCACTGTCCTATAGCAATATTTTACTTAGTTTTATTGACAGAAAGTAACACCATAAAATGACTTTCATTATTGTCTGAAAGAAGTTTTATTAAAGGTCATGGTGTACATGCCATGGTATACATTATGTATATAAAACATATGTGTCAAAACAATACACTTATACTTTATACAAAGTGTATTTATGTTATTAATCAAAGCTGTATTCTGTGATATTTCCAGTAGCTTGTACAATTTCTATGAAAACTTTACAATGATCAGAATACAAAATCTTGGATTAATTTAAACCGTCTTTCGTGTGATGTTTAGCAATGGTGGGTAAAAAGAAAGTGTATCAGGGAATGTTTCATTTTTAATGTTTAATGTCAGGAGCTTTAATTAAAATGCACCAGTGATGTTTACGTGCTACCAGCCGTGTGATTTCCTCCAATTTCACAACAGTGTCTTAGTCAGCCGGTCTCAGCCTTTGTTGTGTCAGTGATTCAGGGTTGTTAAAAAAAAAAAAAAAAAAATCCATTCACTCCATATTTGTGTATTTTGAGAATTAATCACAGTAACCCTCCCTAATGAATGTATATTCTATTGTAATTTGTAATCTATTGTAATGTATCTAACTATACGCTGTTCATAATTTATCTCTATCGTCTACATAACTGCACAGAATACTATACTCAACCTGCACCTTGGTATTTAATGCTTCTTTTGCACTTCTGGTTGGATGTCAACTGCATTTTATTGGCTCTGTACCTGTACTCTGCTAAATGACAATAAAGTTGAATCTAATCTAATAGCTATTTCTGTAAAACTAACCATGCATTATTACTAAAACCATTTCAGTCAGTTGATTTGGACTACACAGAACCATGGTAATGTAAGCAAAATACATTTACTATGAAATAATCTCAAAAACTTCTTGTATTGATTTTTCAATCAATTTATGAAGTTTTGGCCACAGTGACGTTAGAGCTCACCAGAGATCCCACAGCGCCACCGATCTGTGGTGGCGTCAGCTGTTGACAGGAAATTGTTAATTTGTACTTTGGTTCCTCTTAAAAAAAATGTGTCTCCATTTTTTTGTTGTTGATGGTAAACTTTCTCTATAATAGTAACTGGACAAGATGGATAATGTTAAAAATGTCATGTATGAGCAATGGACACACTAGTTAGCACATTACACCTGAAATGTAAATATAAAATCAAACGAGCGATGTTAGTTATATCCAGCAAATACATTATTCAATATTTAATTCTATGAAAAATGGTTGGATAATGATATATTTTAACAACTAATGGTAATTTAATAACATATCCTTTCATCGCATTGTGTTGCTTTATATAATTAAAATTTTACCTTATTTATTAAGTTTTACCCTTTGGCTTTTAATGTATATAATGTTTTCTTAATGAGGAAAACATGTTTGCCCAAGTATACCCATATTTATTACTAGGGTAAGTAACTAAGGCATGACATACAGTAAATCAGTAATTGGCTCCAGAAAGTCAAAGTTTGTGACCAATGAAATGGATCACTCCTTCTCATTTTAACCTTTGTAAAGAAGTCCATAACTAAAATTCACCCAATAGGATGTTCGTGTAAATGTCTTTAACTCAACATTTAACAACACTGGTGAGTATACAAAGATGCAGATTTTCTGGAACTAAATATCTCTTTTCTCAAAGGATGTGTACATCAAAATGTACATCGGAATTCACACTTCAAAAGTATTTGTACACACTTTTGTCTGAATCAACAGCAAAAAAACAATACACTCCTGCAGTCGCTTTTATTTCCTGCATATATTGTTAATATATATATCTTATATATTATTAATAATTAATATATCTATAATATATTTTTTTTATTTTTTTCCTCTTATGTTTTCAAAGTTTTCTATGTTTCTTTGTATTCACAAAAATCCAAATAATGGAACACCAGTGACTTCAACTATGTTTCCTGAAAATATCAGAGCTTAATATCAGAACTGTTTCACTAGTAGTGATGCATGACCATTATCACTAAGTCTGCCAAGTCAGACAGAAGTTAACAGATATACATAATATAAAATAACAAAATAGTTAATGCATTAGGTATATCTTGCTGGGAGTAATTCAATTCAATTGTATTTATAGTATCAATTCATAACAAGAGTTATCGAGACACTTTACAGATAGAGTAGGTCTAGACCACACTCTATAATTTACAAAGCCCCAACAATTCAAGTAATTCCCCTAAGAGCAAGCATTAGCAGTTGCTAATGTGACAGTGGCGAGGAAAAACTCCCTTTTAGGAAGAAACCTCGGCAGACCCAGGCTTTTGGTAGGCGGTGTCTGACAGTGCCGGTTGGGGATGTGATGAACAGTGGCAATAATAGTCACAATAAAGATAACGGAACAGTGACTACAAATGGTAGTCGTAGTAGTTTGTGTCATAGCAAACTACATATGGGCCGCTGTAACGAGCCTGCAAGGCAGAACCAGGAATGGGCAATAATACCAAAAACCTTATCACCTGGACTGAAAGATCTACTTTTAGCAGCCGACTCAAACCATCTTTTCATCTTTGTTTGTGCAACGGTCAAGTTCTGCTTTGCCAATTCACAAGCACAGTGAAGCTTGAAACGAAAATTGCTGACGAAATCAAACAAGTTTTGCGACGTAACGTTAACCAGCCATTTCTCCTGCAAGAGTTTAAGAGGGCCATGCACAGTGTGTGCAAACACTAACTCCGCTGGACTAAAAACCAAGGACTCATCAACCACCTCACAGGTAGCAAAAGGAGGAGGTGGACACCCTCATCCTAATCCTTACTGGACTCAAGACAGTAAGTGCAGAGCATAGACTTTAAAGTCTGATGGAATCGTTCGATCGCCCCCTGACTCTCTGGGTGATATGCGCTAGAGCAACAGTGAGTGACGTCAAGCTGCTTCATAAAAATTCTCGACATGAAATTGGAACCCTGGTCAGTTTGTATTATCTTAGGCAATCCAAATACTGAAACAAATTTCAGCAGTGCTTTCACAACGTTTTTAGCCGTGATTTTACGCAGTGGAATGACTTCAGGAAACCGAGTTGCTGAACACATAATAGTCAAAAGAAACTTGTTGCCTGATTTCGTACGTGGCAAGGGACCGACACAGTCAACACTCACCCATTCAAATGGTTCCGTCAAGACAGGAATTGGATAAAGCGGGAATGGCGGAATGGTTTGATTTGGTTTACCCGAGATCTGACAGAAATGACAGATCGTTTCAATCCCAGCCAAAAAAAACACAGCAAAACGCGATCATGTGTTTTATTCACTCCGAAATAACCCGCAAGCGGATTATCATGAGCAAGTTTGAGAATTTCATGCTGGTGAATCTTTGGAACTATAATTTGAGTCACCACCCCCTAATCATCCTGTGCGGTTAGATGCGGCGGTATCCATTTACGCACAAGCACACCGTCCTTCAAAAAGTAACCAGTGGACATTTTCTCAACTTCATCCGCTGGAACGACAGTATCAAAACAAGAAGCTAATGACAAATCATGTTTTTGTTCAACAATCAGCTGCTCCTGTGACATGCACACTTTAGAGCTAGGCTCCTTATCAGGAAAGGAAACCGCCGACGCCACAGGAGTGACTACTGATAGAGGCGGAGCGGGAGAAGAGACTGCTGGCGAGGAAGCTAGAAAGTCAGAATCAGCCATGAAACTGTCAGCCAATTCCACCTCGCCCCCGTCATCAGACAAACCCTGCTTCTGTCTCGTAGACATCGCACGAGTGACAGCGCAGACTGAAAACACCTCTGGGAACCTCTGCTCCAGGTCATCTGGTTTTTCAGAAAGGGGAATAGCAGTTACTTCAGGATTTAATAGCACTTTTCCCCCAGCCAAATCGTTGCCAAAAATGAAAGACACCCCCTCAATAGGAAATTGAGGACATACTCCTACCACTACACGCCCATTCACCAACTCAGAATCAAGGTGAATAGCATGCAACGGCACGCCCACAACCTGCATATCAAAGCCTTGAACCAAAGCTTCAGAATTGACAGAGGATTTATCTTAAACTGGCAGCACGCCTTCCAGAATAACTGACTGTGAAGCTGTACTATCCCTCAGGATGGTAACGGGGACTCTGGGGTCCTCCTCTGACAGCGACACAAAACCCTTCATGATAAATGGAGCATACACGTCAAGATCAGGTTTAACTGAAGTGGATTGTATGGCTAAGATTCTGTTTTCATCAGATTTACTGCCTTCAGAGATCTATTCTGTTTATTCAAGGCAAAACAGTTATTTATGGTGTGGCCACGCTTTTTACAGTAAAAACAGACTGGTCTGTCTTTGGTGTCCACAAACTCCCTACTGTTAGCCTTAATCTCGCCCTGAGAGTTTGATTTCACAGGGAAGGAAAGGAAAAGATTTGGCTACAGAAACACCACGATCAAAAGATAGGTGAGATTTTTCAAAGGTGTCCCTGTGTGTGAGGACGTACTCATCAGCCAAAACAGCAGCATCAGAGACCTTGGATACCTTCTGTTCAATAATGTAAGTGGCAATTTTGTCTGGCAAGCAATTCTTAAATTCTTCCAGCAATAACAGATTACACAAACCACCAAAATCAATGACGTTCTTAGACTGGCACCAAGGATCAAACATAACTTCCTTGTCACGGCCAAACTCAACATAAGTCTGGCTGTCAGATTTCTTGAACCGCCGAAACTTTTGGCGACATGCCTCGGACACCAGTTCATATGCCCTCAGCACAGCCGCCTTGACATTGTCATAATCCAGACTCAACTTTGGTGACAAGGATGCATAGGCTTCTTGAGCCTTGCCAGTGAACACACACTGAAAAAGCAGTGGCCAAACATGCATAGGCCACTTCAACGTGTTTGCAACACGCTCAAAGTAAAATATTTATCCACATCCCTCTCACCAAAGGGAGGAACCAAACGAATACACTTGTTAATATCAAATCCATGTGACTGAGTCATCATGGGTGAGGGGGAAGACCTCTCCTTCATGTCAAGCTCCTTTAAACGAAGCTGTCTGTCAACCTCAATTTTGCGGGATTGCAATTCATAGTCAAGCTCCTTCTCTTTTACCTCCAAGTGATGCATTTCAAGTTCTAACTCCTTCAGATGGAGCTGTACCCCGTGTCATATGTTCTTGAAGAAAAAGGAGGACTCATGGTGGCAACACTGGTGTCAGAAGGCAACACCCCTTTAACAATTAAAGCACCAACTCGGATTTTAATACATTCTTTTTCGCCTGTTTAGGCACACCGTTCAAGGATGTAATTTATCAAGGCTCGGCTGCACTACAAATTCATCAACATTAAACTCCATTGTCAAGAGCGAACAGCACAACCCTGACTAACCGATCACTATAAAAAGAACCTCCCCTGCCGAGTCAGGGAGGATACAATGGGCTGGAAAAATATACCACAAAAAACTCAAGGAGCAGCAGCACCAAAATCAATGGCATCCAAACGTGTGCATGAATGAACAAAGCACACAAAAGTAGGCTATGTGAAGACATGGCAAACAACACAAAGTATCAAAGTAACCATCCCCCAGTGTCAAAACACGCTTCAATTAACACAGAGAGAGAGGAAAAAATACAGTTTACCAACACAAGTAACCGCACCAAAAGCAAAAATGCACAGCCACACGCTGAGGCAAAAAGCAAAAGGGGTGCTCTTAAGAGTACATGGTAGCAGAGCACCCTAGATCGAAGGTCGATGATCGGTTTTGTAATTGTATCATCTAATCTGATGCCGTATGTTTTGGACACTCGGGTGAAGCTATCAACTGATCACCATCTGGTGGTGAGTTGGGTCAGTGGGTGGGCGAAGACTCTGGACAGACCTGGTAAGCCCAAACGCATAGTGTGGGTAAATTGGGAACATCTGGAGAAGGCCCCTGTCCGACAGACGCTCAACTCACACCACTGGCGGAGCTTTTCGTGCATCCCTGTGGATGCTGGGGGCATGGAACCTGAGTGGACAATGCTAAAAGCTTCCATAGCTGAAGCTGTGGCGGGGAGCTTAGGGTGGTAGGTGCCTCAAGGGGCAGGGATATGTTATTCCAGAGGACTCTGGAGGCAGTTGCAGGGTACCGAAGGGCACGAAGGGCTTCAGCCTCTGCTGTAAAATAGGAAAAGCACCTGCTTTTTCCCAATATAATAACAATATTAATACATATTTAACATAATAAATATTTGTTAACATTTAAATAACTTACCACTCTGAAACGTCTTGCTCCAGTCTAAGTTGTGAAGCTGGTTCGGGTTGTTCTGCCTGTGTTTCGGGATTGGCATACCCTGGTATTCTTACCCTAACCCTAACCAATCCCCACTCCCCATGCCTAAACCTAACAACGTCAACACGTCTAGTGGATCCGATCTACCATGTACGGCTGAGCCAAAGCCATGGTTAATGGCTGAAGCGGGTTTGTTTTGGATCACACTAGCATGCTTGTCAGGGCCCGCCCTACTCTGCTTCTGACTGGCTAGTAGTCCTTACTGCACGTGTGGGACTCTCAACAAAGATGCCTCACTCTGTAGCTAAAACAGAGAGCTCAACACACAGGAGCTGCAGCAATGTGCAGTACAACAAAAATGTGGTGTTTTTTGAAAATTAAACCATGTAAACCTATTCTGGTACAACTTCTAAATACAATTATGAACCTTAGAATGAGCATAATATGAGCTCTTTAAGACTATCACAGTATGAAAACAAATCTTCTTAAACCATTTACATATTACTTGCAAAGCTCTCTCTTTTCTATGAGGCAGGCATAAACATGCTCTAGTGACGATTGACGAGTTAGTGGCCCCGACCGGCAGTCCCTGGCTATCGCGTCAGTTTGCGGAGCTTCTCAACTTCGCAAATGTCGGCGCAAATTGTCAATTCGCCATAGATTTTTAAAGAGCTGTGTAACATATGTTCCTCAGTCTAAAACCTCTTCTCGGTCCTAGAAGCTAACTCTCTGACGGCAAGTGTAGCTAATGGGCTAGCCCAACAGTTCGTAGAGCAAGCCAAACAATCGGTCGCCAGACACTACCAGAAATGCTGTAAAGCCATCTGAGCCTGGTAGCTAGCTTGTCTCCAAACACTATCTACGACAGCTAATTACCGTATTAGCTGACCAACAGAGCTTGACCTACGTCGGAACCTTACCTTTTATTTTTTTAAGATTATTTTTTTGGGGCTTTTCCCTTTATTTGAAAGTGGATAGATATGAAAGGGGGAGAGAGATGGGGGATGACACGCAGCAAAGGGCAGCAGGTCGGATTCAAACCCTGCGCCGCTGCTAGCCTCCTTAGCATCCCAGCTGGCTTGTGAGCATTGTGCACGGCTCTCTTCCAAGACCCGCAAATGCAGGCTGGCGCGCCAAGCTAGCCTGTCGGAAGCTGACCCGATGATAGGGAAGCCTACCCCCTCACACCGGAGTTGATAGAGAGCTCCCAGGGAAACACCATCCCCACGGTAGATACACTTAAATGTAGGCCCACATGAAATGTGCAGAATGTTTTTTACACTGGATATGGCCTTTTCTGTCTGTTCAGAATCGTACCCCGCTTCCCCACATGAAAGCCCTGAGTCCGACACAGTCATCCACTACAACTGACGTGTTATAGGAGAGAATGGGCACATTTGTTGTGTGACTAAAGTAGGCTGAATAAGTGTGCTGAATAAAACATTCTGCACATTTCATTTAGTCCTACATTTAATTGTATGCCTCCACATGAAACGTTACTAACCAAGTAATATATACGAAATCCATTTAAATGTTACTACTTTCTTTAGCAAAAACAGCAGCTTACCTGTTTAGTTTTTGCCATAAAATCAGATTTACGGCAGCTGTCCACCCCCCAGTTGACGGACAACCAGGCAGATATGTAATATATTTATAAACTGCCGACAGGTAGTCACACTGTGGTGCCGCTCAACTCGGCAAGATTGCTGACGGGTGTTGATGAGCCTCAGATCGCCTGCCAGTGACTGCCACAGACTCGTCGATGCGCTGACTACTGATCGACGCCTCAGTGGCGATCGTCAGACACTTGGAGATGGCCTACTGAAAATGGCAGCCAGCACCTGCTCGTTTGTCAGTTCATGGGGGTGGCAGTGGCTCAGTCCGTAGGGAGTTGGGTTGGGAACCGGAGGGTCGCCGGAACAGACCAAAGTACAGAGTGTGGATTGATAGCTGGAGAGATGCTTCATCTCTTGGGCACTGCCAGATGCTCTTGAGCAAGGCACCGTACCCCCCCCCCAACCGCACAGATTGCTGGTCCAACACTGGCAGTCCACTCACTCTGACATCTCTCCATTTGTGCATGAATAGTGTGTATTCCAGGCCTGTGTGTAGTAGTGAGTGTAAATTGTAATTTCCCCACTGAAATTGTAAATTAAATTATGACTTCGGACCATGTCGAGGAGCTTAAATGCCCCATGGGATTTATGTATGAACGTGTGCGAATGGTGAATGGTTCCTATACTATGTAAAAGCGCTTTGAGTAGTTGTTAAGACTAAAAAAGCGCTATATAAATACAGTCCATTAATTGTTGTGGCTGGGAAGTATAAAGAAAAAAAGAAAAGAAACAAGGCCAGCGCAGTGTCTTAAAGTGCATTAACAAGTTTAGGACAAGCGGTGGGAAGAACAGGGAGGTCACTGGCACTTATACACAGGGGCTCCTATCACAAAGACTGCACCGTTGGTCAGGTTTTAGCAAGGTTGACTTACAGGAAAGACGCCAAGCAGCAAAACTTACCATCACGGGCCCAACAAGTAGGCCCGATGCAGAGGTAAGGCTTCAGACGGTATATAACATTGTCCAAGTCATAGCAAAACAACTTGGACAACAGGCGGGAGCAGGTAGAAGCAGGAGCAGGAAGTGGTTTCAAACATCTCAGGCAAACTTCACAACTCCGCTCAAAACCTTCCACCCAATCACAACATTTCAGCGGAACGACAAGAATCTGAAAAAGTGCGTCGTTAAAAAGACGGTTACAAAACAAAAACTGGATAAAAGTCGACTCAAAGGAATGTCTCTGTAACTTCCATGTAACCACGTCCTGCATGCGCAAACTCAGATGACATTAAACAGAGAGAACAGAAGTTACTATTAGCCTCAGATTAAAGAACAGTGGCAAGCTAAGAGTGTCAAACAACATCATTACCTTCTCCGATGAGGTGCAGCTTCCTCAGCTATGAGGAACAGAATGGTAGCGTTGCAGATAAGAGTGGTTGAAGGCAGCAGGACACTGAACAGAGAAACAAAATATACTTTTTGTTAGTGTTGGTAATAATAGACAGCAATGTCATTGGAATCACTTTCTGAAACAGCTTAGACTCAAACTAATTACTGAATGCAGAAATCAGTACACCAGCCAAGTTAAAGTATATTATTTATAGTGTTAAATCACAACTGGAGTTATGTTAGGACACTTTACAGATAGAGTAGGCCTAGACCACACTATATAATTTACAGACCCAACAATTCCCCTCCCAACAGCAAGATTTGGTGCGACAATGGCGACAATGGCTCGGACAGACCCAGGCTCTTGGTAGGGTGCCATCTGCCACAAAAAATTGTGATTCGACAACGGACACTGCGTTTTTTTTGTATAAAGTTTAAAAAAACGTCTTTTGCATGATAAAAATATAAATAAGTTATAAAATATATATTTTAACTGCTAATTAACTTGTTATTCCTAACTTTGAACCAGCAAGTTGCATTTTAAGTTACTCTTTTTTCTGCTTGTGGAGAGCTACGTGACACATGAAACTATATTGATTAGGACCAGCGAGTTAAACCGGCCGTCCGAGAGTATACCAGGCAGACACACAGCTGACAACCTGCAGGTGGAGGCACTGGAGACAGACTTGGACATATACGCCGCGGGCTTGTCAGTCCCGCCAGCGGGTTATACATTATACAATTATTTTCATACAACAATTGTGATTCGGATGAGGAAAAATATGAGTGGACAGGAGAGTGAGCGTGAGAAACCCATAATAATAAACTTTATTTGCAGAACACCTATACGAGGAACAGCCTTGTGCTTTATAATAACGAAATTACATGAATAGACATAACGGTGCAAAATATGATGGGGGAAATGTTGATGAAGTAATATTTCCACATCTAAGAGCCAGCATGCAAAAACAGGAAGAGTATGCGCGGGGCGAAGTTTCCAGATGCACTTTCTGTAGTCCACCTTTGGAACAGTGTTGTTTCACCAGCAGACCCATGTCAAGAACATCCACCTTCACAGGATTACGCAGCAGAGTGAGGGCTGGCGGCTTCTCCTTGCCCCGCGGTTGTCCATCCATCTTCGTCCGCTTATCCGGTATCGGGTCACGGGGGTAGCAGCTCCAGCAGGGGACCCCAAACTTCCCTTTCCCGAGCCACATTTAACACCTAGGGAGGCGCCCAAGGGGCATTCTTACCAGATGCCCAAACCACCTCAACTGGCTCCTTTCGACGCGAAGGAGCAGCGGCTCTACTCCGAGCTCCTCACGGATGACTGAGCTTCTCACCCTATCTCTAAGGGAGACGCCAGCCACCCTCCTGAGGAAACCCATTTCGGCCGCTTGTACCCTGGATCTTGTTCTTTCGGTCATGACCCAGCCTTCATGACCATAGGTAAGGGTAGCGGTTGTCTTTTCCTAATTATTTTTGAATTCTCCTTCACATCTTTCCTTGACCTCATGACATTTATCCCCGGGGTTAAGGAAAAGTGGTTGAACTAGAGAACAATCAGTGGTGTAGTCTACGTGATAGTGGGTATACTGCGTATACCTGTGTAACAGAGAACGTTTAGGGAACGTTGGGGAACGTTAGTTTCTGGTTCCCTAAAGGTTAGTTCGAACCAACCCAAAAACTAACGTTTAGGGAACGTTCCCTCAGGGTTATAACGTCCCTAAACATTAAGGGAACCAACCAACCAACTGAAACGTTTTCCTGTGGTTGCACTGTACCTCCACACAACGTTCCCGTTTGGTTGTTTTTGGTTGTTCCGAGTGCGGTTTTGAAAATGTTTATTTGAACCAGCTTCAATTAAGTTTTTGAAGTAGCATATAAAAAGGTTTGCAGTCACTTGCTTTAGATTCACTCAAAAATGATTGGTCTTATAAAATCTAAGTTTGTTTGCTAAAAAACAATACTTTTGTGCTTGATTTCATTTAACTCTATTAGATGAAAATACTTAAAACAAGAATCTATCAATAGAACTATTTTCACAACTTAGAACATTCACTTTTTTAATTTCACATTGCACTTCAAGTGGCTCTATCAGTGTACAAATCCAACCGTAGCACCCCCACGCCAGTAGGGGAAGACTTCTGCTTTCAGGTGACCGATTGAACTCCTGTCCTGACTTCCGTATACACCATGTCTGCTTCAAGATGGCAAACAGGGCACACAAAAGGTTCATTTAAACCAGTGCCATTACGTTTTTGAAGTAGCATATACAAGGTTTGCAGTCTTCTTTCAGTGGCTTTCAGGTAAATGGACACTGGAGATGAATTGGTGTGTTTGAGCACAGGTAGGTGGTAAAATATTTTTATAATAGTTTTCTGCTATCACTGTTAGAATACATTCAGAACACGTTTAATTTATTCCTGTACCGTTGCCATTTTACACTCACTCATTTGCATGTATGCAAAGCTTCTGAATAGCTGGCAATGATAGTCAATGTCTGAACATTACAATTCTGAATAGAGACGCATTCCATTGATGCATCTCTATTCAGAATTGTAATGTTCAGACATTCCAATGCCGTGAAGAGGGCATTGTGTGACTGATTGCGCCTCTAAAAACTGGTTACCAACAGCTATCTATAATCCTAGCCCTGAAATTGAAAATCTAAAACAGTGAAATAAAAAAAAACTTTCTAAATGTTCTTCTCTGCAAAACTCAGATTTTCTCACAGCAAACAACGACGTTGGGTTACGTCGTATTTCTTTCTGCTCATACAGTACTGTTTACTCGAGCAAATTAAGGATGTGTAATGTCACACACTGTAGCATTACGTTTATTTTACGTTTAAACAGTAAATAAAAAAATAAAAAAACTCCATATCTTATGTTTAAATGCAGGAAAGAGATAAAAAAAAAAATCACTATGTATACACTGTGTCGGAGAGAGCAACACTCCATTTTAGTTTGAAATTACCTTCTAAAATGCTGATTGGCCAGGTTTCCTGACGTCAAGGCGTGTGACGTAACACGGACGTTCCTGATTGGCTGGAAGAAATGGATAAGTCCACGTAGAACCCAGTAGAGTGTTCAATGTCTTGGAAAAACAACCAACGACCAACAACAACAACCAACGACCTACACAGCTTTACGTTCTCACAAAAAAGTAAGTGATATTACAGTTGCATGATGTTGTGGTTGTAATGCTTTGTTATATTCCGGTAACAGAGAAGCTCTGTTCACGAAACTGCAGGCTAACCTACTAGCTACTAGCTAACTAGCTAGCTAGTAGCGCGACAAAGATTGTCTCCTTGGTTGTCTAATTACATCCATCGTTTATTTAGATAAGCATGTAAACGATCAGGAACAATGTTAACACAATGTTAACGTTAGTGAATAGTTTAGACAATGAAACTGCGAGTAGATGAGTTCGCTCATGAACGTGCATGTTGCTACGACAACCCAAACAAATTGTTGCTAGTGCGCATGTCCATCCATGGTTTTTCCCCTCGTCTTGCCAGTCAAGCAGTGAATTGTTCAAAACATTTTCTTTTTAGTAAACTCTATGTGCACAAACTGTTATGGTTTTGGTATTTTGGTCTTGTATTTTGTTCTATTCATGTTGCCTGTTTTATTTAATTTTGTTGCCTGGTTTAGTTATTTCTGCACGTTTCTTATGTTTGCATATTTATTCTGGATTTTTTTCTGTTCCCTGTTGTGTTGATCTGTCCTGTGTACTGTGGTCTGTGTATTTAGTTGTGTGTTTCCTTGTTTATGTTCTGCTTCCTGTTTTATTTTGATAGTCTGTGTTCTGTCTTGTCATGTCTAGGATTACTTTGTTTTCCCGCCTTTGTTGATTGTCCTGCCCCACCCTAATGTGTTTCACCTGTTGTACCACCTGTCCCTCATTTGTTCATTACCTCTTGTATTTAACCCCCGTGTTTCTTTTGTCAGTTCGTTTTGTCTGCGTTTGCTGTCGTGTGTTCCTGTGCCATCAGCCTGCATATTTTTTGTACCCGTCTGCGTTTTGTTCCTGTGATTTTTCCAGCCGCTGTGCTGCGTTTTTTGTTATAATAAACCCCCGTGTTAAACCCTTCTGTCTGTCTGCCTGCCTGCTTCGACCTGCGTTTGGGTTCTCTCTCCCCTGCTCCACACCTCGCAAACAATTCTCTCAAAAGTTTCATGCTGTGTCGAGCCTTCTTAGTGTAAAAATAACTAGTGTAAAAATAGTGATTTTGATGCAGTTATAATAGTGGCCTTAGCTCTCCCATTCAAAAGGCCATTTGACCCGAAAACAACAATACAGTCAATCTTAATTATGCTTTTTAAAACGAAAGTTTGACTTGGTTAAACTTTGGTTTGACTGGCACAAAAAGATCCTAGGTTGCATTTTGACGAGTTACTCTTTAAATGGACAGCATATATATTGCGCTTTGCATATATATTTCGCAGTGTTTACCACTGTGCACAACGTGCAAGCTCTGCCGCATTGTATATTTGTGTCATCATGTTAACCTGCTTGTGTTCTTGTTACAAATAAGATGTTCTTTAATTAATTTATTACCGTTTATATTGATGCAGTATCTCCCCATTAGAAAGTCTCTGCACTACAACGCAAACATCCTGAGAAATCCTTTCACATACATTGATAACACAGACTGTCTACATTTTTAGATTTCATTTCAACAGGAACTCATAGGTTGAATTAAAATGGTATACAGTGAGAACAAGGGAAGAGCGGCAGGCCTACACAAAGCGATGGAAGAGGGCACGACGAGAGATGTCACGACTGGACCAGGCTGAGCATCTACGCCAACATCAACTCCCACAGCTGCAACTCCCAGAGGAGTTGGAAGAGGAGGAAGAGCTCATGGCAATGCCATCAAGTTCTGTCAGCAGCTCTGAGGAGGACAGCAGCAGTGTTGCTTCTGCAACTTGTCTTTCAGATCTGGAAATGTGGGGGACGCCCATTGACAAACCTATGAATGAGACCAGTGACAACTGCAGCGAGGAACACAACCCACAAGGTTCACTCAGGAACTTCCTACAACACTGGGCCTTAAAACACCAGATTCAGACAACTTTGCACTGTACATCCTTTTATCTTTATTGTTAATTGTTGTTGTTTTTATATTGTATATTAAAGTTTGAAATCCCATCAAGTTTGCCTGTTCATTCATTCCTGCTCATGCACAGACCGTTTAAAGTTATAATGAAATTGGTTAGTTTTTTAAAGGTTAGGGGAATATAAAAAAGAACGTTAGGGGAACGTTCCCTAAAGGTTGCAACATTAGGGGAACATTAGAACGTTCCATAAAGATAAAAAAAAGAACAAAAACTAACGTTCTCAGAACGTTAAACCGACTTTCCATTTCAACCAAAACTTAACCAAAATCTAACCAAACCTAACCATTAGGGAACGTTCCTGCAACCAAAAACGAACAAAAAAAAAAATGGTTTGGCTGGGATACCCTCTAAGAAAGTTCCAGGATTTCTTTCCATTATATTTATATCAAAAATATAATGGAAAGAATGTTGAAGATTCTCCCCAAAAGAAGATTCTTGCATATATATATATATATATATATATATATATATATATATATATATATATATATATATATATATATATATATATATATATATATATATATATATATATATATATTAAATAAACACATTACAATATATCCACTACAATACATTAGACTACACCACTGAGAACAATCCATAGTTGAACAGCAGCTCGTCATACACCTGGATGTCCTTGGTTGTGAGGAAAAGAATCACATCCTTTTCCTATACAAGATGCCGCTTAAACTCTTAAACATCAGGCAAACCTCTATAGGAACTTTTTCTCCGGTTTTCACAAACCCGGCAAGTTTTACCGAAATCCTGGTTGGAGGCGGTGCGGTTCTCCGTGTAATCTGCCGGAGGCGCAGATGGGGGAAACGAGCGGGAGCGCTGGTGAAATTAACGAAAGGCGGTGGAATCTGCTTCTATTTAAATGAATGTTGGTGTACGAATGCTACAGTGCTGAAAAAGACGTGCAGCCCTCACTTAGAGACTCTCTTTATAAACTGTAAGCTCTACTATTCTCCACGGGAGTTTACCTCGTTTGTTATGGTCGGGGTGTTTACATTCCACTTAAAGCCTGCGTAGTAGACGCGCTACAACAGCTAGCCAACCAGATAACAGAGACAGAGAAAAAACACCCGGACTCTCTTGTCATTATTGTTGGGGATTTTAACAGCGCCAAACTCAATCGGGAACTCCCTAAATATAGACAGCATATCAAGATTCCCACCAGGGACAAAAACACACTAGACCACCGTTACACTTTTGAAAGGATGCCTATCGCGCCGTTCCCCGGGCAGCTCTAGGGCTCTCCGACCAAAGTCTGCTTCATCTCATCCCTACCTACAAGCAAAAACTAAAACTAAACTAAAAACTTCCAAACCTGTGGCAAAGACTGTAAAGAAATGGACAAGGGAATCTAAGCTGGAGTTGCAGGCTTGCCTTGACTGCACCGACAAACCTCAGCTACAAACCTCAATGACCTCACTGACACATCAATTCAATTCAATTCAATTTTATTTATAGTGTCAAATCATAACAAGAATTATCTCAGGACACTGTACAGATAGAGTGTAGGTCTAGACCACACTCTGTAATTTCCAAGGACCCAACAATTCCAGTGATTCCCCCAAGAGCATGCATGAATGTGTAAGTGCGACAGTGGCAAGGAAAAACTCCCTTTTAGGAAGAAACCTCGGACAGACCCAGGCTCTTGGTAGGCGGTGTCTGACGATGCCGGTTGGGGGTTTGATGAACAATGGCAATAAAAAGTCACAATTAAGATAATGACTAGAGTAATTGTAATAGTTCATGGTGTCGTAGAGCACAGCAGGGCGTAACAGGGTGTGGCAGGGCGTTGGCCGGACATAGCGAGTCGACGGCGGGCATTGCAGGGTGTAATGGGGCACAGCAGGTCGTAGGGCAGGACCACGGCGACAGCTGCCACCATGATGTAGGTGCCATCATGATCCAAGATGATGGTGCTGGGGGGACAAAGAACATACGGACTCCGGGGAAGCTCCCCGGAGCTAGGTTAATAACAAGCATTTCTGGAACATGAATACACACAGATGGAAAGAGAGAGGAGAGTGGAGCTATAGCTATAGAGCTCAAGAACTATAACCGCATAGGGAGTCTGTGTTGTGGCTACACACCTTCCCCCGCCGGTCTAGGCTAGCGCTGCGACACCTTACTGCCTAAGTATGCGTAAGCTTTCTATGGGGAGAAGCAGTGACAGGATGGGTGTGCGCCATGACTGAGGCTACACACCCACCCCCCCCGGTCTAGGCGCACGCTGCAACTCCTCATACCCTAAATATAGTAAGCTTTCTATGAAGAGAAGCAGAGATATGGAGGAGGTGCGTCATGACTGTGGCTACACACCTACCCCCGCCGGTCCAGGCGAATGCTGCAACTCCTAACTTCCTAACTATAAGCTTTATCGAAGAGGAGAGTTTTAAGTTTACTCTTAAAAGTGGTGACGGTGTCTGCCTCCCGAACCCAGACTGGGAGCTGGTTCCACAGGAGAGGAGCCTGATAGCTGAGGCTCTGGCTCCCATTCTACTTTTAGAGACTCTGGGAACCACAAGTAACTCTGCATTCTGGGAGCGCAGTGCTCTAGTCGGACAATAAGGTACTAAGAGCTCTCCAAGATATGATGGTGCTTGACCATTTAGAGCTTTGTAGGTCAGGAGAAGGATTTTAAATTCAATCCTGGATTTTACAGGAAGCCAATGCAAAGAAGCTAATACAGGAGAAATATGATCTCTTTTCTTAGTTCTTGTCAGAATACGCGCTGCAGCATTCTGGATCAGCTGGAGAGTCTTGAGGGATTTATTTGAGCATCCTGATAGTAGCGAATTACAGTAGTCCAGCCTAGAAGTAACAAATGCGTGGACAAGTTTTTCAGCATCGTTTTGAGACAGGATGTTCCTAATTTTGGCAATATTACGAAGGTGGAAAAAAGCTGTTCTTGAGGTTTGTTTTAAGTGGGCGTTAAAGGATAAATCCTGATCAAAAATAACTCCTAGATTTCTGACAGTAGTGCTGGAAGCCATGACAATGCCGTCCAGAGTAGTTATATCTTCGGATAATGAAGTTCGGGTGTGTTTAGCGCCCAGCACAATAACCTCAGTTTTGTTCGAGTTCAACTTCAGGAAATTTTTGGTCATCCATGATTTTATATCTTTAATGCACACTTGCAGTTTAGCTAACTGACTGATTTCGTCTGGCTTGATTGATAAGTATAATTGGGTGTCATCTGCATAACAGTGAAAGTTAATTGAGTGTTTCCTAATAATATTGCCTAGAGGAAGCATATACAAGGAGAATAGAATTGGTCCAAGCACTGAGCCTTGAGGAACCCCATGGCTAACTTTGGCATACCTGGAGGATTTATCGTTGATATTAACAAATTGAGATTGATCAGAGAAATAGGACTTAAACCAGCTTAGTGCGATTCCTTTAATGCCAACTAAGCGTTCCAGTCTCTGTAAAAGGATTGTATGATCAATAGTGTCAAATGCAGCACTAAGATCTAATAACACAAGTATGGAGACAAGTCCTTTGTCAGCAGCAGTTAGAAAGTCGTTAGTAATTTTCACCAGTGCCGTCTCTGTGCTATGATGCTTTCTAAATCCTGACTGAAAGTCCTCAAATAGACTATTCCTATGTAAAAAGTCACATAACTGATTAGCGACTACCTTCTCAAGGATCTTGGAGAGAAAAGGAAGGTTTGATATAGGTCTATAGTTGGCTAAGACCTCAGGATCGAGGGTAGGTTTTTTTCAGAAGAGGTTTTATCACAGCTACTTTAAATGACTGCGGTACATAACCTGTTAATAAAGACATATTGATAATATCTAGTAATGAAGTGTTCACCACGGGTAATGCTTCTTTAAGTAGCCTCGTTGGGATGGGGTCTAAGAGACAGGTAGAAGGCTTTGCTGAAAATACCTTTAGCATTAATTGTTGAAGGTCTATAGGAGAAAAGGAGTCAAAGTAAATGTCAGGTCTTGTCGTTCTTTCTAGCACTCCTGTATCACAAGGTGAACCGTTAGAAGTTGAGGGCAAAAGGTGATGAATTCCATCCCTAATTGTTATGATTTTATCATTAAAGAAACTCATGAAGTCGTCACTACTAAGAGCTAGGGGAATAGATGGCTCAGTAGAGCTGTGACTACCTGTCAGCCTGGCTACAGTGCTGAAAAGAAACCTTGGGTTGTTCTTGTTTTCTTCTATTAATGACGAGTAATAGTCTGATCTGGCATTTCTGAGGGCCCTCCTGTAGGTTTTTAAACTGTCTTGCCAATCTAAACGAGATTCTTCCAGTTTGGAGGAACGCCATTTACTTTCAAGTTTCCGTGAGATTTGTTTTAATTTGCGAGTTTGGGCGTTATACCAAGGTGCTAGTTTCCTTTGCTTCATCATCTTCTTTTTGAGAGGAGCAACAGAGTCTAAAGTCGTCCGTAGGCAGGTCGTAGTACTGTCTACAAAATTATCAATTTGGGAAGGACTCAAATTATCATAAAGGTCCTCTGTTATATTAAAGCACGACATTGAGTTAATTGCTGTTGGAATATCTTCCTTAAATTTAGTTATAGCACTGTCAGATAGGCATCTAGCGTAGAAGGTTTTATTAAATTTCATATAGTCTGGTGGTAAGAATTCGAAAGTTATTAAAAAATGGTCTGATAATAAAGAATTCTGTGGAAATACTATTAAATCTTCAATTTTGATGCCATATGCCAGCACAAGGTCGAGGGTGTGGTTAAAACAGTGCGTGGCCTTATGCACACTCTGACTGAAACCAATTGAATCTAGTAGTGAGTTGAAGGCAGTACTAAGGCTATTACTGTCAACGTCCACATGGATATTAAAATCACCTACAATAATTATTTTATCTGATTTTAGCACAATACATGACAAAAACTCTGAGAATTCAGATAGAAATTCAGAATATGGGCCAGGCGCTCGGTAAACAACAACAAATATGATTGGCTGTAATGATTTCCACGTTGGATGTTGAAGATTAAGAACAAGACTTTCAAACGAGTTATAATTTAGTTTAGGTTTAGGATTAATTAACAGATTTGAGTCAAATATGGCTGCAGCTCCTCCTCCACGGCCTGAGCCTCTAGGAATTTGAGTATTAATATGACTGGGAGGAGTGGCTTCATTTAGACTAACATGTTCTTCATGGCCCAGCCAGGTTTCAGTAAGACAGAATAAATCAATTTTATTATCTGATATCAAATCATTTACCAGTAATGCTTTAGAAGACAGAGATCTGATATTTAATAGTCCACATTTGATTATCCTATTCTGTTCTGTCGTTGCAGTGGTTGTTTTGATTCCAATTAGGTTGTTAAGTATTGCACCTCGTTGGTGCACAGAGGAGCGTGTAGCGCTGTAACTTTGAGTAATGTTATTACTGACTCTTACTGGAATGATATAGCTGGTCTGTGGGTTAGCAGAGCTTTTTGTAAAGGACTGAGAGCTTATGGGAGAGTGTGATTGGGAGGTGCGCCTGTGCGTGTCTTTACTGGGTGTAAACAGTCAATCTAAGGTCTGAGTCTGCACCCAGGTCTGGGTCTGCACGGCGTGACGCAAGTTCTCACATAGCACCTGGCTGCCGCGTCTATTGGGATGAATCCCATCCCTGCTGAACATGGAGTCACTTTTCCAAAACAGATTAAAATTGTCAATAAAACCTATCTTGTGCATGCTGCATGCATGCTGGAGCCAGGTGTTGAGGATGAGTAGCCTGCTAAAAAGGCCTGCTCCGCGGCCTCGTGATGAAAGTGGGCCCGAAATAAAAACTGACTTCCCAGTGCTTATTAAAGCTTCAATGAGGGTGCCAAAGTCTTTCTTTGTGCGCTCACTCTGTTGATAGGACATGTCGTTATGTCCGCAATGGACCACGATGCGTGTAATAGAGGTCGGGAGTGACGGTATCAGGTCCACAGCTTTGGCCAGGATGTCTGCAACTTTGGCGCCAGGAAAGCAGTGTGTGACCGCATTAAAAAACCGTATATCCCGGGTGGTGGAGTCGCCGATAATTATTGTGGTTGGGGGGAAGAGCGGACGAGGAGTGGGGGGGCGTAAATGGCCGGTGGTAGGAACAAAACAGCCAGTATTGGATTCAGATGGACAAGGAAAAGAAGCGGAATATTGCTTACCTTCTTCATTCGGTGTGGGAGATTGTTTTTGAGGAACGTTGTCATTTGGCCGGTTCAGGCAAGGGAGGCCACCGGACCGTCTGACCACCGCATCCCTCAGAAATTGTCGTCGCGAGGCAGCGGTACTCCTCGTTGACGCCTGCAGGTCCGTCGGCTTTGAAGCGGGGCGAGACCGGGTAACCACGTCGGCCGTTACCGGGGGAACATTCGGCTTCGACAGGGCATCGAAGCGACTGGAGAGGCTGAGGGCAGGAGGCGATGGAGCCCTACCCGAGGCTCTCTTTCGGCCACAGACCACTTCAGTCCAGGATGCCCTGGTGGTCGGTGTCGAACTAGAAGATGGGTGTGGACAGGCGGATGTGTCCCAAATTACAGTATCCTGGAGTGCCGCCGAGAGAGTTGTGATGCGAAGCGACTGGTTTTGAGCAACGTCCAGGTAGGAGGTCAACAGGGCATCTTTGGTTTTCAAGTCCTCGGAGAGCCGGCGAACTTCTTCCCTGAGGTCATCGATTTCTTTGTTTGCATTTTCAAGCAACGAAGGTGTGGAGGTAGCCATGGGGCTGGTGTTAGCCTGAAGCTAATGTTTAGGTAGCTACTACTCGTAGAACAAGTGCGGTCCTCCACGCACAGGTGCGTAGATGCTGGCTCTTTCTAGAGACTAAGGGCTACCAGGGGGCTAAAAGAAGCAAAACAAAAAAAAAAAAACTAAGCAAATAGTACAACATTTATCTCGAAATAACACTATTTTCTTCTGTCAGTCTTTTCAGTCTTTTCTCCCCTCCACACTCTCACACGGCGTTTTACTTCCGGTTCCGGTCCTCAGTCAACCAATAGTTGCAACCAATTACAATTACATCTTACATCAGTTTTTGCGAGACAACTGTGTGCAAACCAAGACCTTCTGCACATACAACAACAGCAAACCTTGGTTCACTTCTAATCTTAGGAAACTGCCTCAAGCCAAAGAGGAGGCCTACAGGTTGCGGACCGGGACCTATATAAGCAGGCCCGGAACAAGCTGACAAAAGGAGATCATGGTAGACAAAAGGAGATCATGGTAGCCAAAAGAAGCTAAAGTGCGAAACGTAAAGACAGCCTCTCAGCCAATGACCCTGCATCAGTTTGGAGAGGCCTGCGAAAGATCACAGATTACAAGAGAACATCCCCCCACCCTGCAGAAAATCCCAGACTGGCTGACGACCTGAACGACTTTTACTGCAGGTTTGAAGAGCACCCATTATCACACACTTCACACCCAAAAGATTTTCCCTCAACACCCATCCCCCTCCCCCCACCTGAGCTAACGATCCGCGAGAAGGATGTGTGCCTGCTCTTTCAGAAGCAGAAGATCAAGAAGGCTCCAGGACCTGATGGTGTGTCCCCCTCTTGTCTGCGAGTCTGTGCTGAACAGCTGGCGCCAATCTTCACCAGATCTTTAACCGGTCCCTGGAGCTGTGTGAAGTGCCCTCCTGCTTCAAATGCTCCACCATCATTCCAGTCCCCAAAAAACCCTCCATCACAGGATTAAATGACTACAGGCCTGTCGCCCTGACGTCTGTGGAAAGACTGGTGTTGAGCCACCTGAAGGACATCCTGGACATGCCAGGATCCTGTTTGTGGACTTCAGCTCGGCGTTCAACACCATCATCCCTGAACTCCTACATCAGAAGCTCACCCAGTTCTCAGTGCCTGCCGCCACCTGTCAGTGGATCATCAGCTTCCTGATTGACAGGCAGCAGCATGTCAGACTGGGGAGCATCTCATCCAAAACCCGGTCCATCAGCACTGGCGCCCCACAGGGGTGTGTCCTCTCACCGCTGCTCTTCTCCCTCTACACCAATGACTGCACCTCAAAGAACCAGTCTGTAAAACTCCTGAAGTTTTCAGATGATAAAACTGTCATTGGTTTGATCCAGGATGGTGATGAGTCTGCTTACAGACAGGAGGTGGAACAGCTGGTCCAATGGTGCAGTCAGAACTACCTGGAATTAAACCCCAAGAAGACTGTGGAGATGACAGTGGACTTCAGGAGAAGTCCCCCTCACCATCCAAAACGAAACAGTGGCCACTGTGGATTCCTTTAGGTTCTTGGGATGAACCATTTCATCCATCCATCCATCTTCGTCCGCTTATCCGGGGTCGGGTCGCGGGGGCCGCAGCTCCAGCAGGGGACCCCAAACTTCCCTTTCCCGAGCCGCATTAACCAGCTCCGACTGGGGGATCCCGAGGCGTTCCCAGCCCAGGTTGGAGATATAATCCCTCCACCTAGTCCTGGGTCTTCCCCGAGGCCTCCTCCCAGCTGGACGTGCCTGGAACACCTCCTTAGGGAGGCGCCCAGGGGGCATCCTTACCAGATGCCCAAACCACCTCAACTGGCTCCTACTCCTTTCGACGCAAAGGAGTAGCGGCTCTACTCCGAGCTCCTCATGGATGACTAAGCTTCTCACCCTATCTCTAAGGGATACCAGCCACCCTCCTGAGGAAACCCATTTTGGCCGCTTGTACCCTGTACATAATCAACCATTTCACAGGACCTAAAATGGTCTCCCCACATTGACTCTGTCCAGAAAAAGGCCCAGCAGAGGTTATACTTCCTGTGACAGCTAAGGAAGTTTAATCTTCCTAAGGAGCTGCTGACCACTTTATACTCAGCTATCATTCAGTCTGTTATCTGCACCTCCATCACAGTCTGGTTTGGTTCAGCCACCAAACGGGATAGGTCCAGACTGTAACGTATAATTGGGGATGCAGAGAGGATCATTAGAACTGACCTTCCCTCCATCCAGGACATGTACCGGTCCAGGGTCCGGAAAAGGGCAGAAAAAATCTCTGCAGACCCTCACATCCTGGTCACAAACTGTTCAACCTCCTTCCTTCTGGTAGGCGATACAGCGCACTGTTCGCCAAAATCAGCCGACAAAGAGACAGTTTCTTTCCCCAAGCAGTCACTCTGTTGAACACTCAGAAATAGCCCCCACCCTCACACTGAACAAAGTCAACCACCACTGTTCTGCTCATCTACCTCATGTCTATTTCAATCCTATAATTAGAATATTGTTATTAATATATTACCATTGCACTGATCTGTCTTGCACTGTACTCATATTTAAATCCTAAAATCTCAGTCTATTGACCGATATTGCACTATTCCTTCCCTCTCTTTTGTATATTTTTTTGTAAAATTGTAAATTATATTGTATTGCTATACTGTACACTATTTTCTTTATATTCTTACCATCAACTCTGTTTTTTATTCTTAATATGTTAAGTGTTGTACTTTGAGAGCAAAGATTACCGGAGTCAAATTCCTTGTTTGTCTATGCAAACCTGGCCAATAAAGCTGATAATGATTCTGATTCCTCCCCGTCAGTGTTGACAGTAAACAACCTGGGCCTTAGGTTGGCTTTAGTCCTGAGTCTCCTGCTCAGGGTGGCAGTCACAGGCAGCTGAATGTGCGTCGATGCACGTCCTGTCCTTATAAAAGAACAATCCAGGCTCCTCCTCACTGGTGTTCTTATGGATCTGCCTACCCTCTTTGGCAGTGAACACCCATCCATGGTAATCACAGATCACCTTGCCAGGCTGAAATGTACGGGTGGCAAAGACAACCTTGTTTTTCCCTTCAGTTTTAATGATATGAAGCCCCCTCCACTTCTGGGACCTGAGTTTCTTAATTGTTTTGGGGTCCACGATCATGTCCTTGGATCATGAGGGCGTCCACTTCCTAATGACCTTGGCAGCGTCGAGGATGTTGCTCTTTTATCCCTGCTTTGGAATGCAGGTGTCACCACACTCAGTCGCACTTCTATGACTGGCTGGTTATCGCAACCCCTCAACTCTGCGTTGTGTGTAGAATGACGAATGACGAGCGGGAGATTAGTGGATCTTTCAGCCGCGATGGGCCCGTTTATTATCTGAACAGGAACAGAGTATGTACTGGTCAGTCATACAGTTGGCTCACAGTAGCTTACACGCAGCACACTACAAAAGAATAGCATGTTATGTTAGCACAGAGGCTAGCTAGAAAGTGCATTATGCCGCTATTTTAACATTCTGGCACTTGAGAAAGGTACAACAATCCACTTGTAACTATTTTCATAAATCACCGTGCACATATGTTCATACAATGAATATACGGACATAAATACACAATATTTATACTCCATGCTGCACTCAGCAACTCACCTTGGGCACGTCTCTCATAACTGGTAATGAATACACAACAGCCAGTGGCATTTAACTACTGCAGAGAGAGGGCGCCTTTGAGCCAATAATTCTACATTGATATTAAATAACAATAATGGCAAGTGGAATGGCATAATATATAAACCCTGTTACACAGGCAATGATCCGGTTCTCACTTGGCACACGTCTGCAGAAGTATGCTGTCAAGGAGAAAATATTTTGTAAATGAACTATAACTGACACAATTAGCATTCTTACTTGACAAAGGTGATTAAATATGTAAAAAAAAAAAAAGAAAAACTATAGAATATGCTTCACACGCAGTTTCATCTGCACCTTCAGCAAGCGTTCGTAACGCTGTCGCTGATGATTAGGTGACAACTTGTCCCACACCTTCCTACTTGGGACTTTTCCATCCAATGTGACTGCCTGACAACCATCTGCACATTGCTACACCTTCTGGCATGACATGAGGTTACACTGTAAAAAAAACAACTGAAAAAACAGTAATATTCCGGCAGCTGGGGCGCCAAAAAATTACCGTAAAATAACGGCAAAAAACAATCTCGTAAAAATACAGTAATTTTCCATAATGAAATAACAGATTGTATCTATAATCTTACATTAAATATTATGTAATTATTGGGCTTTTTAATGTTTAAAAAAGGACATATACACCTTTAAAAACAATTTAATTACCTATAAATACAGTCAAACGCTGCTATAATACAAATAATCTGGCTTAAAATTGTGGAAAAGTGCCACTATTTGAGTTTTATAATATAATTTTATGTAAAAATCGTGTTTATTTAATAAATATTTAATGTAATAAAGTGATACATCATCCACAAAACATTTAATTTAACTTTTTAAAAAATGTCATAATACTTTTGTAAAACAGATAATAAGCTTTATATTTACAACAATCTACCCTTAATTTTAGATAATATCAAGTTTATTATAAGTTTTTACATGGAAATTTACATATAAATCCCGTGTATTTAATTGATTTTTAATGTGGAAAAAAAAGCATACTCTGCCTAAATACAATTAATGTGAGTATAATTACAGCAATCTACCATTCATTTTAGACTTTATTAAGTATAATATGAGTCTTAATATGTAATTTTACATAAAGTTCAAGTATATTTAATTAATCTTCAATGTTAAATAGCATACTTTGCCATAAAAACAATGGATTTGCCTTTAAAAAGAAAAGCAAATACTGTTATTAAACAAGTATGTGTGAGTACAGTTAGAGCAATCTACCATTCATTTTAGAGCATATGAAGTATCATGACTTTTTATATGCAATTTTACATACAAATCATGTATATTTAATTTATCTTTAATGTTAAAAAAAGCATACTTTGCCATAAAAACAATGGAATTACCTTTGTTTTAAATGTCCAAATACTGTCAAAGAAATATTGTTTACAGCAACAATCTGCTGATAATTTTGTCAAATATCATAACACTGCTATAATAATGATAACTAAATGTATATTTATAAACATTCAACCTGCAAATGTAATGGACAATTATAAAAATATCGAGCTATAACAGAGTAGTTAAATGATAAATTATAAAAAGATTTAGCTTAACAATAACAGCTCTTAGAAACAACCAGGACACAGTTACTACTGTTCAACATTTATTTTATTCTGTTGACCAACAGATCAGAATAGAAAACAGTTTCTGCTGCTAACAATTGGCTGCTTGTGGGCGAAAGTTCAAGAACAGTTTACAGTAGGTTCAGCTAATGTTCAAACTGAAAGTAAGAGATTTGAAACAAAAAAACAAGCAATACAATTTAAAAGTCTGTCTGGTACTTCAGATGCCTTTAAAAACTGGCCCGTTTTGGAAAGATAAAATAAAGTTTTAATCCAGGTGCAGTATTATGCTTGCTTCCACTGTTACTGCAGTAACTTAACTGAAGTTACTGAAGTAGCCTATAATTTTAAAGGAGTAACTTTATCCAGTACTGTGAACCAATTCTATACTTAAAATATGGTTACAATGTGTACATAGTATTCATCTGGGTCACAGTGGTACTATCTGACAATTAAAGAACACTCAAGAATACAGTAGTGAGACCAACGTGAACTGTGCATGAGAAAGAACTAGGGACATCGGATTGCAATGGTCTCCCTTCTGAAAAGTGTTTCTTTTTACTCCCTCCATTTTTGTTATCAGGGAAAGAACCTTTGGACTGACCGCCAGCTGCTTTCTGGTAGGATTCTTCTCCACTTTCGATCCCTTGTCTGGGTTGATCTTGAAAAGGCATCTATCAAGTGAAATACATCAAACAATTTCAGTAATAAAATGTGGACTCCTGCGTAATATACCTTATATCTTGACATGAGGACAAATCAGGAATAAATTGGAAAACAGTCTGGAGGGACTGATATATTTCACACAGCACAGCGAGGAGGCATACTGGCACAATACTGGCCACTGTAACTTAAAGTAATATAATATAATGCTGTTCACTGTGCTGCTGAGGCACACAAGGCCCACGCACACAGTTGTTGCATCATATACATCTCGGCTGAAACTAGAGGGGAGGAGGCATAAGCTTTACTTATCAGACTATCGCCTCTTGAGATAAAAAGTAGAATAACCACACAAGATGGGTCAGGGTTAGCTTGTTAGCATGCTAACTTCAGTAAATACCTCTGCAATACAATACATATGTCCTTAACATGACATTAGAACTCTTAATCTCTCTTATTCTGTTGATAAGGTTAGTTAATTTTTTCCTCACTACACTTTAGACACATAATACTTTTTAAGAAGTTTATTAATATACACTCTACGGTTGAGAAACTGTAGTGAAAAAGACAAAGGCTGTGACAGCAAGGCAAAGTTGTGAAATCCTGTACTGTGCAAGGCTCTTTTATTAAATTGCATTAGATTTTAAAGGGGTAACTATTTTTCTGGTCATTCTATATCTGTTTTGATATTTAAAATGGACTTCTGCTTTCTTACGTCTGCAAGAACTCCAATGTTGCTCCTTGGGCTGCTGGGTAAGAGATGTTCAGGCAGTAGTATGTGGCAAACATCAACACAAGAGCATCAGTGAAGGCATTGATGTGACCATTCACAATGGTCTGGTCCACAGAAAGCATGAAGTGCTCTGCTGCCAAAGGAGAACTTCCTGTTGTAAACATACAAAAGACAGGGGATCTGCATTTTTGTGACAAACTGTGCTCAAAGACCATAAAGACCAGTAATTATTCAATAAGTTTGTAAAGTTAAATTATATTTAACTAAAACACATGAAACATCCATCACACAATTGGTAGGGGTGGGAATCAAAGACAAAAGTACAAAGAAAAGAATAGTTTTACTGACCAGCGTAATTATATTTTGTAAAAATAAACAAATTTAGAATTTCATGCCTACAAACAAACAATTAAGCATGCATCTGTCCCAACTTTTGTTGTGTGTGCTGCAGGCATGGAATTCCAACTTTATTTATATATTAAAAAAATACAATTATGCTGGTCAGTAAAACTATTGGAAATCATTTGTCTGTACTTTTTTTGGAAATAGGGTTTGTTGTAGTTTTTAAAAGTATCTACCTGAAAAAATCCCACCCCCTCTCTTCAGTCCTCCCTACAAAGCCAATCCCCCAAAACACATGTTGATGTGCCAATGATTTAATTCGGGCTTATTACAGTCCAGCCACAGATACCGGATATTTTTCATTTTTGTGTCAGAGCATCCGCTCTTATTATGTAAGCAATAAAGTCCAAAATATAATAACCCTTCTAAGAAATAGTTCAGATTTTGTTATGTCCTTAAATTAATTTTGCTACCAGTGTATAATCCATGCGGTGGCCCTGAAGTGCAAATCACAACAGTAATTACAGAAACGCAACAACAAATCCGAAAACACAACGGCAAATAGAAAAACACAACAGCAAATATGAAAACACAACGGCAAATAGAAAAACACAACAGCAAATATGAAAACACGACAGCAAATATGAAAACACGACAGCAAATATGAAATCACGACAGCAAATTAAAAAACACGACAGCAAATATGAAAACACGACAGCAAATATGAAAACACGACAGCAAATAAAAAAACACAACAGCAAATATGAAAACACGACAGCAAATATGAAAACACTTCAACAAATCACAAAACACAACAGCATTAACTTCTACCGGAAAAGGTAGGGCCTATCTAGCAGAGGACGGACCCTCCTGATTGGACAGACGCACTGTTTGTCTTTCGCGCTCCCAAATCACCCACAATCCTATGCGCGCGGCTTTGCCGGCTCGTTAAAAAAAAAAAAAACAATGGCGGACCTAAGTGGGAGTTCGACCGGCATCGCTGATGGCACATTTATCATTTAAATGTAAGTATATTTAGTGTTTGCCGTACATTTGTTATCACCGTAAAGCTTAACGCATTAATGCTGGTACAAATTGCTATTATAATTAGGTAGATACACCCCGAGCTAACGTTAAGCTAACTGAACCTATCATTTAACGTTAGGCTGTTAGCTAGCTGGGTTGCTGTCTTTTATGCCATTTGTGTTCGTGAAGTTTAATGTCCGGTGGCATTTTCATCTCTTTTTATAAGCCGTTACTGTATATGCGTAACGTTAGCAGAAATTTAGAAATTGGTGTGTTTATTAGTTGTAGCTGCAGGATGGGAAGTAAAGCTGCACCTTGTTAACTTCACTAGCAACGTTAAATGAAAGCTAAAGTGTATGAGTAGTTTACCATGTAACAAGCATAACGTTCTGTTATAGCATTTATAACGGTAAAGATCTTTTTCTTGTGTTTGCTGTCTTTTAACAGGGGACTAAGGAACAAACGGAGGCTGCACTAGCGTCACCAGAAGGGAGAGATGAGGAGGAGAAGAGGGACATCAAAAGACAAGCAGGGAGACAGTGGCTAAAGACAAATGTTGAATAGATTATTTGCCATATTAGAGATTGCTATTCAAAAAATAAATGCATTAAATTAACTGGTTTGTCTGCGTCTAAGATTTTGGGTGTGTATATAATATAAACTGTTTTTCAATGTTTATTTCTCCATCAAATTATGACCTGGGGCCTGTTTCAGAAAAGCATAATTTATAAATCCAGGATAACTGATAAAGCGAGGCTTGACCTAGTCTAATCTGTGCATCATGGCTTAGTGCGTTTCACGAAGGCCAAGCCAGGTTGAGGAGGAGCGACTAGGTTGAGCCAGGCTGAAGTAATTCAGATAGATGCGCGTCCACAGCTTTCCTCAAAAGACCGCGAGGTTGATCACAGATTTACTGATGCCAAAATGGAGAATACGCATTGTACATACTTTATACAGAGTGAGCAGCAGCTTCTTGTGGAAGGATGATGACGTGAAACACATTATTTGTATAAAAAGAAAAGAAACAGCCGCTGTGATGAAACATCAAGAGAAAGCGTAGCAGACGATCACGGACCGACTGAATGCTTAAGTAGTCTAAAAATATACATTAACTGACCACTGCTCTGAATTGAAACCGTTATAATCATACCATTCAAGGATTAGGCTACTAATCATTTGCACAAATTAACAGTTGTACTCTTTGCCTTAAAAGTAAGCAGAAGATAATGTTACTCAGGAAATTTACCATGAAGATCAATTTTCTATAACGCTATGAGTATGATGCGTAACTATCTCTTTCCCTCTTTCTCTCCCATGGGCTAAAATATACATTTCCTAAGTCAAATTAACTTCCACTGCTCGCTTTTAATGCAAAGTGTACAACTGTTAGAACATAGAAAATAAAGACACTGAAGAAATTGGACTAAAATCTAGAAACTATAAAGATAATTAAGTAATAAAGCCCATGCACACTGTAAACAGAGTATATTCATCAGTTATTTCCCCCCCAGCAAAATATAAGGTCAAAAACCATTGAGGTGTCCTCTCCCTGTTGTTATATGAATGTACAGTAGCCTACATCACTAGATAGCTACTGGTCCAGTGAACTAAGACTATAATTTGGGAAGATTGTACAATTAGGATTTGTTCTTTAAATTGTACAATCCTCGCAAATTATAGTCCCAGTTTACTGGACAACACACATTGTTTGCTAGGAATGCCAAATACAGTGCACATGGAAGCTGAAAAAAAACATGATCCTTTATTGTTAAAGAATTTGAAAAAAAATTAACTAAAATAATTCAAGGTGCATTGGTCAACTATAGAAATGTACAGCATTGTATGTATTGCCCTTAGTAACAGACTTCATCTAAAACACATTTGAAATTTTATCAGCCTTTTCTAATTATCTCAACTGCCATAATATATTCATCAAACTTCTAACAACAATATGAACAGCAGTCTTCATACAGCAATATAACAGTAACAATGACTGTCACATGAATAATTATAAAAAAATAAATAATGGTCTCAACTTTAAATAATAACAGTACTTAAATGAACAGCAATATGCACCTGTGGTATTTTAATCCAGGCTGATAGCAATAGGGTAAAACCACTGCTGGGTGATCAGAAAAGGCTCCAGGATTAAATAAATCCTGGCTGTTAGCCTGGTCGGGAGCAGGCTAGCTGTTAGCCTGGCTGTTAGCCTGGTCGGGAGCAGGCTAGCTGTTAGCCTAGTCGTGAGCAGGCTAGCTGTTAGCCTGGCTGTTAGCCTGGTCGGGAGCAGGCTAGCTGTTAGCCTGGTCGGGAGCAGGCTAGCTGTTAGCCTGGTTGGGAGCAGGCTAGCTGTTAGCCTGGTTGGGAGCAGGCTAGCTCTTAGCCTGGTCGGGAGCAGGCTAGCTGTTAGCCTGGCTGTTAGCCTGGTCGGGAGCAGGCTAGCTGTTAGCCTGGCTGTTGGCCTGGTCGGGAGCAGGCTAGCTGTTAGCCTGGTCGGGAGCAGGCTAGCTGTTAGCCTGGCTGTTAGCCTGGTCGGGAGCAGGCTAGCTGTTAGCCTGGTCGGGAGCAGCCTAGCTGTTAGCCTGGCTGTTAGCCTGGTCAGGAGCAGGCTAGCTGCACAGAATAAATCTCCATGGTGAGTTATGTGCATCTGCTTTCGTGAAACCGAGTCAAACTCATCCAGGATAACGGGGAAATCCCGGCTTAATCCCTTATCCTGGTTTTGTGAAACAGACCCCTGGACACAGGAAACTTCTAACTGAATAATTATATTCAGATGCTACCTGTTTTAATAACTAGTGAGGTATAGAAGCTCTAAGAAGACATTAACGAAACGTGTATCTTTATTATAACATTTATTCAAACATTACTATATACTGTACACAAGTATATTCAACATGAAGTGGCGAACAGACACGGCTGCCGATGATGGGATTGCTTCAAGACTACAGACAGAAAGAGAAAGCTTTAGGTTAGGCCAGTTACCTTTAGGTTAGTCCAGTAGTTATCCAACCTTTATGTTAGTCCAGTAGTTATCTGCAGACAGAAGGAGAAAGCTTTAGGTTAGTCCAGTAATTATCCAACCTGTCCTGGTAAGATTAGGTTAGTCCAGTAGTTATCCAACCTGTCCTGGTAAGATTAGAATTGTATCACAAGTATATTTAAGCACACTGTAACATGAAGGTACTTCATGTAACTGTGTAGTGGTGTAGTTTCTTCATCATGGTCTTAACTGACAACTGTTGACCATTTAACACACTTACACCTAGCTGCCATTACTGTGTTAGTGTGTGTTTATCAGTGGTGTTATGGTTTTTCAAATGTTGGTTGTTGGTTGTAGCCTTGTAGCTTGTGTGTTTACAGTACTATTTACCCTTTCTCACTTGCAGTTTACTGCATATCATACTGCCTGTGGTAGCTCATTAGCTGGTAGCGTTTACCTTGTAGTTGCTGATCATATTTTGCACTGCATTTGTCTGAAAGCTAGAAGCTACTGGACAATGAGCTAATGTTGCATACATGCAGTAAACTACAAGCTAATGTAAATGGTTAGCTACTGTAAGCTTAATGTAATCAAGATTAATTAATGCAGTTCTCCTTACCGGTAAGTGTTATGACTACTACAAACATGAACTCCCACAAGTTTTAATTTTATTGACATGGGATAAATAATAGAAAACGACTACTGCTTACATTAAAGCCTATCAGTGTCGGTAACGTTACCTACCTTCGCACGTTGCGGGCAAAGTTCCTGACAGAATATTCTCCTCCTGCAAGCAGACTGACGCACAGCACAGTTCATAGTTCCACATCCATTTCGTCCAGTGTTTTGAAATGAGAAACGGCTAGTCCGTCTGTTAAAAGCAGACAATGAGGCACTTTTCCGTGTTTTTTCACCTCGCCTTCCTGTCAAAAGACAAACAGTGCGTCTGTCCAATCAGGAGGGTCCGTCCTCTGCTAGATAGGCCCTACCTTTTCCGGTAGAAGTTAATGCTGTTGTGTTTGTGATTTGTTGAAGTGTTTTCATATTTGCTGTTGTGTTTTCATATTTGCTGTCGTGTTTTCCTATTTGCTGTCGTGTTTTCCTATTTGCTGTCGTGTTTTCATATTGGCTGTCGTGTTTTCATATTTTCTGTCGTGTTTTTCTATTTGCTGTCGTGTTTTCATATTGGCTGTCGTGTTTTCATATTTGCTGTCGTGTTTTCCTATTTGCTGTCGTGTTTTTCTATTTGCTGTCGTGTTTTCATATTGGCTGTCGTGTTTTCATATTTGCTGTCGTGTTTTCATATTGGCTGTCGTGTTTTCATATTGGCTGTCGTGTTTTCATATTTGCTGTCGTGTTTTCATATTTGCTTTCGTGTTTTCATATTTGCTTTCGTGTTTTTCTATTTGCCGTTGTGTTTTATGATTTGTTGAAGTGTTTTCATATTTGCCGTTTGTTTTATGATTTGTTGTTGTGTTTTTCTAATTTCTATTGTGATTTGCACTTCAGGGCCACCGTAATGCCCTCATATGTAGAGGAAGAAGGTAAAAAAGAAGAACTACACCTTTAATAACCAATAGTAAATTATAATAATAGTATAATTACATAACTAGGTCAGAAAAAGAAAATATTCAAACTTACCACACACAACAATGCATGGCGTACTTGGGAGTACAGCATAGTCCACTTCAAAGGGCAGGGTTGTTTGATCCAGTTTATGGAACATCTGGTCCTCTTCCTCATTGAAATATCTAACAAGTAGTTGAAGAAACCCAGCAGCATTGACATCTGCAACATTCTTGCTTGATCTTTCCATTTCTCTGAAGATGGTCTCCATCTTCCCTGTCTTGTCACTGGTTTTGAGGTATGAAATAACCCTGGCATATTTGTTTTCTATGGCTTTGACATCAATGTCCATGCCTGTAAGCTCTTTGAAATGAGTCTTCATGTCAGTTATTTCAAATAAATATGGCCAATCGTTTGTCAAATCAGAGGTCTCAATTGCATTGATAATGTCTTTTCTCTGAGTGAAGAAGGTGGTCCTCATCATTCTCTCAATACCTTTGGTGTCACGGCATCTTTCTTTGTACATTTTTTTTAACTGTTCTTGTGCATGCTTCTGGGATTCCAATGTTTCATCAGTTGGTAGATGCATTGGTTGCCAATTTATGCATCCATAGGTGTATAGTCTTCTTTTCCTGGGTGGGGTATCCTCTCCTTCACTGGTGCTAATAAGTTGTCTCTTTAAGGAAAGTGGAGGGCTTCCTCTCCTCAAGTTATCCACCCTGCTGATCATCTATTTTGTGAGTGAGTCATATCCACTGCCCACAATTTCACCTTCAATGACATCAGTGAATGCCACAGGATACACCTTTGCCATCTTTCTTGCGATCTCACTGAGGTGTTTCTTCCCGGTTGTTGGGCATATTGTTAAGATTTCACTGACAATCATCCGTATCATTTCAAGTCTCTCACTCTTTGTTGGTCGCTTCCCTTCTTCTAATTTTCTGATGAGCTCAGATGGCAACTTCTTCCAAGGAATTTCAAAATTGAAATGCCAGCTGTTGTCAGACGGTCGACGAGGTGTGCAACCCATACTTGAACTAGATGTTGACCTTGGTGAATTTGAACTTGCTGAGCTGTAGCCACCTGAAAGGTTACAGATGAAAATATGATGATACAACATGCACTGTAAAGCCAAACAATTTCAAACCAATTTTTGGTGGCTTAGTTTGTTTTTTAACCAATCACAGTAAATTACACAAAATTATGTTCTGTTTAGTTATGTAGTGGAGCAACACTGACATGGTGACTTTTTATTTTTAGAATAGTTAATGGCCATATGCCAAGAGGATGCAAACTTGCCAAATAGTGAAACTCCAGACAGACAATCAGACTCTTTAAAATATGTTAAGAATAATGATCAGTGAAAAGACCAAACAAGTTACATTCTGTGCAATAGGCATGGACTCACCAGAAGGGAACATCTCATCAGGCTGTAGTAGTATAGAACTGACAGGTTTGCGCGTGCACGTGAGGTCACGTGATGTCGTCACGTGCACACGCGTGCACGTGCCCCCCGAAGCGTTGTGATTGGTCGGGCGCTCGAGCGGCGCGCGCAGCAAGGGAAAAAATAAAAATATAAAAAAATAAAAAAATAAAAAAATAAAAAAATATATTTTTTTTTTAAAACGCCTAAAAATAAATGAAACTGATATCGTCCGGTTTGTAGTGCCCCCTGAGGGTGAAGGGAAGTCCGTGAGAACCGTAGCCATAACTGCACAGAGTGTCCTGTCGTTGTATGGTGGAGTTTGTATTGTGTATTCCTTAAAGCGTTAGGGTTAGGCTATGTCTCAACATGTCTGAAAAAGTCATGCCGTCTCTCTAGCGGTCGAACCTGGGATCGCCTCTAGCGTTCATAATGCCGGGAGTACATCTCGCGGGCCGGCTGTCTGCGTGTGAGTGTGAGGACCTCTGGTGACCGAGGGAGCTGTGGCGTCTAGCAGACGGATCGACCGTGCTCACTCGTTCGTACTGTTTGGGTAGTTTGCTCACTTGTTAACAAACCATTTTTAACTAGTCTGTTAGCTATCTCGCTAGCTTGTTACCACGTTTTTTTTCTCAACCTTCCACATTTTGCTCTTTTTTTAACAAACCATTTTAGCTAGGCTGTTAGCTGGCTAACTTGTTACTACGTTTTTTCTTGACCTTCCACACCCATACCAGCTGGTGTTCTTTTTTTTGATTTTTTAATTATTCTTGTGAAAGCAAAGATGATTCGTTTTTCAGCAAAGCACATTACATCGTTTTAATAGCACCCCTTTTTGCATGCTAGCTTGTTCACTTTTTTCAACAAACCATTTAAGCTGTGTTGATAGCTACCTTGCTATCACGTTTTTCCTCTAACAAAACCCTCCCGGAATGTACTTTTAATTCTATTTTTGTGAAAGCAAAGAGGAATCGTTTTTTCAGCAACATCTACAATTGGTAAGTACATTTTAAAGCAGATCTTGTGTTTAAGCATGTTGTAAGATATTTAATTTATTCAGCCATTCGTAAATTAAAAAAACGTTGACCTCGTGGTCGTCTGTTACGAAGGGGGGTTTGCTATTGTTGGTTTGTAAAAGCGTCATCCTGGGTGTGTCTTGTAGGTTTAAAACGGGGTGTTTCAAGGTGGGGTGCTCACTTTCGTACCTGCTGTTTTAGCTCGTCTGCTAGCTAACTTTTACCTTGTTTTTCCCAGCCTTCCTCAACAAAAGACCTCTGGAGTGTTTTTCTTTTTTAATTCTTTTTGTTGAAAGAAAAGAGACTTCGTTGTTTTTTGCAGCTATGCCTACAACTGGTGAGTAAATATAAAAAGTGTATCTCGTGTTTAAGCACGCTGTAAGATATTTAATTCATTCAGACATTCGTGTATTAAAACGTTTAAGCGGCATATACTTTATGTAGTTTGCATCATTAGGTGATTCTACCAAAGAGCCAGGACAATGTTGCTACGGTAGCTGTTGATTATCATCCTGAAAGCAATAAGAAAGCTGGTCTGGAATAGTTTCAGTGAGAGCGATGCCAAGATTGAATTCTTCGACACAAAAACGAAACTGCTCAATAAGCTGAGGCTAACAGTTGGCTCTTATAACACGGTCGACAGCCTTGTTAAAGAATATAATATGAAATGTGCGTCCAACCCAATCCTTGCACACATAACGATGAGTCACAACCATATCACTAATAAGATATTTTTCACGGGAGGATATGGATGGCATATTGTGTTTAAGGGACGTCTGGCCGAAATTCTAGGGTTCATTCCAGACACTGTGTTCGAAATCCACGTTGGACCCCATTTAAAATGTATAGCTCCGCACCCTGCCGACATTCACGGCGGCCGTTATAATATATTTATTTATAGTGACATTGTGGACTACCAGCTAGTCGGCGATAGTCATGTACCCCTGCTGCGGTGTATAAATATCTCCGATGAGGTCAAACGTATGCCCACTCTGAGTTACGACAACCCTCACTACACATCGTTGTCACGCTCCGCTATTACAGACATTCAAATAGATCTACGAGACGACCAGAACCAGCACATACCTTTCTCATACGGAAAAGTAATTGTCAAACTACATTTTAGACCTGTGAAACAACATTAAAAAATGATGTGGAAAGCGTACACAGCTGATGATGGAAGGTATATGTCCTACTATATGAACCAAGCCGGTGGAGACCTGCCCGGTTTCATAGGAACACCCACGCAATACGGGTCTGGTTTAGGGGGCGTGTTCCGAACCCTATTTCGAATGGCTGTCCCTCTTTTAAAAAAGGGTTTTAATCTAGCCAAACCTCACCTGAAAACAGCCGCCACAGGTATTATAGGAGATGTTGTGTCTAATGTCAGGAATGCCGTAGCATCCAGGCAGCAGGGAAAAGGTCTCATGGTGTACAGGCGCAAAGCATTAAAAAGAAGCCCTTCAGGATGTGGGCGTAACCAGGGTGTGAAAAAAAAAAAACATAAAAACACACGCAAAAAACGAAGGGTCCTCAAAAAGAAGACATCTGTCCGTAGGCGCAGAGCTCCGAACCGACGATCATTGTTCCTGACAAAAGACATATTTTAGATTAACTTTAAGAAATTAATCATGTCATTCATTCATAATCAGTCGGAAGAGTGTGTGAAGACAGAACTGGACCTATTTACAGTCCCGTACACCCAGACATCTATCGAAAAATCAACATTTCTAGAAGTACCGCCCATGTCCTCTCTAACAGACAGCGGGCCTATAGAGTTTTTCATATCTGCTAGTGGAGAAGACTATCTAGATCTGAACGATTCGTATCTGTACACACGTGTGAGGATTACAAATCCTGACGGCACATTGCTGGCTAATGCCGCTGATGTGGGTTTTATAAACTATCCTGGGTGCAGTCTTTTTTCCCAAGTAGATATAATGTTAGGGGATAGGTTGATTAGCCAATCTTCAAATACGTATCCGTACAGAGGGATTATTGAATGTATGCTAAACTATGGAAAAGAAACACTGGATACACAGTTCAGCACTGGCCTGTTCTGTAAAGACACCGGTGGAAAAATGGAGGAGACATCTATTACAGGAGATAATTTGGGGTTAGAGCAACGGGGTGCATACACTGGTGAAAGCCGTATTGTGGAATTAATATCACCAATACATGCTGACTTGTTTTTTCAAGAAAAACTTTTGATAAATGGTTTGGACATCTCGCTAAAATTCATCAGGTCAAAAGATGACTTTGTACTAATGACCCCAGGGTTTTGTTCAATTCACAGTGAAAATAATGTCTGCTAGTCTGTTTGTAAAGAAGATATCAGTGTCTCCTACTGTGAGACTAGCTCATAGTAGAGCTCTACAGCATACTAATGCCAAATATTCTATTGACAGGGTAGCCATAAAAACATTTTCCATTCCGGCAGGTACGAGGGTCTGTAGCCAAGAGAATTTATTTATTGGGCAGATACCAAAATTCGTAGTCTTGGCTTTTGTTGATAACGAAGCATACACAGGCTCATATGCTCGTAACCCTTTTAATTTCGGGCACTATGACACTGAGTTTATAGGCCTATACGGAGACGGACAGCCTCACCCTGCACGGCCTTTTCAACCCCTTTTTCAAAGAGGACAATATGTACGAGAATATTATCAGCTGGTGGAATCAACAGGTCGTCATTTAAAAGATCGATCACTGTCCATAACACGCTCCGATTTCGGGGCTGGATATACACTCTTTTGTTTCAATTTGGAACCGGATGGTGGTGGGTCAGGAAACGTCTCGCTGATTAAGAACGGCAACGTTCGCTTGGAAGCACGCTTCAGAAACCCACTACCACGTACGGTGACCCTTATCTGCTATTCCGTTTTTGATTCTGTAATTGAAATATCTAACCAAAGGCAAGTCCTATTGGACCACTACTAAAGATGAATACAATAGAACTCACTAGTGTTCTTAGAAAAAGAACGACTAGAGACACAAATTTCTTAGGAGTAAGGCCGTGTGATCAACTGCCAAAAACCGTCGTTTGTAAATTACCTGCTATGCTAGTTGTAAATACTGACCCTAGCGATAAACCGGGTCAACATTGGCTCGGTATTTACATTACAGAGAACAAGCATGGTTTGTTTTTTGATAGTTTCGGACACCCCCCTAGCTTTTTTCCTCAAGAAATCAACCATTTCCTCTTAAAAAACTGCGTGGAGATGTACCATTCAGCTATCCAAGTGCAAAATAATCATTCTACAACATGTGGTCAGCACTGCGTTTTCTTTTTATGGCATATCCAGAAAAAAATTCCTTATTCAAAAGTTTTGAACATGTATGGTCCTAATCTTGTATGCAACGACACGATGGTCACCCATTTTGTTAGCAGAATACATCCATACGTGTGTCACGATCAGAATTTTAAATGTGTACAATGTTCATGCGCTACCTACAGATAAAAAAAAGTATTGTGTAATGTTTTTCAATAAAGAATGTGGAATATATTGATCTTACAATGTCTTACTGTTTTATTCCTTTTATTACTTTGTAGAGCTATACAGAAAAAATGCATTCATCAGATAAAATTAATATAAAAAAACACATTCATTTAATGTTACAGGTTACATTCAACACTGTCTTTTCACATTCTTGAATAAAGAAAATACCCCTCAATAGAAAAATAATAAAAATAGGTTAAAAAGGAAAATATAAAATTATTGTAAATCACAGTCATTACTGTTACAGGTTACATTCAACACTGTCTTTACTTGTTTTTGTCACATTCTTGAATAAAGAAAATACCCCTCAATAGAAAAATAATAAAAATAGGTTAAAAAGGAAAATATAAAATTATTGTAATAATAATAGAAAATATAAAAATAGATTAAAAACTGGCCCAACGAGTCTTAGTAATGGCGGGTGTAATACTAATGGGTCTAGGAGTACTAGTTGCTCGTAAATCAGACGATGTGCTATGTATAAAGGAAGGGGCCATTCTTATTTCTCTACGCATGTGCGGGGTACGTAAATCAGACATTGACGATTGTGTATTAGTTTCATCCCGTTCCCTTGTTTTAAATGCCTCAATAGAGCGGCGTACCATCGTGTTTGGGATTACGGATAGTGGCACATTTAAGCTGGCTAACGTTTTTAAAAATATGTTCCACCCTTTTGGACTTGAACGATCTGAAACATTATTATGCGTTGTTACACTTTTCAGTAGATCATACAGATGACTACCTGGCACAGGCTTATCTTTAACAACGATTTCTCCGTTGTTTGACCACGCAATCTTATTATTACGGGATAACGAAGTGATTATGTATTCAGCGTTGCGTTTATTCCTGGAGGGCATATGTGCCAATACTTCTGCTCTTATCATATCGTCTTGTGCGATAGCGTCTTGTGACTCAGACATTGAGGCGTCATCCTTTGAGGATTCGTCAGGCAGTGATAATGTAATCACACTTTTCTCACGCTCCCCCTGTCTCGCCAAGGCTAGGTATCGCTGCAGAATACTTGAATATTTTTTAGCTTTTTCATATACATTGATGTCAGGTTGTTTCAATATTTCACTCATGGCTCGATCCAATTCACTTTGTACAGACTGTCGCAGAGATACATTTGAGGAGTCAGTTGTTTGAGGCGGCTGTAATGTCGCTAATTGATTTTGAGGAACCAGAAACATTTTCTGAGTGTGTTCCATTTCAATTCCTGTTGATAAGACTTGCTATGAACGGGATTGCGGCGCCAAGTAGAGGCAATAGAAACCCACCTGTTTGGTTGATTGTCTTTTTTTTTTTTAAATGTTTGATTTTTTTATCAGCTATTAGTCTAATCACTTTCTTCTTCTTCTTTAACAGCTTGTACTGAATATTAGACAGTGGTATGTTACCTCTTAACACATTCAAAGCTATTTCACAAAGCGCATTAATAAAGTCTGGACTGGCATTGCTCACAATAACACCTCTTGCTCTGGGTGATGCCTTATGTAGCATGTCTAACATTGTAAAATTCCGTTCCATTCGGTTTGACATTATTACACTTTTTTTTTCCTCGGAATGTATACAACCTGCTGAGGCGATAGCAGCGCGGATCTGAGTCTTAAAATATCGGGGGTTGTGGCTTTATAATCTATCAACAGATATCCGTATGGGGAACTTGTGGCATCGTCGAAAGCCTCTAAAAAATATTTAGTATTTCCGGGGAACATTTGTCGTGCCAGTAAGCTTATCTGATGCTGATCTCTAGCATTTTTGAAAAGAATTATATAATTTGTGTTCAAACTGATTGTACGACTCGCTTTACCTTGAATGAACAGATTCTGCACTAGATATATACAACTAATATTTCTGTGATGGACATACTGTGTAAAAAATTTTTGAACTTCCAAATTATCACTGGCTCGATCCATTAAATCATCAATCACTAACAGATTATTCTTAGCAGGTGGAAGAAGCGCATCGTCACAGAACGATTCAGGGAGTCCTTCCACAAAATTTATATTCACCGTTTTAAGCAATTGATCGTATATTGACTGCCAGCATGAATAGATGTATACAATGTTATCTATTTTTTGTGAAATAACAGAGGCCATGTTTTCAATAATGTCTTTGACAAAACATGTTTTCCCGCAATTAGAGGGCCCACTAATAATGACGCTGAAAGGGTGTTGTAGCCTGCCATCAAATTCTGCAACATGCCTGATGTTATTACTAGTAGCCATAAGGAACCGTTGTATAGTCGCGGAACACGCGTCGCTTGTTGTAAACAACCTGTACTTTCCGTGTCAGCGTGTCGTTTTTGAGATGAAACTGTTTTTTGTCGCGTTTTATTGTGAATGCATTTGTGGTCAGACGGTTAGGAGGCTGCTGATTGGTCACAAATGCTTGAACAAGACCAATTAAAGATTCATGTGTCACCACTTTGGCATTTTCGGCATTAAGGGTCACACCCTTGCATTTAACCTGTGTGTGGCCTTGTGCCGTCCTATAAGCATAGCATTTAGGACCCCCCGAAACAAACTCTGTTATATAGTCCTCTGTAGGGGCCCCGCAGACTTGCGCACTGTTGAGTTCATCAGTTAATTCACCAAGGTAAGGGCCAAGCGGGGGGATCCACTCATCGCCTCGGGTTGTGAAGACAATGCTGTCTGTGTCACAGTACAAAACACGTTCCTGTAGCGTATCCAGCAAATCATATAGTTCCATGCGTGCATAGGCGGTGGTCATAGCTCCTATAAAAACATTCACATCGTTTACTCTGGATACTTGACCATCTGTGTATCGCCACTGGACAATAGCTACCTCTGGCGAGATAAATGAGAACTGTCGAACATCAAAAGTATCGCTGAACATGAGCTGTGTGAACCGGGACGGATCTGTTATGAGTTCAGCAGTCGTCATATTGTTACGCATAGCAAAGCGTCCCCACAAGTTGTTCAAAATTGATTTATTGGTATTTCTGACTGCTTTGTTAACACATATCTTGGCGGGATCCAGACGTATGCCTTCGCGTACATAGTAGCCATCTATGTATTTTTTTTTTTCGTCTTCCGTTTTGATATGCCCGGGATATCCTGAAGCCTCTTGCTTGCGTTTAAGAAATGTCTTAACATAGGCTTTAAAAAGCTGGTCCGTTTTTTCTGGGAAATGCCAAACCTCGTCGATTGCAACTATCTTATACCCTTTCGCTACGGCTTTTTGTAATTCAAACGACACCCACACCCCAGACAGCTGTCGCTCTTGGTCGCTATGCGCACACTGGGTTGTCTGATTCATCTGAACGGCACACACAGCACATAGAGGGAACATCAGTTTCCCGTTACAGTGATACGGCAGTACAGGGTGGTACAGTCCTCTGGGGGGCACCACTGTGCATTTCACAATACCAAAGTATGTGTTTATGTCATCAAAATCCTTGTGTATTATCTGAGGATGGCCTATTGGATAATCTCTTTTGGCCTGAACAGTTGGGTACAAACTTGTGAAATCGTAGTAGCGAATTTTCTCACCATTTTCTACCTTGTGGTACAGCTTCATAGCATTCGTTCGGCCTCCAAAGAGGGCTTCTCGAGGATTGAGACGCGCTGGCTTTTCATACGTTAACATGAACTCCTTAACGGCCGGGTTATTGCACACATCCTGTCGCCAATCACACTCCCACTTCACCACAACAGTTAGGCCGTACACATTTTTTAGAGCCGTCACTCTGTTATGGAACTCTATGCGCAGCTCACCCTGTGTTTTGTTTTTGGTGAGAGGGTTGATTTCCGCTTGTGCGTAGCACTTATCACAGCCATGAAAGAAGCATCCGTTAAATTCATAACATGTGTTTGTGGCTTCACAATAGCCATCTACAAAGAACGGGCCAAATGACTTTTCACCTCTGTTCAGAGCGTGCTGTATGTCAACACCCTCGCTGTTTGCAACATACTCTAACCACTGTATTGAAATGTCAGAATACGTCTTGTTTTGCCTAATGTAAGCACCCTCGTACGTCAGAGCAACTGTGTCTTTGGGTAGGAACAGAGTTTTAAACACTCCCATACAGGAGGAGGCCATTGTTGTATATGCAAACGGATCTAGACCGGTGCACTCATGGAAGGCTTCTCTGTATATCTGGCATGCTTTGCGCAAAACTGTCACATCGTTAACACAATAGGTGCGCAGCTCTTTTCGAAAGTCAAAGGGTGTGTCACAGACCGTGGCGTACCACTCGGTGAACGTTTTCTTACACTCGTCAGTCATGGCATCATAACCATATAGAGCAGGAGGCGGATGGGGACCGATATAATTCTCATTCTCACGTGTGTTGAAGGCGTGGGGGAAGAACCCCTTCAGAAGATCTGAGAATCCCATGGCAGACGGGGTTTTAGACAGAGGCATTGTTATGAAACTGAATGAGTCTATCCAGCGTTGTTTGTAAGTAGAATCGTACATCAGAAGCACCCTAGAACCCCGCATAGTAATAGTTGGACAAAGTTTCTGGCTCACCATATACTCTAAAACTATGTAACTGTCAAAACCGGAGGCATTGTGTGCTATAAAAGTATAGCCTTTGTATTTCTCCCGTCTGTAGTTCTGAATGAATGAAGCGACACAGTTGGAGGTTTCGTAACAGTTTTTGGTGCCATTCATATCCATAATGCACACAAAATTAGCTTCATGGCGACCCTCAGTACAACGTGTCTCAAAATCGTAAAAGAGATACTTATCACTACTTTCTTCGCGTTTGAGGGGCTGTATAAAGCATTCGTGCGTTGTGCCGACTACAGGCTCTCTACAATGTAGGCATTTTGGGACTCTACAGACGTGTGGTTTTTTAGCCGTCCGGTACGTCGTGTGACAGGACTCACAATATTTGATCCGCTCGCAGGGTATGAGACGGTGTTTCGCATCGGGTTTTTTATGGTTTTCAAAACACTGTTGCGATTTGCATATGCGTCTACAGTCTGCACATTTAATAGTTTTATTAGGGGTACAAGCAGTGTAACATACATTACAAAGAAAACCACACCAGTGCTCCAGGGCAGTGCTGTAGGTCTTGTAACAACCGTCGCAAACGTACGGTGCACCGAAGAAAGACGTCTTATTTACAATGAGATAGTAATGCTCGTTATGCAAATACAACCATGCTGTTTTCACATGTGGCTCGTCGTGTGTTTTGAAGATCTGTGGTTTTTTACAACTGCCAACATGATGGAATATTACAATTTTCATTTTCAGATGTTTCTGAAATCTGTCAACATCAGAGAATGAAACCATATGCGTATCGTCAAAATCCAAATCCCTATGTAGCTGCTTTGCATAATTTATCTTTTCACACGGGGACAATCTACTGTTTACATAATGTGCCAGACAGAGAGCAAAGCAGAGATTGTCATTACCATCGTTATTCTTGGGATTGTATAAAGCATTACCTTTTACTGACAATATTTGATCGTAACCGATGCTTCCTAGTTTTCGACGGCCCCCGGGATTACCGCCTGACATATTACGAGCTATAGTCACAATTCATTCCAAAGCGTCATCGGTCAGAGAATTATCGTTACTTTGCATAGCTTGTGAGACTTGCTCCAGAAATGTATCTGTGTTGTAGCCGTCGTCCGAGTTCAACATTGTTTGAATAGGGACATTCACGGCAGGGCCCCTTAACTCAACATTTAAAACACTGTCCTGTGTAGCATTGTCCAAAGCCCTCTCTATTAAACCTGTTAGAGTGTTATAAACCCTTTCAGGCACACTGCCAATATCTGTCAAATCAATATTTCGTAGGTCGACATCTTGACGAAATTCAGTAGCATTAAAAAGGGGAAACTGTCGGGATGCTATGTCAGACGTCGCCTTAGAAACACGACCCTCCCCATGCTGCACACCCCCGTGAGGATTTTCTGAGGGCAGCGTCTGTGCGCGGAACGTACTCGTGGACGGTTGTGGACTGGAGCGGTCACGGGGGCTGGGACGTTTTGATGACTGCCCACGCTCCTGAGGATTGTCTGAGGGCGGCGCCTGTGCGCGGAACGTACTCGTGGACGGTTGTGGACTGGAGCGGTCACGGGGGCTGGGACGTTTTGATGACTGCCCACGCTCCTGAGGATTGTCTGAGGGCGGCGCCTGTGCGCGGAACGTACTCGTGGACGGTTGTGGACTGGCATAAGAATCTGCACATGAGCGGTTTGTAGACACAGTTTGCCGGAATGACGTGTTCGCACAATATTCAAAAAGCTCTTCACCTTGAAACAAGGTGGTACGGTCGGAAAACCCTTGAGTTGAGCAGGGCTCGAAAAGATTGATAGTAATATAACTACGCTCTGGTTATTACCCAGGAATGGATCGACACCCTCGAGTATATTTATAGGAATAGTTACAGGGGTATTACTAATGCTACACCAATTATCTGACACAGTTAACGGGGGCTTGTATGTTGGTCTTTGTCTATGTATGACAGGAGTGTCTGGTATACAGTCGTCTTCGTCATTATAGTCACAAGGAGTACAGCAGAACTCTGTAAAACACCTACATCATATTCAGGGACCGGCGGCGAAGCTCCCCCATTCGTCTGGTGTGTTGTATGAGACGGCTCCGATAGGTGTGTGTCTTCACGCCCTTCTAAGTCTTCTACGGATATGATCGTCTAGGGATGATAACATATTTTAGTTAAATAAAGACACACACACACACACAAACACACACACACACACACACACACACACTTCAAACAAAACACAAACCTCAACTGTTGTTTTTGATAAAGGTGTGGCCCTTTGTCCCCTCTCAATAGAGACACCCAGTGGTCGTATTGGCGCCTGGGTACTATGTGTGAAATTCTCCTTCGGTGTCAAATGTAGAGACACCAAGTCTGAAACAGCCTTTAGTTGCTGTCACAAAGGAAAATCCATTTTAACAATATATACATTCTATAAAAATATTTTATAACACTATATAAATATAGTCTGTTAGATACAAATGGTTTTTCTTACCTCTGCATCAGTGCTCAGAGAAGGAGAGCCTTGAACAAAGGATGAGCGGGATCTTTTCGGTGGTAAACCTTCAGGGATTTTCTTAGATCTCTTCTTAGACTTATGGAGACAGCCGTTTGTGCTCCATGGGGGTGACTGTGTGAAATCCTCATCAGATGCCAAACGCAAAGACAAGCCTGCTACATCCTTTAGCTGCTGACACAAAGGAAAAATCCTTTTTTATTTTTTATAACAATATATACATTCTATAAAAATATTTTATAACACTATATAAATATAGTCCGTTAGATACAAATGGTTTTTCTTACCTCTGCATCAGTGCTCAGAGAAGGAGAGCCTTGAACAAAGGATGAGCGGGATCTTTTCGGTGGTAAACCTTCAGGGATTTTCTTAGCCTGAAACACAACATTACATTATTAGAACAGACTTTTTTTAAAAAAATACAATACACTATTTTACTGTTTTTCTTTTTCAACCCACCTCAATAGATCTCTTCTAAGATCTCTTCTTAGACTTATGGAGACAGCCGTTTGTGCTCCATGGGGGTGACTGTGTGAAATCCTCATCAGATGTCATACGCAAAGACAAGCCTGCTACAACCTTTAGCTGATGACACAAAGGAAAAATCCTTTTTTATTTTTTATAACAATATATACATTCTATAAAAATATTTTATAACACTATATAAATATAGTCTGTTAGATACAAATGGTTTTTCTTACCTCTGCATCAGTGCTCAGAGAAGGAGAGCCTTGAACAAAGGATGAGCGGGATCTTTTCGGTGGGAAACCTTCAGGGATTTTCTTAGCCTGAAACACAACATTACGTTATTAGAACAGACTTTTTAAAAAAAAAAAAACAATACACTATTTTACTGTTTTTCTTTTTCAACCCACCTCAATAGAACTCTTCTTATGTTTAAACCAGAGATCCTTCTTAGACCTAATATATATATATATATATATATATATATATATATATATATATATATATATATATATATATATATATATATATATTAGTAGTCTAAAAACACCGTGATAAATTAAATAGTAATAAAAATCACATAGTAAAAGAGATAAATACACCACTAAATACCTGTTTACAGCTTTCTTATTGCTTTCAGGATGATAATCAACAGCTACCGTAGCAACATTGTCCTGGCTCTTTGGTAGAATCACCTAATGATGCAAACTACATAAAGTATATGCCGCTTAAACGTTTTAATACACGAATGTCTGAATGAATTAAATATCTTACAGCGTGCTTAAACACGAGATACGCTTTTTATATTTACTCACCAGTTGTAGGCATAGCTGCAAAAAACAACGAAGTCTCTTTTCTTTCAACAAAAAGAATTAAAAAAGAAAAACACTCCAGAGGTCTTTTGTTGAGGAAGGCTGGGAAAAACAAGGTAAAAGTTAGCTAGCAGACGAGCTAAAACAGCAGGTACGAAAGTGAGCACCCCACCTTGAAACACCCCGTTTTAAACCTACAAGACACACCCAGGATGACGCTTTTACAAACCAACAATAGCAAACCCCCCTTCGTAACAGACGACCACGAGGTCAACGTTTTTTTAATTTACGAATGGCTGAATAAATTAAATATCTTACAACATGCTTAAACACAAGATCTGCTTTAAAATGTACTTACCAATTGTAGATGTTGCTGAAAAAACGATTCCTCTTTGCTTTCACAAAAATAGAATTAAAAGTACATTCCGGGAGGGTTTTGTTAGAGGAAAAACGTGATAGCAAGGTAGCTATCAACACAGCTTAAATGGTTTGTTGAAAAAAGTGAACAAGCTAGCATGCAAAAAGGGGTGCTATTAAAACGATGTAATGTGCTTTGCTGAAAAACGAATCATCTTTGCTTTCACAAGAATAATTAAAAAATCAAAAAAAAAGAACACCAGCTGGTATGGGTGTGGAAGGTCAAGAAAAAACGTAGTAACAAGTTAGCTAGCTAACAGACAAGCCAGCTAACAGCCTAGCTAAAATGGTTTGTTAAAAAAAGAGCAAAATGTGGAAGGTTGAGAAAAAAAACGTGGTAACAAGCTAGCGAGATAGCTAACAGACTAGTTAAAAATGGTTTGTTAACAAGTGAGCAAACTACCCAAACAGTACGAACGAGTGAGCACGGTCGATCCGTCTGCTAGACGCCACAGCTCCCTCGGTCACCAGAGGTCCTCACACTCACACGCAGACAGCCGGCCCGCGAGATGTACTCCCGGCATTACGAACGCTAGAGGCGATCCCAGGTTCGACCGCTAGAGAGACGGCATGACTTTTTCAGACATGTTGAGACATAGCCTAACCCTAACGCTTTAAGGAATACACAATACAAACTCCACCATACAACGACAGGACACTCTGTGCAGTTATGGCTACGGTTCTCACGGACTTCCCTTCACCCTCAGGGGGCACTACAAACCGGACGATATCAGTTTCATTTATTTTTAGGCGTTTTAAAAAAAAATATATTTTTTTATTTTTTTATTTTTTTATATTTTTATTTTTTCCCTTGCTGCGCGCGCTGCTCGAGCGCCCGACCAATCACAACGCTTCGGGGGACACGTGCACGCGTGTGCACGTGATGACATCACGTGACCTCACGTGCACGCGCAAACCTGTACCCTATACGTGCACGCGCAAACCTGTCAGTTCTATACTACTGGCTGTGTATGAGGACTGTCACAGAACTGTTGGTTTCTGGGAAGACTGTCCAACGCATCTCTTAGGCCTTAAAGGACACACAATAGTAGAGTTATGTTTTGTTTAATTTGTTTGCCACAGTTACACCATAAACCTTTATTTGGAGATAATAAGAACACCAGAAAAAGCATATATATATATATATATATATATATATATATATATATATATATATATATATATATATATATATATATATATATATATATATGCATATATCTCATTTGCTTAATATTAAAAGTTGCATTATGTACAAACACATACTTGTGGTTTTCAAATGGGAAATAAATTTCCTTGCTTCCACTGGCTTCAGGACATGAAGAAGGTCACTCTCTTGAATGTAGTTTAAGTCTTCAAGGTTGTGAACTCCTAATTCTTCAAGAGCCTCGAGCAAAGGGTCAAGTTCTTAGTTTTGGGAGCGTTGAGGTAATGAAAGAGGAAAGACCACTCCGTTTATCCATAACTATACAGGAGAGAAGAGACACATTGATAGTTTTCTTTTACTTTGTCTCAACAACGCTGTGTTTCAGTGAAATGACTCTTGTCCCAAAAAGCTTGTACTCAGGCAATGGATAATAATCCAGTTTGAGCTCTCCTTTCATACACTTCATGGTCTGCCTCTTTCACTTCATAAAGTCCAAACTCTGTTAAATATGACACATTATGAGGTGTAACAATAAAGTACACATGCTTCTCCTCCTTCACCAGTATAAACTGAATTTGTCCGAATTCAGTTGACTCACCATGGCTCAGACAAAGAAAGAACCCCTTTCTGTATTGAGTGCCGTTCCACTGTACCTCTGTACTTGCCACAACATTGGGTTCCTTGACCAAAGTTTCTCCTACAGCAGTGCGCACTGCATTGCTGTACAGTTCAGCATGGAAAGGAGTGGAGTTCTTCACCACCAATGAAGGTGCAAAAAAAAAGAGCCTGAATGTAGGTATGCTTGTAGTAGCTGGTGGTTCCTGGCAAGTGTTTGACATACGTTTTTAAAATGTTGTGTTCTTCGCACACATCTTTTGAAGTACGAATGCTTGCTTTCGAACCTCATTGTCCACAACCGCATGAGTGGGCCAAATTTCAGTATCAATGCAGGGTAGTGAGTGAGGTAATGGTGCTTTGGTTTCAGTTTTTGCGCAGGAAACATTTCTTTACTTGCCTCTAGATAGTCACGTATCTGAACATTGAGCAGAGCAATCTGTGGTACTGATATTTTAGGGGCAGAAATTAATTCCACTACCTCTTTCAGTTGGACAGTCAGCTGCCATACTGGATTCTCTGTATATGTGATCTTATCACCGATTATAAGAGGGAGAAGCCTCAGCAAAGACCCGTTTTCTGCTGCCTGGCCACCTAGTTTTACACCCTGTTCATAAACTTCTGAGGGTGTAGAATTACCATCAGATCCCTGATAGCCAAACTGCCTGATCCTACGATTAAGTTGGGAATATGTGAAGAATTTCTTCACCTTGACAAAGTAGTTAATGTAAATGGCAAGGTCGTATGCCACAACACCCTCAAACAAATCATGGCCAATACAAGGTGGGAGCCCTGGCTGGCAGACATGGAAAAATGCCAGAGAATTAAAGACAGAGTCAAATTTCAAACCTCTGACTTCACGTACATCATCATTGTGCAGCTCTTGCACAGTGGCAATGTAGTCTTGTACTGTGCGGATGGGTGCATTGTGTTCCAAGTCGTCTAGCTTATCTCTGATAACGTGACAATACCGGCAGAAATAACGCGACGTACTGAAGTTTTCTGTGAAGCCACCGATATTATGCAAACCCAAATTATCACCAGCAATGCAAAAGAGTGTTGCTTTCACAGTGTTTCCTTGTATATTCAGACCATTTGTCTCCAGTTCTATGATATCTGATAACAATGGAGAGAACACTTTCTCATGGCCAAAATGCTTGAAATCAGCTCCTCGACACAAGAGCAAAAGTTGCAAGTTGTCAACGGTGAATCGATGAAAAGGATCAAAGTTCTCAAGAGTGAAGTAGACCCCAAGCATCTTGTGTTTTTTCTTTGCAGAGCCAATGGGATTAACCACCTCGAAAGCATCTTGATACAGTATCACCTTTAAAGTGAGACCTGACTCTGAAAACAGAGGATTGGATTTGAATTGCAGTTCTTGTTTACGTGCAGACTGTCAATGGTATCTTTTGCATTCTGAATTTCGCACACGTTTCACATAAAAGTCGCTCTCTTCCAAACTGTCTCAAACACTATGACAACGTAAAACAGCCGCGCTCCTCTCTGGCTCACACTGTGTCCCTACCGGTCTCTACGCTGTATCCACCGCGCTTTCTAACGTAACCCCTCCCACTCACACGTTGCCATTGTTCTTTAAAATTATTGGAAGTTTCACACATTTAGAGTCACATGTCCCAAAATCTCCTGTTCCTGACTTTGCAGAAATGAGAGTTGTCTTTGAAGTTGACCTGAAGTTGACCCGCTGACTGCACCTGGCAGATCCGTTAACGACTCTGAATTCTGATTGTCTACAGAATGGTTCTTGATTTAACCCTTTCAAGTCTTTCGTGCTGTTTCATATATTTCCAAGATATTTCAATCCAAGAAGTTGTTTACAATTCCTCATATGGAAAAGCCTCTCCATGTGGTTGGATTTGAAAAAAACAGTCTGTTTCTTGCTTTTTATTAAGAATTTTGTTGTTCCTGCAAAATATCCCAATTTCACTGTCCAGATTGGAATGTATGAAGGCAGACAGACACATATGAAATTATAAATTCTGAATAACAGAACATTATAAAACGCTTTAATGCTGTAACACAATGTAGTGGTTATTTTGAAAGTAGTACCAGTGGTTTGTTGTGTGTTTAGACCCCAGATTTTTTGTGTGACTCAGACCAGATGTTATAACAACAAGTCACATGAAATGTAATCTTTTCTATCTTTTCGAATTTGGGCTGCGTAATCAAAATGAGATACAGCTAGGCTTTTTTGAGATGTGACATCAGTCTTGACAGTCAAATCAGAATTCATGCGACTTTGATGTCACTCTAGATCAGGGGTCTCTGAGCAAATGCACAGAAAGAGGCCAAAGCAAGCGGCAACCTCCAGTTACTGTACTTTTTTACTTAAGTGCAATTATCAGACAGCTTTAATTTACTATTTATTTCACATAAACCTGAAAAGATTCAAAATATGTTGGTAATGGTATTACAAAAGTACATTTTGAGAATATTGCCCTTTCTTGGAGTGCTTTAATGCTGCTGTCCACAAAAATCACACGGCATGTCTTTGCATCCTCTTTCAGGCTGTGGCCAGTTTACACTACAGTCTAATATGCGGCACATTTAAAAATAGGACAGTCAGTCAAAAAATGTGAAATGGGCAATAAACAAAGCCTGCAGTGTGAATGTAGTAGTCAACATATTTTTTAACACCACAACAGTGCTTGACGGATGCATCCATGCCCACATAATGCCCAAACAACATACTAGCAGGGCTGCCATCACATCAAGTCATATTGTCCGATAACAACTACCTTTCAAGAGTTGATTATGTTTTAATGAAAGTAATCATGCTATGTAGGAAAGCAGGAGATACATATGTATGGAAATAATCTCGAAAATCAAAACCTGTATATTTGTTTCTGTCAGGTCAGAGGTCACATCTCTGGAGAAACTAGGTAACCCATTTTTTTCAGGGCACAATGGTGGATGTATCGCAGTCGTATTTGAACCCAGGTTTCTCACACCAAAGGCATGTGTCTTTATTGAGTTTATGCACAGTTAGTTGAAGTATACTAAAACACAGTAGCCAGAAATATTTTATTATAACCTGGTGACATACTGGTAAACAATATACAATATTTACTGCAGTGCTTTTATGCTTTTTGTCAGTTTACACACACAATATATCTAATAGGTTATTTTGATTTGCTTGAATAGAGAAAAGCAACATAGTGTGTGAAGTGCTTCATTGTGTGGCACCAATATTCAATCAATCAATCAATCAATCTTTATTTGTATATCACTTTACATACAAAATAATGACAATAATGCTTGGATATACAATTAACAGAGACAGTGGCTTTAGGGTTCGGGTTGCGGCAGACAGGCGGTTATTTGAAATGGAATGAAGCCCACCCACGGCATTCTCATGACAGTGGTCGAACACGCCCCACACTCCAGTCCAGTAGGTTACGTGTGCGCATGTGTATATGATTGCGCGGGCAGCGCGGTGCGTTTGTAGTTCACAAGTAGGTAGTTGGTTATGTGGTCTTCTTGGGCGGGTTTTTGTGACGTTAACGTTACATTTTAATGTTTGAAATGAACAATGTCATAAACAAATTAGATTCAGAGCTGTGCAACGGAGATTTTACGATGGTAAAACAGCCACAATCCAGTAAGAAACATTGCTGGAGGAAGAGTATTTTTCACAACTAGGACATTTTTTGCGACGTGAAGGAGGAGTGGGGCGCCATTGACGGATTGGAGCAGCACTGAACACATTTCATGTAAGTGTTTTAATAAACAAAATGCTTTCTATTCACTAACCAACATATTCAGTTCTTTAAAGAAACAGTAGCAAAAGATTTACAGAACGGTATTAGGCCACTTAGCTAGTGATAATAAAAGTTGCAAAACGAACTCCTTCCAAGTTAAGCTAACATTACCGTTAGCTTATCAAAAATGACATACACTTGTAACGTTAAGGTTTGTAAGTTCTGCAAAGCATCGATTTCTTGGTTTATTTTTCATGTTAAAATTCATATAATGCATCAAACAACATTACATTTCACTGTGGACATGTCGAAAGCTGTGCTGCTTTTATGACGTGCACTTCAAAAGCATATGTAAGTTAACTTGCCGTTTCTTCCACAGACACAGTTAAACCAGTGCCACAAACACATGGAAAGAAATGCTTAAGCTGCATTTTAGCTATCTCATTTTTATGTAAATATGTTGTGTATATCTTAATAACTAATCTAATATGCATTAATATCTAATAATGACAGGAAAATAATGTCTCGTTATTGAGGTTTAACTATACGTTTTGTTCTGTGCTTATATGCAGAATCAAGAAGACCCAGCCAGCCATCTCTTCACCTGTGGGAGAAACTTCCCAGCCCTGTCTTCCACCAGTCAAATAACCATTCCATGTGGCAGCAGCATGTGGGTGGACAAGTTCCAGGTGCCATGGGAAAAAATGAGGCCCTCTCCCAAAAGAGCCATAAGAGGCCTTCTAGAACTTCATCTTGAACAGCTGTTGTAAAGGTTACTTATTTGTTGTGAACAGAGTACACTATTTAATCCTCCACAATTCCATTTTTCATCTTGTTGCCACATATATAATCTAGTAGTAATCTTGGGTTTATCAGATAAAGTTAGTATAGAGGGTTTTCACCGACGTTACATTCTGGGCGGTAACCTGGATGCGCGGCCATGTTGGAGGCACTCGGTGTAAACAACTGAATGGAGTAATGGAGTATTGTGCACTTTGGATACTTTAATACTTTATGTCTAAATAAAAGAAAAGCTCATCAAAATGCGTCCAAGATGCAAAGGCATGGAAGGACTTGGACCACAAAAAAAGGCGCGATATTTTGAGAAATTACAGTTTACTGGCGGTGCAGAAGTTGGCTCCCTCTTCTTGGACCCATGGCGACCCGGTGATTATTCCTTCAGTTGCATATCCCGATATAGTCAACTACCTGTTTTTCTCGCCGGGCCCATACACAGCGGAAGACCTTAAATCCTACAAAAGTTTGGAGGCTTATAACCAGATGGTGTGTGGATGGGTGAGGGAGACACAGTACCAAGTCATTAACGACCGTTGTGTTGTGAAGGCCAAAGTAAGTAATGCATTAACGTCTTTAATCAACCTAACCTTAACTGTATGATATCATTGCGATACTCAAGGTGTAGCCAAGTGACTCTCAATCGTTTATTTTCATTTCAAAGACCGAACAAGACAGAGTTTTCCCTCGTAGATCCTGGTTGAGCTTTGCCAACCACAAGCGCCTCCTTTCCTCTGATAACTTCTGGCATTCTTCTCCCTGGTTTTTAATAACTTTTGGAAGTCGATAATATTCAAAATGTTTTTCTCGGTCTGACCTATTGGTACAACCTAAAACACGGCAATAATTAACCATTTTCCTTGACGCCGTTTGGGATTTACTTCAGTGCCTGTGCTTTGTTGTGATGCGGAGTACCTCCAATATGGTGACTTTGGGTCTGATGACGCATCCGATGAGGCGTCGTGAAAACCCTCTATGAAAGGCTGACTAAAATCAAAACATTTTGCAGCTGCTGTTTCAGAATTTTATGAAATGTCATGAAGTCACAAATATGCGACTCTGCGAAGGCTTTTATTTTATAGCAGTGATGACTAGGGCTGGACTATATGGCCAAAATTTATATCATGATATATATCCATAATTTCGGTCAATACGATATAAATAAGAAAACCTGCCAAGAACGCCCACAATGGATGTCTGTACCTACAAACTTACAAAATAATTTGACATGTCTAAAAAAATGTATGTTCACCTTTTATTTGTATTTAGCTTTCATACAATCAAGAAATGTGAACTCACCGTCAAACATAAAACTCTCAATTTGGCAATATTAAAAGCTTTGACTTTAAACGACAACATAGAATGATTATCTGTGTTTCCCATACATTACCAAGACTGTGGTGGCACCGACACAGTCTAATTTGTTCCATCATAGTTTCAAAATTAACCGAAAATATTTTTACGCTTTGCTCTTTTAGTAGTTCCGTTTAACATTCAGATTGGGGGTCGGTGAGGCAGTGCATAACACATGACTTTGGTATGAGAGACCTGTGTTGTATTCTCACTGCAACAAATCCATTGTGTCCTTGAGCAAGTTACTTAGTTAATGTGTGTAACCTCTGACATACACTTACTGGACACTTTATCAGGTACACTTTGCTAGTACCGGTTTAGACCCCTATTGCCTTAATTCTTGTGGCAAACAACAAGGTGTTGGAAACATTCCTCAGAGATTTTGGTCCATATTGACAAGATAGCATCACACAGTTGCTGCAGATTTGTCAGCTGCACATCCATGATGCGAAGGCTGTTTGAAGCCTGAATCGTTGATACAAGGCAGGGTGGATCCATACTTTCATGTTGTTTACACCAAATTCTGGCCCACCGTCTGAATGTTTCAGCTGAAATCCAGACTCATCAGACCAGGCAACGTTTTTTCAATCTTCTATTGTCCAGTTTTTGTGAGTCTGTGCGACTTGTAGCCTCAGTTTCCTGTTCTTAGCTGAGAGGAGTGGCACTGGGTGTGGTCTTCTACTGCTGTAGCCCATCTGCTTTAAGGTTGGATGTGTTGTGCGTTCAGAGATGGTATGCTGCATACCTTCGTTGTAACGAGTGGTTATTTTAGTTAATTTTGCCTTTCTACCATCTCAAACCAGTCTGCCCATTCTCTGACATCAACATGATATTTTGTACAAAATGTGAACACACACTGAATATGTATTCTCTTGTCAGGATGTTGGAAGAAGGTGCAGTGGTCAATGAGGAGCAAGTGCCTGCAGGAATCACCTTTTTCAAACTCATCACATGTCATTCATAATCAACCATCAGGTTTTAATGTTTTAATAAGACCTTGGATAGATATACTGATGATTTTGTTTGGCGTTAATTATGCTTTCCAATTGAGCTACCTTAAAAAGCTTAGTGGTTTCTTAACTTCATCCAGAGGTTTTGTAGTATGAAGTCAGAAGGGTCCAAAAAATTTTACTTTGGGCTTGCTTGCCGTAAACTGGCATACAAATATTAAGACTGCCCTAAATGTTCCATATATTGTACAGTGTGCTATGGCCATTCAGTGTATGGTGTTTAAATAGTTATAATACAAACTTTAACAAGATATGTTGAAATGTTCTGCTTGGGTTTTGTTTGTATCACATTCCTGTCTTTTTCCCTGCATGGATTTTCATCTATTTTGTATACCAAGTAACTCCAGCACACACAGATACACAAACTTGGCTTTAGAAAGTCATAAAATATAAAATTGAATCAAGAAAGTGAGGAAGTCTTTGAATTGTACATGGAAGTTCACTGTATGGAATACCACCATTTTGTATTAGCCTTTCATATCTCTTACAGTCCTATCAAAGTAAAATGGCAACATTCATTGCTTTATGTCGACCCAGCTGGGTTTAAATAATATATCTGAAAATGCCATCAGTAATGTAAATTAAATGTTTTTGTTTTATGAAGGATTTTAGTTGGACTTTTTTGTTGGGGGGTGGACAATTCTGTAAGCTGAAATGTTTGACTTAACAAAAGGGTCTGTATGATGCTGCATTTCAAGCCCTATATTGTAGTTCTGTGATCCCTGTATAGTAGCTTCTGCTAGCTAGTTAGCTCTGTTTGCTGTGTATCTATCCATCCTACTGCTGATTCTGACCCAGATTGGAAGCTTAATGCTCCACGGGGGTGTTAGAGATGTAAACACCAACATTAACATTAGTACAGATGCTTTGGACTGCTGGTTCAGAGCCAGCTTATAACAGCAGCTGCTGCAAGCTATCGTTAGCAACAGCTTGCATTTACAACAAGTAAAGCTATCTGTCCATCAGGAAACTTCATAAATCACAGAGTTGAGGCAGAGCTGCCAGAGGACTTCAGAGGGAAAACCAGAAAATATATACCTTTCCTTCATAACCGTAAAAGCACTTTCTGTTAGAACAAGCTCCAGCTCAGTTCTGTCCTGTGCTTTATGGATAGACTGAGCCGACGGGGCAGCGCTGTTCCTGTGCTTCGTGGGTATGACCTGTGTGCTGAGCCGGCAGCAAATACCAGATATAGGAAACCGGCTCAGTGTGTCGTCACACGGAGCCCAGAGTAAAGAAAACTGTTGAAAACAATTCTCAACAGTGGGCAATCTGAGGTTTTGGCTCACAGGGATTTCTTTTAAATATGTTTACCTCATTATTTGACACTTTGGCCATGTTTAGCATGGACATCTGCCATTGTAACATAGATATGACAGAAAAGCTTAATAGGTCTCCTTTAACCAATAGTATAAATCAAAAGGGATTTATGGTCTCTATTCTAACAAATTTAATAATATATAATACTATACTGTAATATAAAATGTAAATGTGGCAATTTAAGTAAATTAACAAGCAAATCCATATACAATTACTGAACAAATCTTTTACTGTCAGTTGTCACTAATTGCATCTACTTTTAGAAATGTTTTTACCGTATCAAACCTTAATACTTAAAACCATTTTATCTTTTAAATAAATAAAGTATTTGTGAATATATGATACATTCTGATAGTGTTTTTACAGACTTATGTGAAAAAAAATACATTTTCTTCTTTGTGTGTGTAATTACAGTGATTTTGGCTGTTTTAAATAATAAAAACTGTATTTTGGCAGTTTAATAACGCGTATAGACATTTATACACTGATTAAAAAAGCAATTATTCAAGGTTTTTGTTTTCAAAATGTCCATAATTTTAAGTATTCTATGTAAAATGACAGAAAAAAAACTTCTTGTTACTGTTAATTGCCACTAATTGTATCTACTTTTAGTAGTGTTTTTACAGTATTAAACTTAAATTTAACAGTTTTATCTCTTAAATAAAAGAAATAATATTTGTGAAAATACGATACATTTTGAATGTATTTTAAAAGTCATTTTATGTGAAAAAACGTACATTTTCTTTAAAATAATGGAAATGCTATGCTTATTCACAGCTACAGGTTTTTTCTGTTATTTTACATTAGACATTTAAATTCACAATTTATTTTTTTAATTTATTGGTGTTTTCATGTATTTAAAAAATACAGAAAAAATCTGTAAAATTAACAAGAAAAAGTATATAAATTTACAGATTTTTTTTACAGTGTAGATTACGGGTTGCATGACTGGTCCCCTCATTTGCAGACTCAGAACTACTCCTGGATGGCTGTGCTGTTGTGCTGGTAGAAGGGGTCAACACAACGTTGGCATTAGGCAGTGGGAGAGGGACACCAATCACTGCCAGATGGCGGCGGTGCAGCTCCTCAACAATCCTGCTGAGTGGATCTGCATCACCCATAATTTGTTGAATCAGTGTGTATTGAAACACACGGCCAGACACCAAAAGGTAATGAGCCTCTTTCTTTGCCTTCGACACCACCTCAATAACTTCAGGTGTGCCGTTTTTCACGCAAACATTGCGCAGATGGATTGACAGGGATTCCTGGGTCCTCATGCACACAGGACACAGTACATAGTGCCTGTTGGGTTTACTGGAAAGATAAAAAGACATATTTCACATAACTTAAAGCTGTGAATATATACTGCACATTACATGTTGTAGTATATTGTGAGCTTCAAAACTCATCTTAACTTACACACTGGGAGCCATTTTTCAGGAACAATCTTCATTGAAGATCTGAATAGCTCCTCTGGAAGACTGGAACTCTAGTAGGGTTACCCAAACCAAAAGGAGCTGATGCAGTGTTAGCAGGAATACAAGCTCTCTAGCAGTAGCAATTAAAATTGCTTTTTTATCTTGAGGTAAGACAGCAGGATTCTCTCTTCTTTCTAGAATAATGTAGTATGATGATCTCTGATGAGCTTCTTAGGAGTCTCTAGATGGAATCTGGGGTGAATTGAGTAGGTAGGTAGGCAGTAGATCTTGGATGTGTGGAGTTCTGATTGCCTCACCTTTTATGTCTGTCTGACAGTCCCGCCTACTCATGCATTAGCAATGTATGCATGCACACCTGGGAGGGGGTGTACTTAAAAAAAAAAAACACATACATGTATTTTCAATGAAGTTACAATGAAGTGAATTGTGCATTTTATCCTCAGAGTAACAAGGTTTACTCACGATAAGAGAGCCAACATTAGTGCTGAGGATTCCCAGACTGAGTAAAAGTGTGATGGAATGTAAGAGGAAGAAGACAAATTTGAATTTGTCTTGTTCCTTGGTTTCATTTGCAGTGATTTATTTCAGATTTGCACCCACCACTGGCTTCACCAGACTTGGTAGGCATTATGCAATATACATTGTTCCATTAGATAAAGTCTGAAGAAGGTCCATGAAATGCAGTCTTTAAAAGTAGTTCTTTATTATTTGTCTTCTATGTTTCATGCCAAAGGAAGAGAGAAAAGGGGGAAGGGAAGAAGAAGGAAAAGAAGATGAAAACTATACTACACTATAATTTTAGACAGAGATGAGGACATTTGTATTATGTCATTGGTTAAAATATGTTTAGTTCATAGGTCACGTTTCATTGTTCATTATAATGATTGTAAGAAATGTTTTCGGCACATCAAATAAAGGCTTAGATAGTTTAACAGTCTGGTCATATTCAGAACAAACGTTGACTCAGTTTCTATCACACAAAGACAGAGATCGAAACATCATGAAACAAGACCATGACTAACTCTTTCACATATTGTTTGGTCATTAGCCAGTCATTAAGCAGGAGAGGAGAGCTAACTGGCCACTTGGCTAGCTTCATAACACATTTGTACAATAACAGGCTTCTTTGTAGAATAAATTGACTTTCAGAAATGGCCTTCATTTGCACTCCTGTCCTGATGCTAAATTACAAGCGATACCAGAAAGTTATACACCAGATTAGTTTATAATTTGTATGTATGTTTGTTGGGAATTTCAAGACGTTTCTCTAAATATAACAAAGCCTAGCTAACAGCACCAAGTTCCTACTTTTGTTCACAAATTAATTCTTAACTTTTGTATATATTTTTGAACATCTGCAAGCACTACCCTACACTTGGTATTGTTCTTTACAGTGTTTGATTGCAGTGTCAGTGTTAGTAGAACTGGTTAAAGTTAAAGGAAGGTTTTCATCATGCCACGATTTGAAAAATTCCTAGTTTGATATTGTGAACATACTGTAACCTGGTCATGACACTCTTATATTAGGGTTATGGGTTCAACCCCATATTGTGTGAGAACTTTCAGTCTTTATGAAAAATGAACAGTTGTACATAAAGTGGTAACATGCTAGGACATGTTATGTAGACTAAAGGGGAGGCACCAACCTTTATCATTTTAATTGCTAATTTCCATCTGTTGTGCCTGGGCATATACAGTGCACTACAATAATATAGAAATGATAATTCCACATAACACTAAAAGTGCATAGGCTTACTTATTTTTTTAATTTAAACTAACTTAAACTAATACACTAATAATAGTAGTAAAAGAAGGGATCGCGTTACATTCTTTTGAATTAAGTAAGGGGTGTTTGAGCTAAACTATAAACAATCAAATTAAATAATCTTTTATTATTTTATTTTTCAATATTATTGCAATAGTTGTAACATTGTGAGGTTTTCTTGTCCAGAAAGTGTTTTAATACAAAGTGGTTATATTGTTGTGGTTTTTATTTCAAGCTGTTATTTTGGAGCACTGTAAGAATGCATCGTCTCAAACTGTTAACAGCATTTTCTGTGCTTGTGAACTTGCGAGTTAATTCTTCCAAGAACAACCAGCAAGAACATCCTCCCCAAGAACACAAGTCTGTTCTTTGAATTCTTGATACTGAGAAACACCAAATATCTCACAGCGCAAGCTTCCTTCTGTCTTTGGCGTGTGGCAATCATCTAGATGTCCAGCAGGCTACTGCATATGAAACGGGAGTGTAATTAGACCAACAAGCACCAGCTGTGTCAATACCATCACCTGGTACTGCTCTAATGAACTATCCCCACACCTCTTTCCCCTGCAGCTGATTGCAAACCACAGCCACCTCCACAAGGATAAATGCTCACTGCACAACCCATTCTCATTCTGAACTCGTAAAAAATAAGGACAGTGGTTGTCAGCGTCTGATGTGACGAAAAAGGCGCCTTTCAGCGTGTTTGTGTAACGCACCAGGGAGAGCAGCAGTTAGATAGGATTTAGTGGGTAGTATGTAAGGGCGAATTTCAATTTCGGGGTTCGTGTCCGGCTTGTCACGTTGGCTATAGTCGTTTTTTTCTTTCCTCCCGCGTGTTACAGAACCATACGCCCACCCACGACCCTTTCCTAAACCCAACCGTCCCATAGTTCCCGCATGTCACGGAACCGTAAGCCCACCCACGACCTTTTCCTTAACATAACTGCGTCAAAAGGGACGGCAATAGTCCCGACCAAGTGCGTTTACTTAAATCACTAAAGGAGACTTTTAGCGTCAATAAGAACGACAAAGGCACCTGAACAAGCGTCCATATTTTACGAGATGGGTAAACTCTTGATAAACCAGCCTAACCTGATCTTAAAGTTTAACCTAACATGAATGTTCAACTTTAACCTGCTCCATTGCCAGTTTAGAAAGGATATTCAAATCTCTGCAGGTCTTGAACAGTCTTGTCAAAGCATTGAATTCATTTATCTCAAAAAAGGCCTTAGAAAACTTTTAAAGAATGCAGTGGACTGTCTGTTTAGGAGTTTAATGCCTTTTCAGTCAGCAGTACATATTGTATGCCTTATCTGGCTCCATTAGCTCTCATTATCAAATAAAAAATATGTCCAAAACAATTCTGTATTTTCTACTGACTTTGACGTTAGAATGTAAAAATACATGTAGACATTCACCATAGTGATTTCATACTGGATTATATTGATGACATGAATTGACGTTTAAGAAAAATATGAGGAAATACAAGTGAGATACTTTTCTTTCAATGTGTCTGTTGAGAAACCAACCAATCAGGATTGTTTTGTGGTTTGAATCCTAGCATCTACTGGCTTGGCAGTAGCAGTGGCGAGCGCTCGGAGAACAAAGCGACACAAAGCAGGGTTCAGTTCACAATGTTGTAAAGGTTTAATGAGACACACAACGATGTACATATTTTTAATCAATCGTTCCATTTATTTAGATGATGTGTAAGATTAGAGAGTCAGGATGGGCGGATTGTCTCTGAAGGACTGTTCACACAGATAGGAACAGTGTTGTAATTTCGGACACAACTCAAACAGATGACAACTACTTACCTTTGACTTCTAGTTTGTCATAACTTACTGTCACACTGGTAGAGCCCCTTTCAACATTCACATACGTAGGTGGATTGCACCAGGACAAAAGAAGGGAGTGTTCTATTATACTGAGCCAAGGAAGTGACACAGTGTCTGTATGCAGAGATTTTGTTTTGTTTATCACTAAGATGTAAAAACATTTCTGAAACTATGAGTCACACCATTAGCCTTTTCTCTGTTCCAACATGAAAGCCTTAATGGCCTAGATGTGGACTGTCACATAAGGTTAAAGGTTTGCAGTATCGCAGATGTGAACAGGATTTAATTAAAATACATGAAACACGTTTTAAACATTGAAAGCAGATATAAATTCAATGACATATAAAGCCTTTATTGCTATTGTACAGAATACAACAAAATTAGGAGCATGACTCCTGATCAGTGCAATAAAAGACAAGAAAAACATCACAAAAGCAAACATCACAAAGACAAAGAAACATCCCCAGCCGGCAACACAGAATTGGATTCAAACATAAGTAAAATAAATAAATCCAAGGTGATTTTGCACTAGAATAGGAGTTTGTATTGCACTAAAGTAAATGTAAACATTTCACTGGTATGAATATAGTTATTGCACCAGATTAAATTAGATTATTGAAAGAAAGTCATCATATTCAATACTTTTATGCAGGGTTTGAATTATGATTTCATCTTTGTGGGGCTCTCTTTTAAAAAAAAAAAAAAAAAATATATATATATATATATATATATATATATATATATATATATATATATATGAGTAGCAAATTTTGAGCATTAATGCACGTATTTACCTTTTTCTGAATCAATGTATGCTGGAAATATCTTTATGTAAAGGGAAACATAGATTACAATCCAATTATAGAAACATAATCTCAGGCATTCTGTATTGCTATTTATTCTCCTGTAGATCGACTTTTCTAATTATATCTGAGTCAGCTCACATGTAGCCTAGAATCATTTACTCCTCCCTCCTCTTTTGCATCTTTTGTTGAGGAAGTAACCTCCTTAAATGTGCATATGACAATTATTCACCTCAATGATACATGAATTCATTTTAATGGATTAAAAAAGCCTTGGACTGTAATATTTCAGATGTGTTTGAGCAAGATTACTGCTCATGTTAAAAACTTTGTGCACATTCAAAATATATCCCATCTGTGCTCGCTATGATTTGGAGGAGTCATGATATTTTGAGAAAAATAAAGTCATAATAGGCTATTACAAGAATAAAGTCACTATATTTCAGAAAATAATCTACCTGCACCATAGCCTGCTGTGCATTATGTGATTGCTCTGCTGATACAGTAGATCTCAGACCTTCTGAGAGACTCAGAGGCCTGTTTGAGACTCTGGTCTGTGAATGAGACAAAGTTTAGGGAAGTGGCTGAACGCTGCTCTACATCGGAGGTGGAAAACCAAAACTACAGCAGAATTACATGGATGCACAAACGTGATACATCTGCCGCAGCATGTCGACAGCAGAGAGCGTCCATTATAAACCTGAAGCTGCACAGACTACGGACGGAAGGCACGCTGCTAATCTCTATTTTTACAGCAAGAGTGGACACGAAGGGCACAGGTCTGCTTCAGAGCTTCGTGTGTTTTGGAAAAGTGATTTTTTTGTGATTTAAATAATGGTGCTGATGATGATTTTTAGAGACCCACACAGGCGTATGATTTTACTGCTTTCATGGGAGCTCATCCTCTCTCTATGGGAGCTCAGCTCCCACTGGCTCCCATGTAATTCGATGCTTTTAGGAGTTACAGTGGGGCAAAAACGTATTTAGTCAGCCACCAATTGTGCAAGTTCTCCCACTTAAAAAGATTAGAGAGGCCTGTAATTTCATAAAATCATAGGTACACTTCAACTATGAGAGACAAAATGATAAAATCACATTGTAGGAGTTTTAATGAATTTATTGGTAAATTCCTCTGTAAAATAAGTATTTGGTAACCTACAAACAAGCAAGATTTCTGGCTCTCACAGACCTCTAACTTCTTCTTTAAGAGGCTCCTCTGTCCTCCACTCGTTACCTGTATTAATGGCACTGTCTTGTTTGAACTTGGTATCAGTATAAAAGACACCTGACCACAACCTCAAACAGTCACACTCCAAACACCACGTGTCTTACGAAGCCACTCCTTCGTTGCCCGGGCGGTGTGTTTGGGATCATTGTCATGCTGAAAGACCCAGCCACGTTTCATCTTCAATGCCCTTGCTGATCTAAGGAGGTTTTCACTCAAAATCTCACGATACATGGCCCCATTCATTCTTTCCTTTACACGGATCAGTCGCCCTAGTCCCTTTGCAGAAAAACATCCCCAAAGCATGATGTTTCCACCCCCATGCTTTACAGTAGGTATGGTGTTCTTTGGCTGCAACTCAGCATTCTTTCTCCTCCAAACACGACGAGTTGAGTTTTTACCAAAAAGTTCTATTTTGGTTTCATCTGACCATATGACATTCTCCAAATCCTCTTCTGGATCATCCAAATGCTCTCTACCAAATCTCAGATGGGCCTGGACATGTACTGGCATAAGCAGGGGGACACATCTGGCACTGCAGGATGTGAGTCCCTGGCGGCGTAGTGTGTTACTGATGGTAGCCTTTGTTACTTTGGTCCCAGCTCTTTGCAGGTCATTCACTAGATCCCCCCGTGTGGTTCTGGGATTTTTGCTCACCGTTCTTGTGATCATTTTGACCCCACTGGGTGAGATCTTGGTAACGAGTGGAGGACAGAGGAGCCTCTTAAAGAAGAAGTTAGAGGTCTGTGAGAGCCAGAAATCTTGCTTGTTTGTAGGTTACCAAATACTTATTTTACAGAGGAATTTACCAATAAATTCATTAAAACTCCTACAATGTGATTTTCTCATTTTGTCTCTCATAGTTGAAGTGTACCTATGATTTTATGAAATTACAGGCCTCTCTCATCTTTTTGAAGTGGGAGAACTTGCACAATTGGTGGCTGACTAAAGACTTCTTTGCCCCACTGTAAGTGTGCTTATGGCCCAGGGAAAAAAAACTGTTCTTTAGTGTGGTGGTCCATACTTTGATGGACCTGTTGCGCCTGTCAGAGGGCAACAGGTCAAACAGGAAGTGTGATTTAGATTAGAAGTGATTTAGAAGAGTCCTTTAAAATGTTTTTTAGCTTTGCTAAGGCCGCAAGAGCTGAAGATGTCTACCAGGGAGGGCAGAGGGCAGCCGGTAATTTTCTTTGCTGTGTTGATGACCCTCTGAAGAGCTCTTATTTTGTTCATTTAATTAATTTTATCATTAAGAATGTATTCTTATATACTGCTGAAAAGTATTGAAAAAGTGTAACATGTCAAATAATTTAGGCTGTTTCTTTCCTACTGGTTTTCCATCATTATTTGGCCATTATAATCATATTTTTTTTTAATTTAACTTAACTGTGTGTAGATTAAAAAATGTCTTACAAAAGTCTTACATCTAACGTTGTGAACTCTGCAGAAACCCGGTAAAAGCACCTGTATTCTACAGACTTTGAATTTGGAAGTAAAATACAGGTAGACATTCATCATTAAAGGGGTGGTTCAGAATTTTGGACATAGAACCTCACTTCCAAGTTAGCCAGTGTGTTATTTATCAGTGGAGACCGTTTTCAACACTTTTCATCCAGTCCTTCCAGTTGCAGAGTTCGCTGGTGCTAGGCTAGCGCAAGTCAACAGTATCTGCTAGCCTGCCATTAAAAACAGTCTTACCCACTCCACAGTACACCCGAGGAAAATAAATTATAATGTCAGACTATCAATGTAAATGTCTGTTGATAGAATAATGTTAGAAATAAAACTACCCTTGTATCGCATTGCAATAGTTATATTTTGTTCCCTGTAGTTGGTAGCATAGGCTACAGCAGCTGCGGAGTGATATTACCTAGGCTAGCGGTTAGCCCAGTCAGGTATCTACAGTATCTACCAAGAGTGTAGCTATACCGTTAGCTAATGTTGTCACTCTCCACAATACATTGAACTGTAACGTTATCTCCACTAACGTTGTCAGTCTCAATCTATCAGTAGCAGCTAGGCTAACGTTATGAAAGGGGCTAGTTTTATTAGCTAGAGTAGCCTACCAAAAGTTATTACCTGTTTATCAGTAGCTGTTGGTGTATCTGGAAAGACGGATGGAACCGCATTCATTGTCAGTGACTTGTGGTCCTTTAGATTGTGGGATTTTCCAAAGTTGTCTGGTCTAAAATGATCACTACAAATGTGCCACTTGAGTAGAGTCTTGATGTCCAAGCCAGCATCAAGAAGCCAAAGTTGGTTCCTTTCTGGATCTCCCAATGGAAATTTGTGGAAACTTTGTGGTGTTTGGTTTATTTTTACAATTTCTAAATGCACACTAACTAACCATGTCGACTAGTCCTTAGTTTCCAATCCAATGCTTTAATACCAATGTACTAGGCTACTACTAGGTATCCCAGCTGTAGTGAGCTTCTCTGTTTACTTTTTTCGACGCAGTACCACTAACAAAGTAAAATTCCGCCGCTGCTGAGAAACTAGTCCCTCAAAATGTAATGCGATCATTGAGATGCAAGGGTAGTTTTATTTCTAATATTATTCTATCAACAGACATTCACATCAATAGTCTGGCATTATAATTTATTTTCCTCGGGTGTACTGTGGAGTGGGTAAGACTGTTTTTAATGGCAGGCTAGCAGTTACCGTTGACATGCGAGCACCAGCGAACTCTGCAACTGAAAGGACTGGATGAAAAGTGTTGAAAACGGTCTCCACTGATAAATAACACACTGGCTAACTTGGAAATGAGGTCCTATGTCCAAATATTAATGTCAGAAGAATATGAGGAAATACCTAAGACACATATCCTTTTGATGTGTCTATATATATATATATATATATATATATATATATATATATATATATATATATATATATATACTGTTTTGTACTCATCTATTTTCATATTTACTATGATAATTCCAAATATTATGTACAATATTCGTTCAAAATGCTTGAGACTTCGTTCAACATGCACATAGGTGGAATGCACCAGTAACCGGTTTCACAGGACACAAGAAAGGAGGGTGCCATTATAGGCCTATATTTAGCCAAGAAACTTACACATTGCTGAAATTCTGCATCATGTGATTTGATTTTGTTCATTGCTATGGCGTCACAACATTTCTGACTGTCACCTATGAGTCACATTGTTAGCCTTTCTTCTTTTCCAATATAAAGGCCCTAATAGATGCGGAGTGTCACAGAAGGTGAACGTTTTGGCAATACCACAGATGTAAACTGGACTGAATTAAAAGACATTGAAAAAGTTTAAAACATTGAAAGCAGATAGAAAGGGGGGATATATAACGTTTCATCTTAAATCTTTTGGGTGAGTACATTTTTAAGTCTATATGTAATGCTAACAGGAGATGTCTCTCACTTATGAACTAAAAGTGGGATTGTTGTGATGGTAGTTTGTGCAGTTTAATCCTTTTTGTGAAATTTCAGTCAGCATCATCACATCTGGAGCAAACACTGTTGATACAGCTAGCTACAGTAGATAAGCTGATTGACTCATTATGGGCAAGTGCTAATTTAAGCAAAAGCTTCGATAAACTTTAATAAATTCATGATTTTACGTTGGTTGAACCATCGACCCATTTAATGCCACTTATCCAAGTCCAGGTTTTGTTCACTTAATTAATGTGATCATTAAGAATGTATTCTTATATAATGCTGAAAAATATTGAAAAAGTGTTATTTGTCAAATAATTTAGGCTGTTTCTTGCCTACTGGTTTTCCATCATTATTTGTCCAGTAGCCTATAGTCATAAAAAAAACGTTATTTAAGTTAATTGTGTGTGGTATTAAAAAAGTCTTACAAAAGTCTTACATCTAACGTGGTGAACTCTGCAGAAACCCTGTAAAAGCACCTGTAGTTTACTCGTCTTAATTAAAACAATAAAAAAAAAATTCTACAGACTTTGAATTTGAAAGAAAAATACAGGTAGACATTCACCATTAAATTAATATAGTGATTTCATACTGGGTGATATTAATGTCATGAAGTGACACTTCAGAAGAATATGAGGAAATACCTAAGATACATATCCTTTTGATGTATCCTGTGATTTGGTTTTGTTCATTGCTATGGCGTCACAACATTTCTGAATATCACCTATGAGTCACATCATTAGCCTTTCTTCTGTTCCAATATAAAGGCCCTAATAGATGCGGACAGTCACAGAATGTGAACGTTTTGGCAATACCACAGATGTAAACTGGACTGAAATAAAAGACATTGAGAAATTTTACAACATTGAAAGCAGATAGAAAGGGGGGATATATAATATTTTATCTTACAATTTTTGGGTAAGTACATTTTTAAGTCTATACGTAATGCTATCAGGAGATGTCTCTCACTTATAAACTAAAAATGGGATTGTTGCGATAGTGATTTTTGCGTTTAATCCTTTTTGTGAAGTTTCAGTCAGCATCATCAGACCTGGAGCAAACACTGTTGATACAGCTAGCTACAGTAGATAAGCAGATTGACTCATTATGGGCAAGTGCCAATTCAAGCAAAAGCTTCAAACTTGAAAATGGAATAAATTCATCATTTGACATTATTCCATCCATCCATTTTATGCCACTTATCCGAGTCCAGGTTGTGTTAATTTAATTAATTATATCAAATTTATTTGTTCTTATATAGCCTACTGCTGAGGAGTACTCAACACATTTAATGTGTCCATATTAATATTATTGTTTTCGACTTTCACTATTCTGATAAGTCTGATAATCATATACAGTATAATATCAGTTCAGTATGAATAAATGCAATTCTATTTTTCTTGCATTACTTCCTGCACCATTACCACAACACTAGAAATCTATACTTGTTATTTCATCCTTACTGACTGTCACACTGGTCAAACTAGTTTTAACATTCACGTAAGTGGAATGCAGCAAGACAAAAGAAGGGAGAATGCCATGATAATAATCAAAGAAACTGACTCATCGACAGCTGGAATTCTGTACCTGGATATTTGGTTTTGTTCTTTGTTAAGGTGTAACAACATTTCTGAAAAATATTTCACCTATGAGTGACGTCATTAGCCTACTCTGTTCCAATATCTGTTCCAATATAATAATAGATATTGACTGTCAAATAAGATGAACAAGAAGGGAGTGTGCCATTATAGGCCTAAACTGAAGCAAAACTGACAAATTGACTGCTGCAGTTCTGTATCTTGAGATTTAGTTCTGTTCATCACTAAGGTGTCACAACATTTCTGAATATCACCTATGAGTCACTGCATCACTAGCCTTGCTTCATTTTCCCAAGGCCCTAATAGATGCTGACTGTCACAGAAGGTGAACATTTTGGCAATATTACAGGTGAACTGGACTGAATTAAAAGACATTGAACAAGTTTAAAATGTTAAAAGCAGATAAAAAGGGGGAACATTATGGTGGTGTCATGGTGGTGATTATAGTGTCATTGTTTATATCAATGTCTGGTAACACTTTACAATGAAGTAACCACAGGCTAAACAAACTGCTATAATGACTACTGCCATTTGCAGATTGAGTACTGTGTGCACTGTTAAAAAGTAAGTCTAGTAAGTAGGTACTATAGTAAAAAATCTTTTAACATGTTGATTCTGTGAATAAGTCTATATTGTTTAATTTCATAGATTGAAAAGAAGACAAGATGCTGCGGATCATATCAATGTTCCTGTTTCTTATAGGTAAGCTGAGCGATGTTTAACAGATTGCCGTTGAAATGTCTTGATAGGAAATAACAGAAAAGGTGTAACTTAACGTAACACAAAGTTAAAGGGCAGTTCTTGCGGACACCGCATGAAATATATATTATAGAAACAACGACACAGTCTATTTTCAACTTTATATAAATTAGTTGATTCAGGCAAGCTATGTTTTGCTAACTAATTGCAGCAATGACAACCACAAATGCAGCAGAGACAACTACAGCTGCCCCAACAACAACCACAGAAGCAGCAACGACAACCACAGCTGCAGCAACAACAACCACAGAAGTAGCAACGACAACCACAGCTGCCCCAACAACAACCACAGAAGCAGCAACGACAACCACAGCTGCCCCAACAACAACAACAGAAGCAGCAACGACAACCACAGAAGCAGCAACGACATCCACAGAAGCGGCAACGACAACCACAGCTGCCCCAACAACAACCACAGAAGCAGCAACGACAACCACATCTGCCACAACAACAACAACAGAAGCAGCAACGACAACCACAACTGCTCCAACGACAACCACAGAAGCAGCAACGACAACCACAGAAGCAGCAACGACATCCACAGTTGCCCCCACAACCACAGCTGCTCCAACAACAACCACAGAAGCAGCAACGACAACCACAGCTGCAGCAACAACAACCACAACCACAACTGCCCCAACAACAACCACAGAAGTAGCAACGACAACCACAGCTGACCCAACAACAACCACAGAAGCAGCAACGACAACCACAGCTGCCCCAACGCTAACCACAGAAGCAGCAACGACAAGCACAGCTACAGCAACAACCGCAGCTGCTCCAATGACAACCACAGAAGCAGCAACGACAACCACAGCTGCGGCAACAACAACCACAGCTGCCCCAACAACAACCACAGAAGCAGCAACGACAACCACAGCTGCCCCAACAACAACCACAGAAGCAGCAACAACAACCACAGCTGCCCCAACAACAACCACAGCTGCTCCAACTACAACCACAGAAGCAGCAACGACAACCACAGCTGCCCCAACAACAACCACAGAAGCAGCATCGGCAACCACAACTGCTCCAACGACAACCACAGAAGCAGCAACGACATCCTCAGAAGCAGCAACGACAACCACAGCTGCACCAACAACAACCACAGAAGCAGCAATGACAACCACAGCTGCCCCAACAACAACCAGAGCTACAGCAACAACCGCAGCTGCTCCAATGACAACCACAGAAGCAGCAACGACAACCACAGCTGCGGCAACGACAACCACAGCTGCCCCAACAACAACCACAGAAGCAGCAACGACAACCACAGCTGCCCCAACAACAACCACAGAAGCAGCAACAACAACCACAGCTGCCCCAACAACAACCACAGCTGCTCCAACTACAACCACAGAAGCGGCAACGACAACCACATCTGCTCCAACAACAACCACAGAAGCAGCAATGACAACCACAGCTGCCCCAACAACAACCATAGAAGCAGCAACGACAACCACAACTGCTCCAACGACAACCACAGAAGCAGCAACGACATCCACAGAAGCAGCAACGACAACCACAGCTGCCCCAACAACAACCACAGCTGCTCCAACAACAACCACACAAGCAGCAATGACAACCACAGCTGCCCCAACAACAACCACAGAAGCAGCAACGACAACCACAGCTGCTCCACCAACAACCACAGAAGCAGCAACGACAACCACGTCTGCCACAACAACAACAACAGAAGCAGCAACGACAACCACAACTGCTCCAACGACAACCACAGAAGCAGCAACGACAACCACAGAAGCAGCAACGACATCCACAGTTGCCCCCACAACCACAGCTGCTCCAACAACAACCACAGAAGCAGAAACGACAACCACAGCTGCAGCAACAACAACCACCACCACAACTGCCCCAACAACAACCACAGAAGTAGCAACGACAACCACAGCTGACCCAACAACAACCACAGAAGCAGCAACGACAACGACAGCTGCCCCAACGATAACCACAGAAGCAGCAACGACAACCACAGCTACAGCAACAACCGCAGCTGCTCCAATGACAACCACAGAAGCAGCAACGACAACCACAGCTGCGGCAACGACAACCACAGCTGCCCCAACAACAACCACAGAAGCAGCAACGACAACCACAGCTGCCCCAACAACAACCACAGAAGCAGCAACAACAACCACAGCTGCCCCAACAACAACCACAGCTGCTCCAACTACAACCACAGAAGCAGCAACGACAACCACAGCTGCCCCAACAACAACCACAGAAGCAGCATCGGCAACCACAACTGCTCCAACGACAACCACAGAAGCAGCAACGACATCCTCAGAAGCAGCAACGACAACCACAGCTGCCCCAACAACAACCACAGAAGCAGCAATGACAACCACAGCTGCCCCAACAACAACCAGAGCTACAGCAACAACCGCAGCTGCTCCAATGACAACCACAGAAGCAGCAACGACAACCACAGCTGCCCCAACAACAACCACAGAAGCAGCAACGACAACCACAGCTGCCCCAACAACAACCACAGAAGCAGCAACAATAACCACAGCTGCCCCAACAACAACCACAGCTGCTCCAACTACAACCACAGAAGCAGCAACGACAACCACAGCTGCCCCAACAACAACCACAGAAGCAGCATCGGCAACCACAACTGCTCCAACGACAACCACAGAAGCAGCAACGACATCCTCAGGAGCACCAACGACAACCACAGCTGCCCCAACAACAGCAACAGAAGCAGCAACGACAACCACAGCTGCTCCAACAACAACCACAGAAGCGGCAACGACAACCACATCTGCTCCAACAACAACCACAGAAGCAGCAATGACAACCACAGCTGCCCCAACAACAACCATAGAAGCAGCAACGACAACCACAACTGCTCCAACGACAACCACAGAAGCAGCAACGACATCCACAGAAGCAGCAACGACAACCACAGCTGCCCCAACAACAACCACAGCTGCTCCAACAACAACCACACAAGCAGCAACGACAACCACAGCTGCCCCAACAACAACCACAGAAGCAGCAACGACAACCACAGCTGCTCCACCAACAACCACAGAAGCGGCTACGACAACCACATCTGCTCCAACAACAACCACAGAAGCAGCATCGACAACCACAACTGCTCCAACGACAACCACAGAAGCAGCAACGACATCCACAGAAGCAGCAACGACATCCACAGAAGCAGCAACGACAACCACAGCTGCTCCAACAACAACCACAGAAGCGGCAACGACAACCACATCTGCTCCAACAACAACCACAGAAGCAGCAACGACAACCACAGCTGCCCAAACAACAATCACAGAAGCAGCAACGACAACCACATCTGCTCCAACAACAACCACAGAAGTGGCAACGACAACCACATCTGCACCAACAACAACAACCGAAGCAACAACAACAACCACAGCTTTTACACAAACAACCACAGAAGCAGTGACAACCACAGTTGCAGCAACGACAACCACAGCTGCCCCAACAACCACAGAAGCAGCAACGACAACCACAGCTGCCCCAACGATAACCACAGAAGCAGCAACGACAACCACAGCTACAGCAACAACCGCAGCTGCTCCAATGACAACCACAGAAGCAGCAACGACAACCACAGCTGCGGCAACGACAACCACAGCTGCCCCAACAACAACCACAGAAGCAGCAATGACAACCACATCTGCTCCAACAACCACAGAAGCAGCATCGACAACCACAGCTGCACCAACAACAACCACAGAAGCAGCAACGACAATCACAGAAGCAGCAACGACATCCACAGAAGCAGCAACGACAACCACAGCTGCAGCAACGACAACCACAGCTGCTCCAACGACAACCACAGAAGCAGCAACGACAACCACAACTGCTCAAACGACAACCACAGAAGCAGCAACGACATCCACAGAAACAGCAATGACAACCACAGCTGCCCCAACAACAGCAACAGAAGCAGAAACGACAACCACAGCTGCTCCAACAACAACCACAGAAGCGGCAACGACAACCACATCTGCTCCAACAACAACCACAGAAGCAGCAATGACAACCACAGCTTCCCCAACAACAACCATAGAAGCAGCAACGACAACCACAACTGCTCCAACGACAACCACACAAGCAGCAACGACATCCACAGAAGCAGCAACGACAACCACAGCTGCCCCAACAACAACCACAGCTGCTCCAACAACAACCACACAAGCAGCAACGACAACCACAGCTGCCCCAACAACAACCACAGAAGCAGCAACGACAACCACAGCTGCTCCACCAACAACCACAGAAGCGGCAACGACAACCACATCTGATCCAACAACAACCACAGAAGCAGCATCGACAACCACAACTGCTCCAACGACAACCACAGAAGCAGCAACGACATCCACAGAAGCAGCAACGACATCCACAGAAGCAGCAACGACAACCACAGCTGCTCCAACAACAACTACAGAAGCGGCAACGACAACCACATCTGCTCCAACAACAACCACAGAAGCAGCAACGACAACCACAGCTCCCCAAACAACAATCACAGAAGCAGCAACGACAACCACAGCTGCTCCAACAACAACCACAGAAGTGACAACGACAACCACATCTGCACCAACAACAACAACCGAAGCAACAACGACAACCACAGCTTTTCCACCAACAACCACAGAAGCAGTGACAACCACAGTTGCAGCAACGACAACCACAGCTGCCCCAACAACAACCACAGAAGCAGCAATGACAACCACATCTGCTCCAACAACCACAGAAGCAGCATCGACAACCACAGCTGCACCAACAACAACCACAGAAGCAGCAACGACAATCACAGAAGCAGCAACGACATCCACAGAAGCAGCAACGACAACCACAGCTACATCAACAACCGCAGCTGCTCCAATGACAACCACAGAAGCAGCAACGACAACCACAGCTGCGGCAACGACAACCACAGCTGCCCCAACAACAACCACAGAAGCAGCAATGACAACCACATCTGCTCCAACAACCACAGAAGCAGCATCGACAACCACAGCTGCACCAACAACAACCACAGAAGCAGCAACGACAATCACAGAAGCAGCAACGACATCCACAGAAGCAGCAACGACAACCACAGCTGCAGCAACGACAACCACAGCTGCTCCAACGACAACCACAGAAGCAGCAACGACAACCACAACTGCTCAAACGACAACCACAGAAGCAGCAACGACATCCACAGAAACAGCAACGCCAACCACAGCTGCCCCAACAACAGCAACAGAAGCAGAAACGACAACCACAGCTGCTCCAACAACAACCACAGAAGCGGCAACGACAACCACATCTGCTCCAACAACAACCACAGAAGCTGCAACGACAACCACAACTGCTCCAACGACAACTACAGAAGCAGCAACGACATCCACAGAAGCAGCAACGACAACCACAGCTGCCCCAAGAACAACCACAGCTGCTCCAACAACAACCACAGAAGCAGCAACGACAACCACAGCTGCCCCAACAACAACCACAGGAGCAGCAACGACAACCACAGCTGTCACACCAACAACCACAGAAGCAGCAACGACAACTACAGAAGCGGCAACGACAACCACATCTGCTTCAACAACAACCACAGAAGCAGCAACGACATCCACAGTTGCCCCCACAACCACAGCTGCTCCAACAACAACCACAGAAACAGCAACGACAACCACAGCTGCAGCAACAACAACCACAACCACAACTGCCCCAACAACAACCACAGAAGTAGCAACGACAACTACAACTGACCCAACAACAACCACAGAAGCAGCAACGACAACGATAGCTGCCCCAACGATAACCACAGAAGCAGCAACGACAACCACAGCTACAGCAACAACCGCAGCTGCTCCAATGACAACCACAGAAGCAGCAACGACAACCACAGCTGCGGCAACGACAACCACAGCTGCCCCAACAACAACCACAGAAGCAGCAACGACAACCACAGCTGCCCCAACAACAACCACAGAAGCAGCAACAACAACCACAGCTGCCCTAACAACAACCACAGCTGCTCCAACTACAACCACAGAAGCAGCAACGACAACCACAACTGCTCAGACGACAACCACAGAAGCAGCAACGACATCCTCAGAAGCAGCAACGACAACCACAGCTGCCCCAACAACAGCAACAGAAGCAGCAACGACAACCACAGCTGCTCCAACAACAACCACAGAAGCGGCAACGACAACCACATCTGCTCCAACAACAACCACAGAAGCAGCAATGACAACCACAGCTGCCCCAACAACAACCACAGAAGCAGCAACGACAACCACAACTGCTCCAACGACAACCACAGAAGCAGCAACGACATCCACAGAAGCAGCAACGACAACCACAGCTGCCCCAACAACAACCACAGCTGCTCCAACAACAACCACACAAGCAGTAACGACAACCACAGCTGCCCCAACAACAACCACAGAAGCAGCAACAACAACCACAGCTGCTCCACCAACAACCACAGAAGCGGCAACGACAACCACATCTGATCCAACAACAACCACAGAAGCAGCATCGACAACCACAACTGCTCCAACGACAACCACAGAAGCAGCAACGACATCCACAGAAGCAGCAACGACATCCACAGAAGCAGCAACGACAACCACAGCTGCTCCAACAACAACCACAGAAGCGGTAACGACAACCACATCTGCTCCAACAACAACCACAGAAGCAGCAACGACAACCACAGCTGCCCAAACAACAATCACAGAAGCAGCAACGACAACCACAGCTGCTCCAACAACAACCACAGAAGTGGCAACGACAACCACATCTGCACCAACAACAACAACCGAAGCAACAACGACAACCACAGCTTTTACACAAACAACCACAGAAGCAGTGACAACCACAGTTGCAGCAACGACAACCACAGCTGCCCCAACAACCACAGAAGCAGCAACGACAACCACAGCTGCCCCAACGATAACCACAGAAGCAGCAACGACAACCACAGCTACATCAACAACCGCAGCTGCTCCAATGACAACCACAGAAGCAGCAACGACAACCACAGCTGCGGCAACGACAACCACAGCTGCCCCAACAACAACCACAGAAGCAGCAATGACAACCACATCTGCTCCAACAACCACAGAAGCAGCATCGACAACCACAGCTGCACCAACAACAACCACAGAAGCAGCAACGACAATCACAGAAGCAGCAACGACATCCACAGAAGCAGCAACGACAACCACAGCTGCAGCAACGACAACCACAGCTGCTCCAACGACAACCACAGAAGCAGCAACGACAACCACAACTGCTCAAACGACAACCACAGAAGCAGCAACGACATCCACAGAAACAGCAACGCCAACCACAGCTGCCCCAACAACAGCAACAGAAGCAGAAACGACAACCACAGCTGCTCCAACAACAACCACAGAAGCGGCAACGACAACCACATCTGCTCCAACAACAACCACAGAAGCTGCAACGACAACCACAACTGCTCCAACGACAACTACAGAAGCAGCAACGACATCCACAGAAGCAGCAACGACAACCACAGCTGCCCCAAGAACAACCACAGCTGCTCCAACAACAACCACAGAAGCAGCAACGACAACCACAGCTGCCCCAACAACAACCACAGGAGCAGCAACGACAACCACAGCTGTCACACCAACAACCACAGAAGCAGCAACGACAACTACAGAAGCGGCAACGACAACCACATCTGCTTCAACAACAACCACAGAAGCAGCAACGACATCCACAGTTGCCCCCACAACCACAGCTGCTCCAACAACAACCACAGAAACAGCAACGACAACCACAGCTGCAGCAACAACAACCACAACCACAACTGCCCCAACAACAACCACAGAAGTAGCAACGACAACTACAACTGACCCAACAACAACCACAGAAGCAGCAACGACAACGATAGCTGCCCCAACGATAACCACAGAAGCAGCAACGACAACCACAGCTACAGCAACAACCGCAGCTGCTCCAATGACAACCACAGAAGCAGCAACGACAACCACAGCTGCGGCAACGACAACCACAGCTGCCCCAACAACAACCACAGAAGCAGCAACGACAACCACAGCTGCCCCAACAACAACCACAGAAGCAGCAACAACAACCACAGCTGCCCTAACAACAACCACAGCTGCTCCAACTACAACCACAGAAGCAGCAACGACAACCACAACTGCTCAGACGACAACCACAGAAGCAGCAACGACATCCTCAGAAGCAGCAACGACAACCACAGCTGCCCCAACAACAGCAACAGAAGCAGCAACGACAACCACAGCTGCTCCAACAACAACCACAGAAGCGGCAACGACAACCACATCTGCTCCAACAACAACCACAGAAGCAGCAATGACAACCACAGCTGCCCCAACAACAACCACAGAAGCAGCAACGACAACCACAACTGCTCCAACGACAACCACAGAAGCAGCAACGACATCCACAGAAGCAGCAACGACAACCACAGCTGCCCCAACAACAACCACAGCTGCTCCAACAACAACCACACAAGCAGTAACGACAACCACAGCTGCCCCAACAACAACCACAGAAGCAGCAACAACAACCACAGCTGCTCCACCAACAACCACAGAAGCGGCAACGACAACCACATCTGATCCAACAACAACCACAGAAGCAGCATCGACAACCACAACTGCTCCAACGACAACCACAGAAGCAGCAACGACATCCACAGAAGCAGCAACGACATCCACAGAAGCAGCAACGACAACCACAGCTGCTCCAACAACAACCACAGAAGCGGTAACGACAACCACATCTGCTCCAACAACAACCACAGAAGCAGCAACGACAACCACAGCTGCCCAAACAACAATCACAGAAGCAGCAACGACAACCACAGCTGCTCCAACAACAACCACAGAAGTGGCAACGACAACCACATCTGCACCAACAACAACAACCGAAGCAACAACGACAACCACAGCTTTTACACAAACAACCACAGAAGCAGTGACAACCACAGTTGCAGCAACGACAACCACAGCTGCCCCAACAACCACAGAAGCAGCAACGACAACCACAGCTGCCCCAACGATAACCACAGAAGCAGCAACGACAACCACAGCTACAGCAACAACCGCAGCTGCTCCAATGACAACCACAGAAGCAGCAACGACAACCACAGCTGCCCCAACAACAACCACAGAAGCAGCAATGACAACCACATCTGCTCCAACAACCACAGAAGCAGCATCGACAACCACAGCTGCACCAACAACAACCACAGAAGCAGCAACGACAATCACAGAAGCAGCAACGACATCCACAGAAGCAGCAACGACAACCACAGCTGCAGCAACGACAACCACAGCTGCTCCAACGACAACCACAGAAGCAGCAACGACAACCACAACTGCTCAAACGACAACCACAGAAGCAGCAACGACATCCACAGAAACAGCAATGACAACCACAGCTGCCCCAACAACAGCAACAGAAGCAGAAACGACAACCACAGCTGCTCCAACAACAACCACAGAAGCGGCAACGACAACCACATCTGCTCCAACAACAACCACAGAAGCTGCAACGACAACCACAGCTGCCCTAACAACAACCACAGAAGCAGCAACGACAACCACAACTGCTAAAACGACAACCACAGAAGCAGCAACGACATCCACAGAAGCAGCAACGACAACCACAGCTGCCCCAACAACAACCACAGCTGCTCCAACAACAACCACAGAAGCAGCAATGACAACCACAGCTGCCCCGACAACAACCACAGAAGCAGCAACAACAACCACAGCTGTCACACCAACAACCACAGAAGCAGCAACGACAACTACAGAAGCGGCAACGACAACCTCATCTACTTCAACAACAACCACAGAAGCAGCAACGACATCCACAGTTGCCCCCACAACCACAGCTGCTCCAACAACAACCACAGAAGCAGCAACGACAACCACAGCTGCAGCAACAACAACCACAACCACAACTGCCCCAACAACAACCACAGAAGTAGCAAAGACAACCACAGCTGACCCAACAACAACCACAGAAGCAGCAACGACAACCACAACTGCTCCAACGACAAGCACAGAAGCAGCAACGACAACCACATCTGCAGCAACGACAACCACAGCTGTCACACCAACAACCACAGAAGCAGCAACGACAACTACAGAAGCGGCAACGACGACCACATCTGCTTTAACAACAACCACAGAAGCAGCAACGACATCCACAGTTGCCCCAACAACCACAGCTGCTCCAACAACAACCACAGAAGCAGCAACGACAACCACAGCTGCAGCAACGACAACCACAGCTGTCACAACAACAACCACAGAAGCAGCAACGACAACTACAGAAGCGGCAACGACAAGCACATCTGCTCCAACAACAACTACAGAAGAGAAAACGACATCCACCACTGCCCCAACAACCACAGCTGCTCCAACAACAACCACACAAGCAGCAACGACATCCACAGAAGCGGCAACGACAACCACAGCTGCCCCAACAACAATCACAGAAGCAGCAACGACAACCACAACTGCTCCATCGACAACCACAGAAGCAGCAACGACATCCACAGAAGCAGCAACGACAACCACAGCTGCCCCAACAACAACCTCAGAAGCAGCAACGACAACCACAGCTGCTCCAACAACAACCATAGAAGCGGCAACAACAACCACATCTGCTCCAACAACAACCACAGAAGCAGCAACGACAACCACAGCGGCCCCAACAACCACAGCTGCTCAAACAACAACCACAGAAGCAGCAACGAAAACTACAGAAGCGGCAACGACAACCACATCTGCTCCAACAACAACCACAGAAACAGCAACGACAACCACATTTGCTCCAACAACAACCACAGCTGCAGCAACGACAACCACAGCTGCTCCAACAACAACCACAGAAGCGGCAACGACAACCACATCTGCTGCAACAACAACCACAGAAGCAGTAACGACAACCACAGCTGCCCCAACAACAACCACAGAAGCAGCAACGACAACCACAACTGCTCCAACGACAACCACAGAAGCAGCAACGACATCCACAGCTGCTCCAACAACAACCTCAGAAGCGGCAACGACAACCACTTCTGCTCCAACAACAACCACAGAAGCAGCAACGACAACCACAGCTGCCCCAACAACAACCACAGAAGCAGCAACGACAACCACAACTACTCCAACAACAACCACAGAAGCAGCAACAACATCCACAGCTGCCCCAACAACAGCAACAGCAACGACAACCACAGCATCTCCAACAACAACCACAGAAGCGACAACGACAACCACATCTGCTCCAACAACAACCACAGAAGCAGCAACGACAACCACAGCAGCTCCAACAACAACCACAGAAGCGGCAACGACAACCACATCTGCTCCAACAACAACCACAGAAGCAGCAACGACAACCACATCTGCTACAACAACCACAGAAGTAGCAACGACAACCACAACGGCTGCAACAACAACCACAGAAGCAGCAACGACAACCACAGCTGCTCCAACAACAACCACAGAAGCGGCACCGACAACCACATCTGCTCCATCAACAACCACAGAAGCAGCAATGACAACCACAGCTGCCCTAACAACAACCACAGAAGCAGCAACGACAACCACAACTGTTCCAACGACAACCACAGCTGCAGCAACGACAACCACAGCTGTCACAACAACAACCACAGAAGCAGCAACGACAACTACAGAAGCGGCAACGACAAGCACATCTGCTCCAACAACAACTACAGAAGAGAAACCGACATCCACCGCTGCCCCAACAACCACAGCTGCTCCAACAACAACCACACAAGCAGCAACGACATCCACAGAAGCGGCAACGACAACCACAGCTGCCCCAACAACAACCACAGAAGCAGCAACGACAACCACAACTGCTCCATCGACAACCACAGAAGCAGCAACGACATCCACAGAAGCAGCAACGACAACCACAGCTGCCCCAACAACAACCACAGAAGCAGCAACGACAACCACAGCTGCTCCAACAACAACCATAGAAGCGGCAACAACAACCACATCTGCTCCAACAACAACCACAGAAGCAGCAACGACAACCACAGCTGCCCCATCAACCACAGCTGCTCAAACAACAACCACAGAAGCAGCAACGACAACTACAGAAGCGGCAACGACAACCACATCTGCTCCAACAACAACCACAGAAACAGCAACGACAACCACATTTGCTCCAACAACAACCACAGCTGCAGCAACGACAACCATAGCTGCTCCAACAACAACCACAGAAGCGGCAACGACAACCCCATCTGCTGCAACAACAACCACAGAAGCAGTAACGACAACCACAGCTGCCCCAACAACAACCACAGAAGCAGCAACGACAACCACAACTGCTCCAACGACAACCACAGAAGCAGCAACGACATCCACAGCTGCTCCAACAACAACCTCAGAAGCGGCAACGACAACCACTTCTGCTCCAACAACAACCACAGAAGCAGCATCAACAACCACAGCTGCCCCAACAACAACCACAGAAGCAGCAACGACAACCACAACTACTCCAACAACAACCACAGAAGCAGCAACGACATCCACAGCTGCCCCAACAACAGCAACAGAAGCAGCAACGACAACCACAGCATCTCCGACAACAACCACAGAAGCGACAACGACAACCACATCTGCTCCAACAACAACCACAGAAGCAGCAACGACAACCACAGCAGCTCCAACAACAACCACAGAAGCGGCAACGACAACCACATCTGCTCCAACAACAACCACAGAAGCAGCAACGACAACCACATCTGCTACAACAACCACAGAAGTAGCAACGACAACCACAACGGCTGCAACAACAACCACAGAAGCAGCAACGACAACCACAGCTGCTCCAACAACAACCACAGAAGCGGCACCGACAACCACATCTGCTCCATCAACAACCACAGAAGCAGCAATGACAACCACAGCTGCCCTAACAACAACCACAGAAGCAGCAACGACAACCACAACTGTTCCAACGACAACCACAGAAGCAGCAACGACAACCACAGCTGCAGCAACGACAACCACAGCTGTCACAACAACAACCACAGAAGCAGCAACGACAACTACAGAAGCGGCAACGACAACCACATATGCCCCAACAACAACCACAGAAGCGGCAACAACAACCACATATGCTCCAACAACAACCACAGAAGCAGCAATGACAACCACAACTGCTCCAACGACAACCACAGAAGCAGCAACGATATCCACAGAAGCAGCAACGACAACCACAGCTGCCTCAACAACCACAGCTGCTCCAACAACAACCACAGAAGCAGCAACGACAACTACAGAAGCGGCAACGACAACCACATCTGCTCCAACAACAACTACAGAAGAAGCAACGACATCCACAGCTGCCCCAACAACCACAGTTGCTCCAACAACAACCACAGAAGCAGCAACGACATCCACAGAAGCGGCAACGACAACGACAACTGCCCCAACAACAACCACAGAAGCAGCAACGACAACCACAGCTGCCCCAACAACAACAACAGAAGCAGCAACGACATCCACAGAAGCGGCAACGAAAACCACAGCTGCCCCAACAACAACCACAGAAGCAGCAACAACAACCACAGCTGCTCCAACAACACCCACAGAAGCAGCAACGACATCCACAGCTGCCCCAACAACCACAGCTGCTCCAACAACAACAACAGAAACAGCAACGACATCCACAGACGCGTCAACAACAACCACAGCTGCCCCAACAACAACCACAGAAGCAGCAACGACAACCACAGCTGCCCCAACAACAACAACAGAAGCAGCAACGACAACCACAGAAGCAGCAACGACATCCACAGAAGTGGCAACGACAACCACAGCTGCCCCAACAACAACCACAGAAGCAGCAACGACAACCACATCTGCCACAACAACAACAACAGAAGCAGCAACGACAACCACAACTGCTCCAACGACAACCACAGAAGCAGCAACGACAACCACAGAAGCAGCAACGACAACCACAGCTGCCCCAACAACAACCACAGAAGCAGCAATGACATCCACAGAAGCAGCAACGACAACCACAGCTGCTCCAACAACAACCACAGCTGCAGCAACGACAACCACAGCTGCTCCAACAACAACCACAGAAGCGGCAACGACAACCACATCTGCTCCAACAACAACCACAGAAGCAGTAACGACAACCACAGCTGCCCCAACAACAACCACAGAAGCAGCAACGACAACCACAACTGCTCCAATGACAACCACAGAAGCAGCAACGACATCCACAGCTGCTCCAACAACAACCACAGAAGCAGCAACGACAACCACAGCAGCTCCAACAACAACCACAGAAGCAGCAACGACATCCACAGAAGCGGCAACGACAACGACAACTGCCCCAACAACAACCACAGAAGCAGCAACGACAACCACAGCTGCCCCAACAACAACAACAGAAGCAGCACCGACAACCACAGAAGCAGCAACGACATCCACAGAAGCGGCAACGAAAACCACAGCTGCCCCAACAACAACCACAGAAGCAGCAACGACAACCACAGCTGCTCCAACGACAACCACAGAAGCAGCAACGACATCCACAGCTGCCCCAACAACCACAGCTGCTCCAACAACAACAACAGAAGCAGCAACGACATCCACAGAAGCGTCAACAACAACCACAGCTGCCCCAACAACAACCACAGAAGCAGCAACGACAACCACAGCTGCCCCAACAACAGAAGCAGCAATGACAACCACAGAAGCAGCAACGACATCCACAGAAGCGGCAACGACAACCACAGCTGCCCCAACAACAACCACAGAAGCAGCAACGACAACCACATCTGCCACAACAACAACAACAGAAGCAGCAACGACAACCACAACTGCTCCAACGACAACCACAGAAGCAGCAACGACAACCACAGAAGCAGCAACGACAACCACAGCTGCCCAAACAACAACCACAGAAGCAGCAACGACAACAACAACTGCTCCAACAACAACCACAGCTGCAGCAACGACAACCACAGCTGCTCCAACAACAACCACAGAAGCGGCAACGACAACCACATCTGCTTCAACAACAACCACAGAAGCAGTAACGACAACCACAGCTGCCCCAACAACAACCACAGAAGCAGCAACGACAACCACAACTGCTCCAATGACAACCACAGAAGCAGCAACAATATCCACAGCTGCTCCAACAACAACCACAGAAGCAGCAACGACAACCACAGCAGCTCCAACAACAACCACAGAAGCGGCAACGACAACCACATCTGCTCCAACAACAACAACAGAAGCAGCAACGACAACCACAACTGCTCCAACGACAACCACAGAAGCAGCAATGACATCCACAGAAGCAGCAACGACAACCACAGCTGCTCCAACAACAACCACAGCTGCAGCAACGACAACCACAGCTGCTCCAACAACAACCACAGAAGCGGCAACGACAACCACATCTGCTCCAACAACAACCACAGAAGCAGTAACGACAACCACAGCTGCCCCAACAACAACCACAGAAGCAGCAACGACAACAACAACTGCTCCAATGACAACCACAGAAGCAGCAACGACATCCACAGCTGCTCCAACAACAACCACAGCTGCAGCAAGGACAACCACAGCTGCTCCAACAACAACCACAGAAGCGGCAACGACAACCACATCTGCTCCAACAACAACCACAGAAGCAGTAACGACAACCACAGCTGCCCCAACAACAACCACAGAAGCAGCAACGACAACCACAACTGCTCCAATGACAACCACAGAAGCAGCAACGACATCCACAGCTGCTCCAACAACAACCACAGAAGCAGCAACGACAACCACAGCAGCTCCAACAACAACCACAGAAGCGGCAACGACAACCACATCTGCTCCAACAACAACAACAGAAGCAGCAACGACAACCACAACTGCTCCAACGACAACCACAGAAGCAGCAACGACAACCACAGAAGCAGCAACGACAACCACAGCTGCCCCAACAACAACCACAGAAGCAGCAACGACAACCACAACTGCTCCAACGACAACCACAGAAGCAGCAATGACATCCACAGAAGCAGCAACGACAACCACAGCTGCTCCAACAACAACCACAGCTGCAGCAACGACAACCACAGCTGCTCCAACAACAACCACAGAAGCGGCAACGACAACCACATCTGCTCCAACAACAACCACAGCTGCCACAACAACAACCACAGAAGCAGCAACGACAACCACAACTGCTCCAATGACAACAACAGAAGCAGCAACGACATCCACAGCTGCTCCAACAACAACCACAGAAGCAGCAACGACAACCACAGCAGCTCCAACAACAACAACAGAAGCGGCAACGACAACCACATCTGCTCCAACAACAACCACAGAAGCAGCAACGACAACCACATCTGCTCCAACAACAACCACAGAAGCAGCAATGACATCCACAGAAGCAGCAACGACAACCACAGCTGCTCCAACAACAACCACAGCTGCAGCAACGACAACCACAGCTGCTCCAACAACAACCACAGAAGCGGCAACGACAACCACATCTGCTCCAACAACAACCACAGAAGCAGTAACAACAACCACAGCTGCCCCAACAACAACCACAGAAGCAGCAACGACAACCACAACTGCTCCAATGACAACCACAGAAGCGGCAACGACAACCACATCTGCTCCAACAACAACCACAGAAGCAGCAACGACAACCACATCTGCTCCAACAACAACCACAGAAGCAACAATGACAACCACAGCAGCTCCAACAACAACCACAGAAGCGGCAACGACAACCACATCTGTTCCAACGACAACCACAGAAGCAGCAACGCCAACCACAACGGCCCCAACAACAACCACAGAAGCAGCAACGACAACCACAGCTGCTCCAACAACAACCACAGAAGCGGCAACGACAACCAAATCTGCTCCAACAACAAACACAGAAGCAGCAACGACATCCATAGGAGCAGCAACGACAACCACAGCTGTCCCAACTACAACCACAGAAGCAGCAACAACAACCCCAACTGTTCCAACGACAACCACAGAAGCAGCAACGACAACCACAGCTGCAGCAACGACAACCACAGCTGTCACAACAACAACTACAGAAGCAGCAACGACAACTACAGAAGCGGCAACGTCAACCACATCTGCCCCAACAACAACCACAGAAGCGGCAACGACAACCACATCTGCTCCAACAACCACAGCTGCTCCAACAACAACCACAGCTGCTCCAACAACAACCACAGAAGCAGCAACGACAACCACAGAAGCAGCAACGACAACCACATTTGCTCCAACAATAACCACAGAAGCAGCAACGACATCCACAGCTGCCCCAACAACCACAGCTGCTCCAACAACAACCACAGAAGCAGCAACGACAACTACAGAAGCGGCAACGACAACCACATCTGCTCCAACAACAACCACAGAAGCAGCAACGACATCCACTGCTGCCCCAACCACCACAGCTGCCCCAACAACAACCACAGAAGTGGCAACGACAACCACATCTGCTCCAACAACAACCAGAGAAACTGCAACCACAACTACAGCTGCCCCAACAACAACCTCAGAAGCATCAACGACAACCACAACTGCTCCAACGACAACCACAGTTGCTCCAACAACAACCTCAGAAGCAGCAACGACAACCACAGCTGCCCCAACAATAACCACAGAAGCAGCAACGACAACCACAGTTGCTCCAACAACAACCACAGACGCGGCAACGACAACCACATCTGCTTCAACAACAACCACAGACGCAGCAACGACAACCACAGCTGCCCCAACAACAACCACAGAAGCAGCAACGACAACCACAACTGCTCCAACGACAACCACAGAAGCAGCAACGACAACCACCGCTGCTCCAACCACAACCACAGAAGCAGCAATGACAACCACAGCTGCAGCAACGACAACCACAGCTGCCCTAACAACAACCACAGAAGCAGCAACAACAACCACAGCTGCCCCAACAACAACCACAGAAGCAACAACGACAACCACAGCTGCTCAAGCAACAACCACAGAAGCGGCAACGACAACCACATCTGCTCAAACAACAACAACAGAAGCAGCAACGACAGCTGCCCCAACAACAACCACAGAAGCAGCAACGACAACCACAACTGCTCCAACGACAACCACAGAAGGAGCAACGACATCCACAGAAGCACCAACGACAACCACAGCTGCCCCAACAACAGCAACAGAATCAGCAACAACAATCACAGCTGCTCCAACAACAACCACAGAAGCGGCAACGACAACCACATCTGCTCCAACAACAACCACAGAAGAAGCAACGACAACCACAAATGCTCCAACGACAACTACAGAAGGAGCAACGCCATCCACAGAAGCACCAACGACAACCACAGCTGCCCCAACAACAGCAACAGAAGCAGCAACAACAACCACAGCTGCCCTAACAACAACCACAGAAGCAGCAACAACAACCACAGCTGCCCCAATAACGACCACAGAAGCAGCAATGACAACCACAGCTGCTGAAACAACAACCACAGAAGCGGCAACGACAACCACATCTGCTCAAACAACAACAACAGAAGCAGCAACGACAACGACAGCTGCCCCAACAACAACCACAGAAGTAGCAATGACAACCACAACTGCTCCAACGACAACCACAGAAGGAGCAACGACATCCACAGAAGCAGCAACGACAACCACAGCTGCCCCAACAACAACCACAGAAGCAGCAATGACAACCACAGAAGCAGCAACGACAACCACAGTTGCTCCAACAACAACCTCAGAAGGAGCAACGACAACCACAGCTGCCCCAACAACAACCACAGAAGCAGCAACGACAACCACAGTTGCTCCAACAACAACCAAAGAAGCGGCAACCCCAACCACATCTGCTCCAACAACAACCACAGAAGCAGCAACGACAACCACAGCTGCCCCAACAACAACCATAGAAACAGCAACGACAACCACAACTGCTCCAACGACATCCACAGAAGCAGCAACGACATCCACAGAAGCATCAACGACAACCACAGAAGCAACAACGACATCCACAGAAGCAGCAACGACAACCACAGCTGCTCCAACAACAACAACAGAAGCGGCAACGACAACCACATCTGCTCAAACAACAACAACAGAAGCAGCAACGACAACCACAGCTGCCGCAACAACAACCACAGAATCAGCAACGACAACCACAGCTGCTCCAACAACAACCACAGAAGTGGCAACGACAACCACATCTGCTCCAACAACAACCACAGAAGCAGCAACGACAACCACAGCTGCCCCAACAGCAACCACAGAAGCAGCAACGACAACCACAACTGCTCCAACGACAACCACAGAAGCAGCAACGACATCCACAGAAGCAGCAACGACAACCACAGCTGCCCAAACAACAGCAACAGAAGCAGCAACGACAACCACAGCAGCTCTAACAACAACCACAGAAGCGGCAACGACAACCACATCTGCTCCAACAACAACCACAGAAGCAGCAACTACAACCACACCTGCCCCAACAACAACCACAGAAGCAGCATCGACAACCATAGCTGCCCCAACAACAACCACAGCAGCAGCAACGACAACCACAGCTGCTCCAACAACAACCACAGAAGCAGCAATGACAACCACAGCTGCCCCATCAACAACCACAGAAGCAGCAACGACAACCACAACTGCTCCAATGACAACCACAGAAGCAGCAACGACAACCACAGCTGCCCCAACAACAACCACAGCTGCTACAACAACAACCACAGAAGCAGCAACGACAACCACAGCTGCATCAACGACAACCACAGCTCCCCCAACAACAACCACAGAAGCAGCAGCGACAACCACAGCTTCCCCAACAACAACCATAGAAGCAGCAACGAAAAACACAGCTGCTCCAACAACAACCACAGAAGTGGCAACGACAACCACATCTGCTCCAACAACAACCACAGAAGCAGCAACGACAACCACAACTACTCCGACAACCACAGAAGCAGCAACGACATCCACAGAAGCAGCAACGACAGCCACAACTACTCCGACAACCACAGCTGCTCCAACAACATCCACAGAAGCAGCAACGACAACCACAGCTACTCCGACAACCACAGAAGCAGCAACGACATCCACAGAAGCAGCAACGACAACCACAGCTGCCCCAACAACAGCAACAGAAGCATCAACGACAACCACAGCTGCTCCAACAACAACCACAGAAGCAGCAACGACAACCACATCTGCTCCAACAACAACAACCAAAGATGCAGCAACGACAACCACATCTGCCCCAACAACAACCACAGAAGCAGCAACAACAACCACAGCTGCCCCAACAACAACCACAGAAGCAGCAATGACAACCACAGAAGCAGAAACGACAACCACAGTTGCTCCAACAACAACCTCAGAAGCAACAACGACAACCACAGTTGCTCCAACAACAACCAAAGAAGCGGCAACGACAACCACATCTGCTCCAACAACAACCACAGAAGCAGCAACGACAACCAGAGCTGCCCCAACAACAACCATAGAAACAGCAACGACAACCACAACTGCTCCAACGACAACCACAGAAGCAGCAACGACATCCACAGAAGCATCGACAACCACAACTGCTCCAACGACAACCACAGAAGCAACAACGACATCCACAGAAGCAGCAACGACAACCACAGCTGCTCCAACCACAACCACAGCTGCCCCAACAACCACAGAAGCAGCAACGACAACCACAGCTGCTCCAACAACAACAACAGAAGCGGCAACGACAACCACATCTGCTCAAACAACAACAACAGAAGCAGCAACGACAACCACAGCTGCCCCAACAACAACCACAGAAGCAGCAACGACAACCACAACTGCTCCAACGACAACCACAGAAGGAGCACCGACATCCACAGAAGCAGCAACGACAACCACAGCTGCCCCAACAACAGCAACAGAAGCAGCAACAACAACCACAGCTGCTCCAACAACAACCACAGAAGCGGCAACGACAACCACATCTGCTCCAACAACAACCACAGAAGCAGCAACGACAACCACATCTGCCCCAACAACAACCACAGAAGCTGCATCGACAACCACAGCTGCCCCAACAACAACCACAGAAGCAACAACGACAACCACAGCTGCTCCAACAACAACCACAGAAGCGGAAATGACAACCACATCTGCTCCAACAACAACCACAGAAGCAGCAACGACAACCACAGCTGCCCCAACAACAACCATAGAAACAGCAACGACAACCACAACTGCTCCAACGACAACCACAGAAGCAGCAACGACATCCACAGAAGCATCGACAACCACAACTGCTCCAACGACAACCACAGAAGCAACAACGACATCCACAGAAGCAGCAACGACAACCACAGCTGCTCCAACCACAACCACAGAAGCAGCAACGACAACCACAGCTGCAGCAACGACAACCACAGCTGCCCCAACAACCACAGAAGCAGCAACGACAACCACAGCTGCTCCAACAACAACAACAACAGAAGCGGCAACGACAACCACATCTGCTCAAACAACAACAACAGAAGCAGCAACGACAACCACAGCTGCCCCAACAACAACCACAGAAGCAGCAACGACAACCACAACTGCTCCAACGACAACCACAAAAGGAGCAACGACATCCACAGAAGCAGCAACGACAACCACAGCTGCCCCAACAACAGCAACAGAAGCAGCAACAACAACCACAGCTGCTCCAACAACAACCACAGAAGCGGCAACGACAACCACATCTGCTCCAACAACAACCACAGAAGCAGCAACGACAACCACAGCTGCCCCAACAACAACCACAGAAGCAGCAACAACAACCACAACTGCTCCAACGACAACCACAGAAGCCGCAACGACATCCACAGAAGCAGCAACGACAACCACAGCTGCCCCAACAACAACCACAGAAGCAGCAACGACAACCACAACTGCTCCAACGACAACCACAGAAGCAGCAACGACATCCACAGCTGCAGCAACGACAATCACAGTTGTCCCAACAACAACCACAGAAGCAGCAACGACAACCACAGCTGCCCCAACAACAGCAACAGAAGCAGCAACGACAACCACAGTTGCTCCAACAACAACCACCGAAGCGGCAACGACAGCCACATCTGCTCCAACAACAACCACAGAAGCAGCAACGACAACCACAGCTGCTCCAACAACAACGACAGAAGCAGTAACAACAACCCCATCTGCTCCAACAACAACAACAGAAGCAGCAATGACAACCACATCTGCTTCAACAACAACCACAGAAGCGGCAATGACAACCACAGAAGGAGCAACGACATCCACAGAAGCAGCAACGACAACCACAGCTGCCCCAACAACAGCAACAGAAGCAGCAACAACAACCACAGCTGCTCCAACAACAACCACAGAAGCGGCAACGACAACCACATCTGCTCCAACAACAACCACAGAAGCAGCAACGACAACCACATCTGCCCCAACAACAACCACAGAAGCTGCATCGACAACCACAGCTGCCCCAACAACAACCACAGAAGCAACAACGACAACCACAGCTGCTCCAACAACAACCACAGAAGCGGAAATGACAACCACATCTGCTCCAACAACAACCACAGAAGCAGCAACGACAACCACAGCTGCCCCAACAACAACCATAGAAACAGCAACGACAACCACAACTGCTCCAACGACAACCACAGAAGCAGCAACGACATCCACAGAAGCATCGACAACCACAACTGCTCCAACGACAACCACAGAAGCAACAACGACATCCACAGAAGCAGCAACGACAACCACAGCTGCTCCAACCACAACCACAGAAGCAGCAACGACAACCACAGCTGCAGCAACGACAACCACAGCTGCCCCAACAACCACAGAAGCAGCAACGACAACCACAGCTGCTCCAACAACAACAACAACAGAAGCGGCAACGACAACCACATCTGCTCAAACAACAACAACAGAAGCAGCAACGACAACCACAGCTGCCCCAACAACAACCACAGAAGCAGCAACGACAACCACAACTGCTCCAACGACAACCACAAAAGGAGCAACGACATCCACAGAAGCAGCAACGACAACCACAGCTGCCCCAACAACAGCAACAGAAGCAGCAACAACAACCACAGCTGCTCCAACAACAACCACAGAAGCGGCAACGACAACCACATCTGCTCCAACAACAACCACAGAAGCAGCAACGACAACCACAGCTGCCCCAACAACAACCACAGAAGCAGCAACAACAACCACAACTGCTCCAACGACAACCACAGAAGCCGCAACGACATCCACAGAAGCAGCAACGACAACCACAGCTGCCCCAACAACAACCACAGAAGCAGCAACGACAACCACAACTGCTCCAACGACAACCACAGAAGCAGCAACGACATCCACAGCTGCAGCAACGACAACCACAGTTGTCCCAACAACAACCACAGAAGCAGCAACGACAACCACAGCTGCCCCAACAACAGCAACAGAAGCAGCAACGACAACCACAGTTGCTCCAACAACAACCACCGAAGCGGCAACGACAGCCACATCTGCTCCAACAACAACCACAGAAGCAGCAACGACAACCACAGCTGCTCCAACAACAACGACAGAAGCAGTAACAACAACCCCATCTGCTCCAACAACAACAACAGAAGCAGCAATGACAACCACATCTGCTTCAACAACAACCACAGAAGCGGCAATGACAACCACAGAAGGAGCAACGACATCCACAGAAGCAGCAACGACAACCACAGCTGCCCCAACAACAGCAACAGAAGCAGCAACAACAACCACAGCTGCTCCAACAACAACCACAGAAGCGGCAACGACAACCACATCTGCTCCAACAACAACCACAGAAGCAGCAACGACAACCACAGCTGCCCCAACAACAACCACAGAAGCAGCAACAACAACCACAACTGCTCCAACGACAACCACAGAAGCCGCAACGACATCCACAGAAGCAGCAACGACAACCACAGCTGCCCCAACAACAACCACAGAAGCAGCAACGACAACCACAACTGCTCCAACGACAACCACAGAAGCAGCAACGACATCCACAGCTGCAGCAACGACAACCACAGTTGTCCCAACAACAACCACAGAAGCAGCAACGACAACCACAGCTGCCCCAACAACAGCAACAGAAGCAGCAACGACAACCACAGCTGCTCCAACAACAACGACAGAAGCAGTAACAACAACCCCATCTGCTCCAACAACAACAACAGAAGCAGCAACGACAACCACATCTGCTTCAACAACAACCACAGAAGCGGCAACGACAACCACAGCTGCCCCAACAACAACCACAGAAGCAGCAACGACAACCACACATGCAGTAACGACAACCACAGCTGCCCCAACATCAACCACAGAAGCAGCAACGACAACCACAGCTGCCCCAACAACAGCAACAGAAGCAGCAACGACAACCTCAGCTTCTCCAACGACAACCACAGAAGCAGCAACGACAACCACATCAGCAACGACAACCACAGCTGCCCCAACATCAACCACATCTGCTCCAACAACAACCACAGAAGCAGCAACGACAACCACATCTGCTCCAACAACAACCACAGCTGAAGCAACGACAACCACAGCTGCCCCAATAATAACCACAGAAGCAGCAACACCTGCACATACAACAGCTGCACATACAACAGCAGCACCTACAACTGCTGCACCTACAACATCTGCACATACAACAGCAGCACCTACAACAGCAGCACCTACAACTGCCGCATCTACAACATCTGTACATACAACAGCAGCACCTACAATAGCTGCATCTACAACAGCTGCACCGATCACTGTGGCCCCTGAACCTGTGTATAGCCTCTCTGTAGACTTGGAAGGAGAAACTTTCTCAGATGCCCTTACTTACACCAGCAGCAGTGAATTCAAAAACCTTGAAGAACGAGTCATAAATACGGTGAGCGCACTTTCATATTAAACATTTGTCATTGAATGTTAGTGTATTACCTTAAAAGACAAATATCTTAAGATGAAAATTAATTTCAGTCAAATTTGCATAACTGTATAATTGAATATTATGAAAATTGTACTTGAAAATTAATTAAGTTCTTTAAATATTGTTTCCTTTTTGCAGTGTTCTGCGATATACAAAAAAGAATTTGGAAATAAGTTTGACCACTGCAAAGTGAAAAAGTTCAGGTAAAACATTTTTCATAGTTTTTACTAAATATGCAGGATCTTCTTGACACAAGGCAATAGAACATGTTATATCATTATTTAACACACATCCCTTTTGGTTTTATGATACAGTGCCTTACCTCCAACACGAGCGACTGGAACTGAAGCAACTATTGAGATTGTTTTCAATAGGATTACTCCTATTGCAGATCTCCCACAGAATAATGTCATTGCTGAAGTCTTACAAAAAGCTGTGACTAATACAAACAATACCTTCAATGTGAGCATAAATCCAGCCTCAGTCAAAGTACTAGGTAAGTAAACAAATGTTTCACTATCATTATGTAAAACATTTATATTAACGAGCTGCTAATGCTTTGTTATTAAATTCGGCAATAATTTGATGATTTTACATAAGAATTTGAAGTATAGACATGAAGATTCATAAAGACAACTTCGTTGTTGTACAGTTCAAACTAGCTATTCTCTATGCTACCTTGTTTACAGTCAGAATAATTGTTGTTTTTTAAGCCTTTTATAATGGTTAAGATAACATTTTTTTGACTTGGGCAACAATACTTATTTACATATTCTTAAAATATTTCTTTACAGAAGGTCCAGTTCCAGCTACAACCACAGCACCTACAACTGCAACAGCTATATCTACCTCACTAACAACTGGCATATCTACTACTGCTTCACCTACAACAGCAGCACCTATCACAGCTGCACCTACAACTGCAGCACCTACAACAGCAAGGGTGTCTTTCAGATCTGTTCAAAGCACATTTACAAATGACTTGCTAAATCCATCTTCTCCAGCTTTTAAAAATCGGGCTGCAATGATAAAGGGACAGGTAAGAACACTCACTCGGCAGTCTACATATAAAAATGTCACTTATTCAAATTTCCTAAATGAATTGATGACAGAGGGGAATGTTAAAACAGATTAAACTACACCTTGCTCCAGCTTACTGTACAAATTATCTCTTATACACACATTCCAAGGTTGCGATGCAAGAGTAAAAAGTCTTTAAATACAACTTATTTTCTCTTTATGCAGCTTGAACCTGTTTTCCATAGGACATTCCCTTCCTCCTTCAAGTCCTTGGAAGTGGTTTCATTCAGGTAATTTGTTAAGATGTATCTTGTTACAATTTAAGAATAGTGGACTTTATCTCATATTTTAAACAATATTTTTGTTTATCTTTCTACAGGAGTGGATCAGTCATCAACACCATTGACCTTAACTTTGTAAGCCCATTAGCTCCTAATAACACTCAGATTGCAAACACTTTGATCAACCCAGCTTCGACCGTCAGTGGCTTCGACATTGAAGGCAGCTCCATCAAAGTGAATGGCATCTGTAAGCAACATTTAGTGCTACTTGATCAAGATTAAGGTCAAAGTTGCACAACTGATTGTTAAACTAATGTTTCATTTCCATTTTCCTCATTTACAGCGTCAAGTGGAGTAAGCCAGAAGATGAGTCTTGTCACCGCATCCTGCCTTGTACTGTTGTCATGGCTACTGTCAAGCCAACAGTAGCATCCGTGCTGATTCTTGAATGTCTGAAGTCTTTAACAGCTTCGGATGAACCTGCTGTCAAATTCAACTTTTAAGCAACTGGTCAATTATACCATTACTAGAATAGTAAGCCACATAGTATAACATTAGGCTCTGGACTGTCAGAAAATAATTGCACTATTAATATACAAATAAATTATTTAGTCTTTACTGAGCAATATTTAACTCAGTTACAGTTTTATTGACAGAAAGTAACACCATAAAATTACTTTCATTATGTTCTGAATGAAGTTTTATCAAAGGTCATGGTGTACATGCCGTGGTATACATTATGTATATATAAAATAATATATATATATATATATATATATATATATATATATATATATATATATATATATATATATATATTTGTGTGTGCCAATATAATACACAGTCAATATTCTTATTTATTAAAAGTGTATTTATGTAATCAAAGCTGTATTCTGTGATATTTCCAGTAGCTTGTACAATTTCTGTGAAAACTTTACACTGAGCTGCTGTGCCTTTGTGAAATTGTGCTACTCCTATACTTGCGAGTATAAATAAATCACAAAGACCAAACTTGGTTTACTTTCTTTATTTGTTTCACTCTCCTTTTTTTGAAAACCACTCCTGCTCCAAAAGAAACTTCCACCACACCCCACAACATAGATAAAACACTTTTCACCAGGTCTGATATCAGTCAGCATGTCCGTCCGTGAGATAACATGTTCATGAGGCAGTGCAAATGGTGTCTTGGTGTGAGAAAACTTTTTCCCACATTGTTAACATGAGTACGGCTTCTCTCCATTGTAAACACATCGGTGTCTTTTAAGGCTACTGTTCTAAGAAAAAGTTTTCCCACACTGTTCACACTGGTACAGCTTCTCTCTATTGTGAACTAGTTGATGCCTTTTTAGGTTCCACTTTACTAAGAAAGCTAAAGAACATATATCACATCTGTATAGATTCTTTTTGGTGTGAACTCTCTGATGAATCTTTAAATATTTTGATTTTGTGAAGGATTTGACACAGTGATGACAGTGGTGACATTTGGTTCCCTCTCCTGCTCTCAATTTCTATAGCAACAGACAAAAAGAAAGAGTTAGTGAACAACCTTCATTAAACCCTGGACTTGCACTCACTCACAATTTTAACTCATTTATACAATAATTTATGACAAAATGAAGGAAAATATGTGCCAGTTGCAGACATGGTATTATGGAAGCAAATGTACTCTTCATAACTTTTAAGAGTTCTGAAATATTCTAAATTGATCAGGCAAGTTGTAATGAAACAACTGTAAAGCTGTAATGAAACAGCGAGAGAAAGCTTGGCAGACAATCGCGGACCGCCTGAATGCGTAAGCAGCCTAAACATATACATTTACTGACCACTGCTCTGAAACCCTCATAATCATACCATTCAAGGAGTAAGGCTACTAATCATTTGCACAAATTAACAGTTGTAGCCTACTCTTTGCCTTAAAAGTGAGCAGAAGATGTTACTCAGGAAATTTACCATGAAGATCCATTACAACCACTTATCTACAATGCTAGAATATGATGCGTAGCCTACATACCTCTCTCTCTCTCACTCTGTCTCTCCCGCTCTCTCGTATGGGCTAAAATACACATTTTGTCAGGTTCAGCTTAGCACCTGCTTTTATTTCGTGTTTTGTTTGTTTATTTGCACTTCCTGTTTTATTTTGAAATAATTATCTACTCTCATTTCAAGTCTCTTGCCTTCCTCCCTTTGTCTGCTTTCCCGCCTGTATGATTACAGTCCCCGCCCCTATTGTGTTTCACCTGTCTGTTTTCAGCTTCCCCAAGTCCCATGCAGATTGTAGTTGTACATGAGTCACTCTCTCCAGCGTTATTCCTCGTGTTTGTATTCCCAGTGTTTTTCTGACTATTACTTTCTTTATTGACTACGATTTTTGCCTGCCACTTTTTGTACCTTTGCCTGCATTGTTCTTCGAACAATAAAATACTTACCTGTGATTCCCTGTCTGAGTCGTGCATTTGAGTCCGCCATTGTACCGTGACACATTTCCTAAGTAACACATTAACTCCCACTGCTTGCTTTAAGGGCAAAGTGTACAGCTGTTTGTTTGTGCAAATGACAATTGACTCCTTAAATGCTTTCAGATAAAAGCAGTAGTTCATAAATGTATATTTGTATACTAGCATTCAGTTGGTCTGTTATTATCTGCCACTTTTGTTTTGTTTTTACAGAGGCTGAGTTTCCTGCTCTACATATTATACTGTATGCTTTGCTTCCTCGTATACAGTATTTGGACTTAGAAAAGAAAGACACTGAAGAATGTGGACTGAAATCTAGAAACTATAAAGATAATTAAGTGATAAACTCAAAGTCCATTGTAAACATGACTGTAACAGTGTATTCATCAGTTAAAAATAAACTAAAAATATAATGATATAATATAATAATATATAAGTAGTATATACTAGGCAGGAATGCGCGTGCACGTGAGCCGTCCTCATATGCACACGCATTCCCGTGCCAGTTGATTGTTATGCGCATGTCTTTCTAGCGTTGTGATTGGCCGAACCTCCGCGCACCCCTCGTGTGCGCACTGACGTCTTCGCATACATACGTAATGACGTGGTCATGCTGGGGTTTGCTATTGGTGACTTGTAAAAACGCCCTACAGGGGTGTGGTTTGTGGTGTTTATAACCCCTTGTTTCAAGGCTGGCTGCTCACTTTTTTATCCGCCGTTTTTAACTAGTCAGCTAGCTAGCTTTTTACATCGTTTTCTCAGACTTCCTCAACAAAGACCTCTGTAGTTTTTACTTTTAGTTTTTACTTTTTAATTATTTTGTTGAAAGCAAAGAGGAATCGTTTCTTAAGCCATGTCTTTCCACACATTTGGACAACAATCTGGATCATCTGGTGTTGAAGAAGGTGAGATAGCTAGAATAGGTCCCTCTACATTTGGTTTGAGCATTGCCCCCCAAAAAGAGTTATGGGGAGGCGGAGAGACTAATACTGGAGCAACATTCGGTTTGAGCCAGGCTCCCAGAAAAAAAGAGATTCCAACCCGATATCTTTTCTACAAGCACGGCTGACGCGTGTACAGCTGATCTAGAATATGCTGGTGTCAATGGTTACTGTTAATCAATTAGCTGCAGTTCCAGACATGTGACATTAGGTTTGTATACTAGTGTTGTCGTCGAATTATCTAGCAAAGCTAAAACAGCCTGTACAATGTCTGTGAAAGACTGGAGTCTTTTTTGTGAGGTTGTCTGCCTCTGCCTTGACAATCCTGGCTTTCCTGAGCTAGTGTATGTGTCTCAATGGGGCTCCAGCAATGGGGCCTGTATCTATCGTGTGGAAGCCGACCGTTTCACCAGAACTGTAGAGGATTTTATTTTCCTTAGCGTATGTGCCAAAAAGGCGAAGTTAGTTGCAGCCCAAGGTTGTGAAGAATGGAAGTTAAAGCCATATCCTGTATCTAACGAGGAATACGAGAAATGGTTTAAAAATGGGTTCTTTATACAATGGTGTGACTGGGAGCTATTGAAGACACAGTTTGATACCACTGACTATGTCATCAGAAGAGACAAAATAAGGAATTCTTATGAGAACATAAGAAAAAGATTGATATTTGAGGACAATGACGAGCAGTCTCTGCACCTCCCCTGGTCCCTCTATAGACCTAAAATCGTCAGACACAAAGACTAACAAAACGGTGGGTCTAATTTGTATGTGCTAATTATTTGCCAAAATAGTTAAAATGCTTTATTTTTTATTTTTTTGCTACTGTGATTGTAATGTGTGATTTTTTTCTTCACAGAGGATCTGGCGTGGTGTCATTCGTCCCCCAGAAAGACACCTACCTCCCAGGGCTATTTGCCCCTCTGACGACAACCAGTTCTCCTCAGTCCCTTTCATCATCATCATCATCATCATCATCATCATCATCATCATCCCCCACTCTAAAGCCGGAACACTTCCTGCCATCCCCACCTATAACATCTCCTCTGTCACCTTCTCTATTGATCTGCTCACCGCCACCTCAAACATATGCATATCCATCTACCCCCTCAACATATGCTGTATTACAACAGGATGCTGTTGGTGATTGTTCGGACACAGTGGCGACTGCTCAGCCGGACGGGGTGGTGTCATATTTGTTTATAGATAGCGTTAAAACAGCGTCTCTACATCTTCTTCACATTGTTCTTTACAAGTATTTGGAGGAACGATGTTATGGCTGTCAGATCAATCATCCAAGCCAGAAACAGCATGACTGTTTAGAAGGGCTACCAGAACACTTCTACGCTGTCTACTTTGAACAGCTTATGAAAAGACTATTGACTAATGAATTCATCGGTGTTGTACAGCATTTTCTGTCCTTTAAACATCTCACGGCTGATGAGGGTAGAATCCTTGGAGTAACGGAAACAGTTTTGTACGAGTTGAAGACTGAAGATGTCACGACTAAAATCAGTGCTATATATGACTCTATGATAGGTGATGATGTGGTTAAAATAGCCGAAATTAGCGAGATTGGTGACTATTGGAGAGATTTATATGCTAGAAAGAACTAACAGTGTGAAAATATGGGGAATTGTTTACACATGATCTATAACCATATCAGTGAGCGATATCACATATCGCGTATATCTGGTATTTTAGATCAAGCCATTGCTAATAACGTGGATGATGTTACAAAATACCAATGTAAGAGTGTTGATGTAGATTGTACAGATGTGTGTAGGTTAGAAAAATGTATGGTGCTTGTAAGAAGACAACATAGCACCACTCCTTGGGAGGATCTGTTGCATATGTTATTATCAATGTTAATGACACGAGAGAGTATAGCGGAAACATTTTGTGATGTCATAGCTAACATTACACATGATTTTAAGATGTTGAAAGTTTATCACCTACTTACTATGTATACAATGCTTATACAGTGAGTTTGTATGTGAAAGAAAAACACTATACCGACGGCTTACAGGATTTGCAAAATCTACGGTTTGAAAACAAGGTTGAATACTTTGACACAAAAACGAAACTGATCAATAAGCTAAGACTAACAGTTGGCTCTTATAATACGATCGACAGCATTGTTAAAGAATATAATATGAAATGTGCGTCTAACCCAATCCTTGCCCACATAATTATGAGCCACCACAATATCACTAAGATATTTTTCACGGGGGGAGATGGATGGCATATCGTGTTTAAGGGACGTCTGGCTGAAATTCTAGGGTTCATTCCAGACACTGTGTTCGAAATTCACATTGTACCCCATTTAAAATGTATAGCACCGCACCCTGCCTAGAGTTAATGGGGGCCGTTATAATATATTTATTTATAGTGACATTGTGGACTACCAGCTAGTCGGAGATAGTCATGTACCCCTACTACGCTGTATAAATATCTCTGATGAGGCCAAACATATGCCCATTCTGAGTTACGACAACCCTCACTACACATCGTTGTCACGCTCCACTATTACTGACATTCAAATAGATCTACGAGACGACCAGAACCAGCACATCCCTTTCTCATACGGAAAAGTAATTGTCAAACTACATTTCAGACCTGTGAAACAACATTAAAATGATGCGGAAAGCGTACACGACTGATGATGAATCATGATGACTTATATGAATCAAGCCGGTGGAGAGTCCCCGGGTTTCATAGGATCCAGTACACAGTATGGGCAGGGTTTAGGAAGTGTCTTCAGAAATCTATTTCAAATGACTGCCCCTACAGTGCCTTACACACAAACATCTATCAAAAAATCAACATTTGTAGAATTCCCCCCAATGTCAGCTCTAACAGACAATGGCCCTATTGAATTTTTCATTTCGGCTAGCGGCGAGGATTATCTAGACCTAAACGATTCATACTTGTACACCGTGTAAGGATTACAAACCCTGATGGCACATTGTTGGCTAATGCAGCTGATGTAGGTTTTATAAACTATCCTGGATGCAGTCTTTTTTCGCAAGTAGATATAATGTTGGGTGATAGACTGATCACCCAGTCTTCAAATACATACCCCTACCGAGGAATTATAGAATGTTTGCTTAACTATGGAAAGGACACCTTGGACACACAATTTAGCACAGGGCTGTTTTGTAAGGACACAGGTGGTAAAATGGATGAGACGTCTATCACAGGTGATAATTTAGGGCTGGAGCAAAGGGGCTCCTACACAGCCGACAGCCATATTGTGGAATTAATATCACCAATACACGCAGATTTGTTTTTTCAAGAAAAACTGTTGCTAAACGGGGTTGACCTGTCGCTAAAATTCATCCGTTCAAAAGACGACTTTGTATTAATGACCCAGGGAAATGTTCAATTTACAGTGAAAATAATGTCTGCTAGTCTATTTGTCAAGAAAATATCAGTGGCTCCAACTGTTAGACTAGCTCATAGTCGAGCCCTGCAGCATACGAATGCAAAATATGCTATTGACCAAGTAGCCATAAAAACATTCTCAATAAAAACATTCCTACATGTTCATGCGCTACCTATAGGTAAAAAAGTATTGTGTAATGATGTTTTTCAATAAAGAATGTGGAATATATTGATCTTACAATGTCTTAATGTTTTTATTCCTTTTATTATTTTTTAGAGCTATACAGAAAAAATGCATTCATCAGATGAAATTAATATAAAAACACATTCATTTAATGTTACAGGTTACATTCAACAACTGTCTTTTTCACATCCTTGAATAAAGAAAATATCAACAGAAAAAAATAATAAAAAATAGGTTAAAAAGGAAAATATAAAATTAAATGTAAACACATTCATTTAATGTTACAGGTTACAATCAACACCATCTTTTCATATCCTTGAATAAAGAAAATATCCCTCAATAGAAAAATAATAATAATAAAAAATAGGTTAAAAAAGAAAATATAAAATTATTGTAAAACATTAATTGCTGTTACAGGTTACATTCAACACTGTCTTTTCTTTTTTTGTCGCATACTTGAATAAAGAAAATACCCTTCAATAGAAAAATAATAATAAAAAATTAGGTTAAAAAGGAAAATATAAAATTATTGTAATAATAATAGAAAATATAAAAATAGATTAAAAACTAGCCCAACAAGTCTTAGTAATGGGGGTGTAATACTAAAGGGTCTAGGAGTACTAGTTGCTCATAAATCAGGTGTGCTATGTATAAACGCAGGGGCAATCCTTATTGCTCTACGAGTGTGAGGGGTACGTACAGTGCCTTGTGAAAGTATTCGGCCACCTTGAACTTTTCGACCTTTTGCCACATTTCAGGCTTCAAACATAAAGATATAAAACTGTAATTTTTTGTGAAGAATCAACAACAAGTGGGACACAATCATGAAGTGGAACGAAATTTATTGGATATTTCAAACTGTTTTAACAGATAAAAAACTGAAAAATTGGGCGTGCAAAATGATTCAGCCCCCTTAAGTTAATACTTTGTAGCGCCACCTTTTGCTGCGATTACAGCTGTAAGTCGCTTGGGGTATGTCTCTATCAGTTTTGCACATCGAGATACTGAAATTTTTGCCCATTCCTCCTTGCAAAACAGCTCGAGGTCAGTGAGGTTGGATGGAGAGCGTTTGTGAACAGCAGTTTTCAGTTCTTTCCACAGATTCTCGATTGGATTCAGGTCTGGACTTTGACTTGGCCATTCTAACACCTGGATATGTTTATTTGTGAACCATTCCATTGTAGATTTTGCTTTAGGTTTTGGATCATTGTCTTGTTGGAAGACAAATCTCCGTCCCAGTCTCAGGTCTTTTGCAGACTCCATTAGGTTTTCTTCCAGAATGGTCCTGTATTTGGCTCCATCCATCTTCCCATCAATTTCAACCATCTTCCCTGTCCCTGCTGAAGAAAAGCAGGCCAAAACCATGATGCTGCCACCACCATGTTTGACAGTGGGGATGGTGTGTTCAGGGTGATGAGCTGTGTTGCTTTTACGCCAAACATTACATTTTGCATTGTTGCCAAAACGTTCGATTTTGGTTTCATCTGACTAGAGCATCTTCTTCCACGTGTTTGGTGTGTCTCCCAGGTGGCTTGTGGCAAACTTTAAACGACACTTTTTATGGATATCTTTAAGAAATGGCTTTCTTATTGCCACTCTTCCATAAAGGCCAGATTTGTGCAGTATACGACTGATTGTTGTCCTATGGACAGTCTCCCACCTCAGCTGTAGATCTCTGCAGTTCATCCAGAGTGATCATGGGCCTCTTGGCTGCATCTCTGATCAGTCTTCTGATCAGTCAGTCTTTGTAGATTTGCAGTGGTCTGATACTCCTTCCATTTCAATATTATCACTTGCACAGTGCTCCTTGGGATGTTTAAAGCTTGGGAAATCTTTTTGTATCCAAATCCGTCTTTAAACTTCTCTACAACAGTATCTCGGACCTGCCTGGTGTGTTCCTTGTTCTTCATGATGCTCTCTGCTCTTTAAACGGACCTCTGAGACTATCACAGAGCAGGTGCATTTATACGGAGACTTGATTAGACACAGGTGGATTCTATTTTTCATCATTAGTCATTTAGGTCAACATTGGATCATTCAGAGATCCTCACTGAACTTCTGGAGAGAGTTTGCTGCATTGAAAGTAAAGGGGCTGAATAATTTTGCATGCCCAATTTTTCAGTTTTTTATCTGTTAACAATGTTTGAAATATCCAATAAATTTCGTTCCACTTCATGATTTTGTCCCACTTGTTGTTGATTCTTAACAAAAAATTACAGTTTTATATCTTTATGTTTGAAGCCTGAAATGTGGCAAAAGGTCGAAAAGTTCAAGGGGGCCGAATACTTTCACAAGGCACTGTAAATCAGTCATTGGTGATTGTGTATTAGGTTCAGCCTGTGCACCTGTTTTAAATGCCTCAATAGAACTGCGTACCATTGTGTTTGGGATTACGGATAGTGGCACATTTAGGCTAGCTAACGTTTTTAAAAATATGTTCCACCCTTTTTGTCTTGAACGGTCTGAAACATTATTATGTGTTGTTACACTTTTCAGTAGATCATACAGATGACTGCCTAGCACAGGCTTATCTTCAACAATGATTTCCCCATTATTTGACCACGCAATCTTATCATTATTATGCGATAACGAGGTGATTATGTATTCAGCGTTGCTTTTATTTCTGGAGGGCATATGCTTCAATACTTCTGTTCTTATCATATCGTCTTTGACAACTGCGTCTTGTGACTCAACCTTTGAGGCATCAGCCTTTGAGGCTTCGTCAGGTAGGGATAATGTAATCACACTTTTCTCACGCTCACCCTGTTTCACCATGGCTAGGTATCTCTGCAGAATACTTGAATATTTGTTAGCTTTTTCATATACATCAATGTCAGGCTGTTTCAATATATCACTCATGGTTCGATCCAATTCACTTTGTACAGACTGTCGCAGAGACACATTTGAGGAGTCAGATGTTGGAGGCTGCTGTAATGTCGCTAATTGATTTTGAGGAACCAGACACATTTTCTGAGTGTGTTCCATTTCAATTCCTGTTGATAAGACTTGCTATGAATGGGATTTTGGCCCCAGGTAGAGGCAGTAGAAACCCCCTGTTTGATTGATTGTCTTTTTTTATGTTTGATTTTTTTATCAGCTATTAGTCTAATAACTTTCTTCTTCTTCTTTAACGGCTTATACTGAATATTAGACAGCGGTATGTTACCTCTTTACACATTCAAAGCTATTTCACAAAGCGCATTAATAAAGTCTGGACTAGCGTTGCTCACAATAACACCTCTTGCTCTGGGTGATGCCTTATGTAGCATGTCTAACATTGTAAAATTTCGCTCCATTCGGATTGACATTATTACACCTTTTTTTTCTAGGAATGTATACAACCTGCTGAGGCGATAGCAGAGCAGTTCTGAGTCTTAAAATATCGGGGGTTGTGGATTTATAATCTATCAACAGATATCCGTACACTGAACTAGTGGCATCGTTAAAAGCCTCTAAAAAATATTTTGTATTTCCGGGGAACATTTTGCGCGCCAGTAAGCTTATCTGATGCTGATCTCTAGCATTTTTGAAAAGAATCATATAGTTTGTGTTGAAACTGATTGTACGACTCGCTTTACCTTGAATAAACAGATTCTGCACTAAGTATATACAACTGATATTTATGTGATGGACATACTGTGTGAAAACGTTTTGAACTTCCAAATTATCGCGATCCATTAAATCATCTATAATAAGAAAATTATTCTTAGTAGTGGGCAAGAGTGTTTCGTCACAGAACGATTCAGGGAGACCTTCCACAAAATGTATATTCACAGTTTTAAGCAATTGATCGTATATTGACTGCCAGCATGAATAGAGGTGAAATAACAGAGGACATGTTTTCAATAATGTCTTTGACAAAATATGTTTTCCCACAATTAGAGGGTCCGCTAATAACAACGCTCAAAGGGTGTTGTAACCTACCATCAAATCCTGCACCATGCCTATTGTTATTACTAGTAGCCATAAGGGACTGTTGTATAGTCGCGGAGCACACGTCGTTTGTTGTAAACAACCTGTACTTTCCGCGTCAGTGTGTCGTTTTTGAGATTAAACTGTTTTTTGTCGCGTTTTATTGTAAATGCATTTGTGGTCAGTTGATTAGGAGGCTGCTGATTGGTCACAAATGATTGAACAAGACCAATTAAAGATTCATGTGTAACCACTATGGCATTTGCGGCATTAAGGGTTACACCCTTGCATTTAACCTTTGTATGTCCTTGCGCCGTCCTATAAGCGTAGCATTTAGGACCCCCCGAAACAAACTCTGTCATATAGTCCTCTGTCGGAGTCCCACAGACTTGCGCGCTGTTTAGTTCATCAGTTAATTCTCCAAGGTAAGGGCCTAGAGAGGGGATCCACTCATCGCCGCTGGTTGTGAAAACAATGCTGTCAGTGTCACAGTACAAAATACGTTCCTGTAGCTTATCCAACAAATCATATAGCTCCATGCGTGCATAGGCCGTGGTCATAGCTCCTATAAAAACATTCACATCTTTTACTCTGGATACTTGACCATCTGTGTATCGCCACTGTACAATTGCCACATCTGGTGAGATAAATGAGAACTGGCGATTATCAAAAGTGTCGCTGAACATGACCTGTGTTTCTCTTTCTGCTCTCAGCGAAGGCGGTCGCTTTCTCCCTCTCCCTCCCAGGCCTACCCTGCTTGCTATCTTGTCTCTTGTCTCGTGTTGTCTTGTTAACTTTCTAGAGACTCTCCCTGCAAGGTTCAGGCTCTAAAATACCCAAATCATGGAACTGATTAACTGGTCTCTCAGCGCAATTGACAGCTGATTGGAGGATGCTTTGCCCTGGTTTATCGGGAAATTAAAAAGACTCTTGTAGCTGTCCAAAGCCCAAGGAAGCAACCTGGCATGACTGGATCTGTTGGAACAGCGATCAGTTTGCAAACTGGGAGTATCAGTGCGCAAACTGGGACTATTAATCGCGTCATGGAATACAACATGGTAATGATGGATACCATCATGAAGAAGGTCACGGATTTGGAAAGTAAAATTGACCAGTTGATCGGATGAACAATAGAATGTCTGTTTAAATTAGAGCAGCCATTCGTGTAGACCAAACAAATTTAATCTTTCGGACCCCTTATCCTGAACGGCCTTTCCCACTGCCTGCTGATTGTCGTATCGGTTCTGGACTGTTCAGGAGTGTATCCATGGCAACGTGCTGTGTTTTCACTATAACATTCTGCGGACTGAGACACTAGTGGGGCTGCCAGGCTGCCGGGCTGTGCGTTCTCAGCAGGGGAAACCCCCCCCCCCCTCCATCCTATACCCCCAGTCCCATGCCTTTGCCGCTAAATGTGCAACTGTACATTTATGTTATGTTAGGTTGTGTTATGTATGTAGCAGTGCAAATGTACTGTTTGTGTGCTTACGTGCTGAGGTGTTTTTTCCTGTTCCCACACTGTTCTTATCTTTATGAGGATAGTCTGAGAGTTGCTTTTTTCCCCTCCCCTCTCCTCATGTCTTGCTGTATCTGTCCCTTCGGGAGTTAAGAGAGAGTTGGGATGGCGCCGCATATGGCGACTCGGTGTGTCTTTGCGTGTTGCTTTAATGTGACATGCACTTACAACACCAAGACAAATTCCTTGTGTGTGTAAACGTACTTGGCAATAAAGCTTTTTCTGATTCTGAATCGGGATGGGTCTGTTATGAGTTCAGCAGTCGTCATGTTATTGCGCATAGCAAATAACCCCCAAAGGTTATTCAGAATCAATTTATTCGTGTTTCTGACTGCTTTGTTAACACATATCTTGGAAGGATCAAGACGTATGCCTTCATGTACATAATAGTCATCTATGTACTTTTTTTTTTCGTCTTCTGTTTTGATATGACCAGGATATCCTGAAGCCTCTTGCTTGCGTTTAAGAAATGTCTTAACATAGGCTTTAAAAAGCTGGTCCGATTTTTCTGGGAAATGCCAAACCTCAACAATTGAAACAAGCTTGTACCCTTTCGTTATGGCTTTTTGTAATTCAAACGTCAGCCACACACCAGACAGCTGTCGCTCTTGGTCACTATGTACACACTGTGTTGTCTGATTCATCTGAACGGCGGACACAGCAGGAACATCAGTTTACCGTTACAGTGATAGGGCAGTACGGGGTGATACAGTCCTCTGGGGGGCACAACTGTACATTTCACAGTACCAAAGTATGTGTTTATGTCATCAAAATCCGTGTGTATTATTTGAGGATGCCATATTGTATAATCTCTTTTGGCCTGAACAGACGGGTACAAACTTGTAAAATCATAGTATCTGATTTTTTCACCATTTTCTCCTTGTGGTACAGCTTCATAGCATTTGTTTGGCTTCCAAGGAGGGCTTCTCGAGGATTGAGACGCGCCGGCTTTTCATATGTTAACATGAACTCCTTAACGTCTGGGTAATTGCACACCTTTCACCAATCACACTCCCACTTCACCACAACCGTTACATACCCATACACATTTTTTAGAGCAGTCACTCTGTTATGGAACTCTATGCGCAGTTCACCCTGTGTTTTTTTTTTTTTTGGTGAGAGGGTTGATTTCAGCTTGGGCGTAGCACTTATCACAGCCATGAAAGAAGCAGCCGTTAAATTCATAACATGTGTTTCTGGCTTCACAATAGCCATCTACAAAGAACTGACCAAATTACTTTTCACCTCTGTTCAGAGAGTGCTGTATGTCAATGGCCCCTCTGCTTGCAACATACTCTAGCAACTGTATTGAAATGTCAGAATACGTCTTGTTTTTCCTAATGTAAGCACCCTCGTATGTCAGAGCAACAGCGTCTTTGGGTAGGAACAGCGTTTTAAATACACCTATACAGGAGGAGGCCATTGTTGCATATGCAAATGGATCTAGGCCTGTGCACTAATGGAAGGCCTCTCTGTATATTTTGCATGCTTTAAGCAAAACTGTCACATCGTTAACACAATAGTTGTGCAGCTCTTTTCGAAAGTCAAAGGGTGTGTCACTGACAGTAGTGTACCAATCCATGAACGTTTTCTTAGATTCGTCAGTCATAGCATCATAACCATATAGAGCTGGTTGAGAATACGGTCCAATAAAATTCTAATTCTCTCGCGTGTTAAATGCGTGGGGGAAGAATCCCTTGAGCAGAGTAACCCATGGCTGCCGGTGTTTTAGATAGAGCCATAGGGATAAAACTGAATGAGTCTATCCAACGCTGAGTAGAATCGTTCATCAGAAGCACCCTAGAACCACGCAGAGTAATAGTTGGACAAAGTTTCTGGCTCACCAGATACTCTAAAACTATGTAACTGTCAAAACCTGAGGCATTGTGTGCTATAAAAGTATAGCCTTTGTATTTCTCCTGCCTGTAGTTCTGAATGAATGATGCGACGCAGTTTGATGTTTCGTAGCAGTTTTTTTTACCATACATATCCATAATGCACACAAAATTAGCTTCATGGTGACCTTCAATATATGGTGTCTCGAAATCGTAAAAGAGATACTTATCACTACTTTTTTCACATTTGAGGGGCTGTATAAAGCACTCGTGCATTGTGGCAACTACAGGCTCTCTACAATGCAGGCATTTTGGGATTCTACAGACGTGTGGTTCTTTTAGCCGTCTGGTATGTCATGTGACAGGACTCACAATATTTGATTCGGTCGCAGGGTACAAGGCGGTGTTTCACATCGGGTTTTTTATGGTTTTCAAAACACTGTTGCGATTTGCATATGCATCTACAGTCTGCGCATTTAATAGTTTTATTAGGTATACAAGCAGAGTAACATACATTACAAAGCAAACTACACCTGTCCTCCAGGGCATTCTCGTAGGTCTTGTAACACCAACATACAACATAACAGTGTAAAGCACTTACATTATATTCAGGGACCTCCAGCAAAGCTCCCCCATTTGGATGGTGTGATGTATGCGATGTCTCTGATAGGTCTGTGTCTTCAGAGCCTTCTCCTGCAGCTTCCCGATTTGGTTGGCATGATGTATGCGCTGTCTCTGATAGGAGTGTGTCTTCAGACCCTTCTCTGGCTTCTACGGCAAGAATTGTCTAGGGGGTAATACCATATTTTGGTTAAATAAAGACATACACACACACACACACACACACACACACACACACACTTCATACTTCCAGCAAAACACAAACCTCAATTGATGTTCTTTGTAAAGGGGTAGCCCTTTGTCCCCTCTCAATAGAGACAATCTGGGGGGTGTATGGCTCTTGGGTACTATGTGTGAAATCCTCCTCAGGCGTCAAATGCAAAAACACCAAGTCTGTGACCGCCTTTAGTTGCTGAAACAAAGGAAAAGCCATTTTAACAATGTATATATATATATATATATATATATATATATATATATATATATATATATATATATATATATTGGGGAATTGGTTGCAACTATTGGTTGACTGAGGACCGGAACCGGAAGTAAAACGCCGTGTGAGAGTGTGGAGGGGAGAAAAGACTGAAAAGACTGACAGAAGAAAATAGTGTTATTTCGAGATAAATGTTGTACTATTTGCTTAGTTTTTTTTTTTTTTTTTTGTTTTGCTTCTTTTAGCCCCCTGGTAGCCCTTAGTCTCTAGAAAGAGCCAGCATCTACGCACCTGTGCGTGGAGGACCGCACTTGTTCTACGAGTAGTAGCTAGCTAAACATTAGCTTCAGGCTAACACCAGCCCCATGGCTACCTCCACACCTTCGTTGCTTGAAAATGCAAACAAAGAAATCGATGACCTCAGGGAAGAAGTTCGCCGGCTCTCCGAGGACTTGAAAACCAAAGATGCCCTGTTGACCTCCTACCTGGACGTTGCTCAAAACCAGTCGCTTCGCATCACAACTCTCTCGGCGGCACTCCAGGATACTGTAATTTGGGACACATCCGCCTGTCCACACCCATCTTCTAGTTCGACACCGACCACCAGGGCATCCTGGACTGAAGTGGTCTGTGGCCGAAAGAGAGCCTCGGGTAGGGCTCCATCGCCTCCTGCCCTCAGCCTCTCCAGTCGCTTCGATTCCCTGTCGAAGCCGAATGTTCCCCCGGTAACGGCCGACGTGGATACCCGGGCTCGTCCCACTTCAAAGCCGACGGACCTGCAGGCGTCAACGAGGAGTACCGCTGCCTCGCGACGACAATTTCTGAGGGATGCGGTGGTCAGACGGTCCGGTGGCCTCCCTTGCCTGAACCAGCCAAATGACAACGTTCCTCAAAAACAATCTCCCACACCGAATGAAGAAGGTAAGCAATATTCCGCTTCTTTTCCTTGTCCATCTGAATCCAATACTGGCTGTTTTGTTCCTACCACCGGCCATTCACGCCCCCCCACTCCTCGTCCGCTCTTCCCCCCAACCACAATAATTATCGGCGACTCCACCACCCGGGATATACGGTTTTTTAACGCGGTCACACACTGCTTTCCTGGCGCCAAAGTTGCAGACATCCTGGCCAAAGCTGTGGACCTGATACCGTCACTCCCGACCTCTATTACACGCATCGTGGTCCATTGCGGACATAACTACATGTCCTATCAACAGAGTGAGCGCACAAAGAAAGACTTTGGCACCCTCATTGAAGCTTTAATAAGCACTGGGAAGTCAGTTTTTATTTCGGGCCCACATCCATCTCGAGGCCGCGGAGCAGGCCTTTTTAGCAGACTACTCATCCTCAACACCTGGCTCCAGCATGCATGCAGCATGCACAAGATAGGTTTTATTGACAATTTTAATCTGTTTTGGAAAAGTGACTCCATGTTCAGCAGGGATGGGATTCATCCCAATAGACGCGGCAGCCAGGTGCTATGTGACAACTTGCGTCACGCCGTGCAGACCCAGACCTGGGTGCAGACTCAGACCTTAGATTGACTGTTTACACCCAGTAAAGACACGCACAGGCGCACCTCCCAATCACACTCTCCCATAAGCTCTCAGTCCTTTACAAAAAGCTCTGCTAACCCACAGACCAGCTATATCATTCCAGTAAGAGTCAGTAATAACATTACTCAAAGGTACAGCGCTACACGCTCCTCTGTGCACCAACGAGGTGCAATACTTAACAACCTAATTGGAATCAAAACAACCACTGCAACGACAGAACAGAATAGGAGAATCAAATGTGGACTATTAAATATCAGATCTCTGTCTTCTAAAGCATTACTGGTAAACTATTTGATAACAGATAATAAAATTGATTTATTCTGTCTTACTGAAACCTGGCTGGGCCATGAAGAACATGTTAGTCTAAATGAAGCCACTCCTCCCAGTCATATTAATACTCAAATTCCTAGAGGCTCAGGCCGTGGAGGAGGAGTTGCAGCCATATTTGACTCAAATCTGTTAATTAATCCTAAACCTAAACTAAATTATAACTCATTTGAAAGTCTTGTTCTTAATCTTCAACATCCAACGTGGAAATCATTACAGCCAATCATATTTGTTGTTGTTTACCGAGCGCCTGGCCCATATTCTGAATTTCTATCTGAATTCTCAGAGTTTTTGTCATGTATTGTGCTAAAATCAGATAAAATAATTATTGTAGGTGATTTTAATATCCATGTGGACGTTGACAGTAATAGCCTTAGTACTGCCTTCAACTCACTACTAGATTCAATTGGTTTCAGTCAGAGTGTGCATAAGGCCACGCACTGTTTTAACCACACCCTCGACCTTGTGCTGGCATATGGCATCAAAATTGAAGATTTAATAGTATTTCCACAGAATTCTTTATTATCAGACCATTTTTTAATAACTTTCGAATTCTTAACACCAGACTATATGAAATTTAATAAAACCTTCTACGCTAGATGCCTATCTGACAGTGCTATAACTAAATTTAAGGAAGATATTCCAACAGCAATTAACTCAATGTCGTGCTTTAATATAACAGAGGACCTTTATGATAATTTGAGTCCTTCCCAAATTGATAATTTTGTAGACAGTACTACGACCTGCCTACGGACGACTTTAGACTCTCTTTTGCTCCTCTCAAAAAGAAGATGATGAAGCAAAGGAAACTAGCACCTTGGTATAACGCCCAAACTCGCAAATTAAAACAAATCTCACGGAAACTTGAAAGTAAATGGCGTTCCTCCAAACTGGAAGAATCTCGTTTAGATTGGCAAGATAGTTTAAAAACCTACAGGAGGGCCCTCAGAAATGCCAGATCAGACTATTACTCGTCATTAATAGAAGAAAACAAGAACAACCCAAGGTTTCTTTTCAGCACTGTAGCCAGGCTGACAGGTAGTCACAGCTCTACTGAGCCATCTATTCCCCTAGCTCTTAGTAGTGACGACTTCATGAGTTTCTTTAATGATAAAATCATAACAATTAGGGATGGAATTCATCACCTTTTGCCCTCAACTTCTAACGGTTCACCTTGTGATACAGGAGTGCTAGAAAGAACGACAAGACCTGACATTTACTTTGACTCCTTTTCTCCTATAGACCTTCAACAATTAATGCTAAAGGTATTTTCAGCAAAGCCTTCTACCTGTCTCTTAGACCCCATCCCAACGAGGCTACTTAAAGAAGCGTTACCCGTGGTTAACACTTCATTACTAGATATGATCAATATGTCTTTATTAACAGGTTATGTACCGCAGTCATTTAAAGTAGCTGTGATAAAACCTCTTCTGAAAAAACCTACCCTCGATCCTGAGGTCTTAGCCAACTATAGACCTATATCAAACCTTCCTTTTCTCTCCAAGATCCTTGAGAAGGTAGTCGCTAATCAGTTATGTGACTTTTTACATAGGAATAGTCTATTTGAGGACTTTCAGTCAGGATTTAGAAAGCATCATAGCACAGAGACGGCACTGGTGAAAATTACTAACGACTTTCTAACTGCTGCTGACAAAGGACTTGTCTCCATACTTGTGTTATTAGATCTTAGTGCTGCATTTGACACTATTGATCATACAATCCTTTTACAGAGACTGGAACGCTTAGTTGGCATTAAAGGAATCGCACTAAGCTGGTTTAAGTCCTATTTCTCTGATCGATCTCAATTTGTTAATATCAACGATAAATCCTCCAGGTATGCCAAAGTTAGCCATGGGGTTCCTCAAGGCTCAGTGCTTGGACCAATTCTATTCTCCTTGTATATGCTTCCTCTAGGCAATATTATTAGGAAACACTCAATTAACTTTCACTGTTATGCAGATGACACCCAATTATACTTATCAATCAAGCCAGACGAAATCAGTCAGTTAGCTAAACTGCAAGTGTGCATTAAAGATATAAAATCATGGATGACCAAAAATTTCCTGAAGTTGAACTCGAACAAAACTGAGGTTATTGTGCTGGGCGCTAAACACACCCGAACTTCATTATCCGAAGATATAACTACTCTGGACGGCATTGTCATGGCTTCCAGCACTACTGTCAGAAATCTAGGAGTTATTTTTGATCAGGCTTTATCCTTTAACGCCCACTTAAAACAAACCTCAAGAACAGCTTTTTTCCACCTTCGTAATATTGCCAAAATTAGGAACATCCTGTCTCAAAACGATGCTGAAAAACTTGTCCACGCATTTATTACTTCTAGGCTGGACTACTGTAATTCGCTACTATCAGGATGCTCAAATAAATCCCTCAAGACTCTCCAGCTGATCCAGAATGCTGCAGCGCGTATTCTGACAAGAACTAAGAAAAGAGATCATATTTCTCCTGTATTAGCTTCTTTGCATTGGCTTCCTGTAAAATCCAGGATTGAATTTAAAATCCTTCTCCTGACCTACAAAGCTCTAAATGGTCAAGCACCATCATATCTTGGAGAGCTCTTAGTACCTTATTGTCCGACTAGAGCACTGCGCTCCCAGAATGCAGAGTTACTTGTGGATCCCAGAGTCTCTAAAAGTAGAATGGGAGCCAGAGCCTTCAGCTATCAGGCTCCTCTCCTGTGGAACCAGCTCCCAGTCTGGGTTCGGGAGGCAGACACCGTCACCACTTTTAAGAGTAAACTTAAAACTGTCCTCTTCGATAAAGCTTATAGTTAGGAAGTTAGGAGTTGCAGCATTCGCCTGGACCGGCGGGGGTAGGTGTGTAGCCACAGTCATGACGCACCTCCTCCATATCTCTGCTTCTCTTCATAGAAAGCTTACTATATTTAGGGTATGAGGAGTTGCAGCGTGCGCCTAGACCGGGGGGGGGTGGGTGTGTAGCCTCAGTCATGGCGCACACCCATCCTGTCACTGCTTCTCCCCATAGAAAGCTTACGCATACTTAGGCAGTAAGGTGTCGCAGCGCTAGCCTAGACCGGCGGGGGAAGGTGTGTAGCCACAACACAGCCTCCCTATGCGGTTATAGTTCTTGAGCTCTATAGCTATAGCTCCACTCTCCTCTCTCTTTCCATCTGTGTGTATTCATGTTCCAGAAATGCTTGTTATTAACCTAGCTCCGGGGAGCTTCCCCGGAGTCCGTATGTTCTTTGTCCCCCCAGCACCATCATCTTGGATCATGATGGCACCTACATCATGGTGGCAGCCAGTCGCTGTGGTCCTGCCCTACGACCTGCTGTGCCCCATTACACCCTGCAATGCCCGCCGTCGACTCGCTATGTCCGGCCAACGCCCTGTTACGCCATGATGTGCTCTACGACACCATGAACTATTACAATTACTCTAGTCATTATCTTAATTGTGACTTTTTATTGCCATTGTTCATCAAACCCCCAACCGGCATCGTCAGACACCGCCTACCAAGAGCCTGGGTCTGTCCGAGGTTTCTTCCTAAAAGGGAGTTTTTCCTTGCCACTGTCGCACTTACACATTCATGCATGCTCTTGGGGGAATCACTGGAATTGTTGGGTCCTTGGAAATTACAGAGTGTGGTCTAGACCTACACTCTATCTGTACAGTGTCCTGAGATAATTCTTGTTATGATTTGACACTATAAATAAAATTGAATTGAAATTGAATTATATATATATATATATATATATATATATATATATATATATATATATATATATATATATATATATATATATATATAATATTATGTTAGATACAAAGGGTTTCTCACCTCTACATCAGTGTTAGGATCATTAGATACAGTGTTCAAGGAAGGAGAGACTTTAACAAAGGCCGAGTGGAATCTTTTGGGCGGGAAACCTTCTTGGGTTGACTTCTCAGCCTGAAACACAACATTACATTATGAGAAAAAGCCTTTTTTAAAATACAACACCCTATTTTACTATTTTTTCTTTTCAACTCACCTCAATAGATCTCTTCTTAGATCTCTTCTTTGGCTTACGTAGACATCCGTTTCTGCTCCACAGGGGTGACTGTGTGAAATCCTCCTCAGATGCCAAATGCAAACACACCAGATCTGTGACCGCCTTTAGTTGCTGAAACAAAGGAAAAGCCATTTTAACAATATATATATATATATATATATATATATATATATATATATATATATATATATATATATATATATATATATACACATTATATAAACATTTGTTTTATAATAGTAGATAAATATATTCTGTTAGATACAAAGGGGTTTTATTACCACTGCATCAGTGTTAGGATCATTAGATACAGCGTTCAGCGAAGGAGAGACTTTAACAAAGGCCGAGCGGGATCTTTTGGGCGGGAAACCTTCTTGGGTTGACTTCTCAGCCTGAAACACAACATTACATTATGAGAAAAGACTTTTTAAAAATACAACACACTATTTTACTGTTTTCTTTTCAACTCACCTCAATAGAGCTCTTCTTATGCTTAAGTCTGCGATCATACTTAGGGTTAGCTGCTTTCACAGATAGGGCTAGAGAAGCACATGGCCTTCTATCATTGTTGATTTCAACAGCGTGGTCTATTGAGTAGCTATCTCCATTCCAGATCCTTTGCGGATTCATAAGAGTGCACATGCGCGAAAGCTGCATGCTGCCTGTTACCTGCTCCAGCTTTTGAGTTCACTTTTTTAAATTTTTTAACTTTCATTCTCTTTTGTTTGTTCTTGTTTCATCACTCTAACTCTGTTAAGTCCTGCCCTCTCTAACGAGGTTGCTTTGGAGAGTTTTGGTGTTTTTTTTAGTGTTGTTTTTATCAATGCCGCTTTCACTGGGACATGCTGCCTTTGTTTACTCCGGAGTTCAGCTGATTGCTCTAATGCCGGCCGGCATTGTGGCCAGACCAGCTAATATACCACCCGAACTCTGGAGAAAAACACACCGGGGACGCATAGGAGGAAAGCAACGTCGGGGGAATAGAGGAGGGTCGAGACGGGACGGGCATATGGAGAGGAGAAGATTCAAGCCCTGTCTCCCCTCTGTTGTTATGGGAAATGTTCGGTCCCTTAGCAACAAAATGGACGAGCTAACGGCGCTAACAGTGCAGTCTGATGTGTTTCACAGAGACATGGCTGCACAGGGACATTACGGACCTGAACGTCTCTGTGGATGGCTTCCACACTGTCCGGGCGGACGGGGATTGCACCGAGAGCGGTAAGCGGAAAGGCGGGGGGCTTGCCGTTCTAGTAAACAGCAGATGGTGTTATCCCGGTCATATCACGATTAAAGAACAGCTCTGTAGACCGGATGTTGAACTGCTGGCCGTTGGACTCCGTCCATACCATCTGCCTAGAGAGATCCCACATGTCATCATTGTTGTCGTGTACATCCCTCCCTCTGCAAACCCAACATCTGCCTGCAGCATCATTCACACCACCATCTCCAAACTACAGACTCAACACCCCAGTGTCCTCATCATCATGTCGAGAGACTTTAACCATGTCACCATGGATAGAGTTCTGCCGACGTTCAAACAATATGTGAGCTGTCCTACCAGAGAAGAGAGGACCCTGGACCTGATGTATGCTAATATTAAGGAAGCATACACCTCCTCTTCTCTCCCCCCTCTTGGCAGGTCAGATCACAACCTGGTTCACCTCAAACCCTGCTATGTGCCTCTGGTGAAGAGGAAGCCTACAACCACAAGAACAGTGAGGAGGTGGTCGGAGGAGGCTTATGAGGCAGTGCATGGCTGCTTTGAAGTGACGGACTGGCCTGCACTCTGTGAGCCCCATGGGGAGGACATTAATGGGCTCACAGAGTGCATCACAGACTACATAAATTTCTGTGTGGACTGCAATGTCCCTGCTCGGACTGTAACTTGCTACACTAATAATAAACCCTGGATCACCAAGGACATGAAGGCTATCCTGAACGAAAAGAAGAGGGTGTTCAGAGATGGCAACCATGATGAGGTGAGGAGAGTGCAGAAGGTACTCAAAATCAGAGAGGCTAAAGACAGTTACAGGAGAAAGCTGGAGAGTAAACTCCAGCATAACAACATGAGGGATGTGTGGAGCGGCATGAGAACCATCACTGGGTTCCAGAAGACTGGTGGCATGGGGTTGGAGGGCCGTGTGGACCGGGCCAATGATCTGAACCTATTTTTCAATAGGTTTGATACTGCGGCCCATCCCCCACAAGTCTCTGCTGCTGGCTACCCAACAAAATCTGCCACTTTAACTCCTCCTACTCCTCCTCCTTACAGACCCTTTGTCTGCACCTCACCACCTCAACTCACAACTTCTTACTCCACCCCTCCCCCCTTCTCTACACCATGTCCTCTACAACCTGAGGACCTCCCCCCTTCCCCCACGGTCACCTCTACAGTGTCCTTCACGCCTGACCTGGTGAGAACACAGCTGACTAGACTCCACTCCGGCAAAGCTGCTGGCCCAGACGGTGTATTTCCTAGGGTGCTTAAAGCTTGTGCCTCCCAGCTGTGTGGAGTACTAAGTCTAGTCTTCAGTCTGAGCCTGCACCTCCAGAGGGTCCCCGTGCTGTGGAAGACTTCCTGCCTCGTTCCTGTGCCAAAGACGCCGCGTCCCAGCGGCCCTCAGGACTACAGACCGGTGGCTCTGACGTCCCACATCATGAAGACCTTCGAGAGGCTTGTCTTGGAGCAGCTAAGGCCTATGGTCAGGCCCTTCACTGATCCACTACAGTTCGCCTACCAGCCCAGCCTGGGAGTTGAGGACAGCATCATCTACCTGCTGAACAGAGTCTACACTCATCTGGACAAGCCTGCGGGCACTGTGAGAGTCATGTTCTTTGACTTCTCCAGTGCTTTCAACACCATCCGTCCGGCTCTACTGCGTGAGAAGATGACTTCAATGCAGGTGGAGGCTCCCATCGTATCCTGGATTGTTGATTACCTGAAGGGCAGACCACAGTACGTACGTCTAAAGAACTGTGTGTCTGACTTGGTGGCCAGCAACACTGGGGCTCCACAGGGGACTGTCCTCTCTCCCTTCCTCTTCACCCTCTTCACCTTGGACTTCAGCTATTGCACTGAGTCCTGCCACCTTCAGAAGTTTTCTGATGACTCAGCAATAGTTGGCTGCATAGAAAAGGGTGATGAGAATGAATACAGGACTGTTGTGGGCAACTTTGTCACTTGGAGTGAGTGGAACCATCTGCAGCTCAATGTGACAAAAACGAAGGAACTCGTAGTGGATCTGAGGAGGGCGAAATCACCTGTGACCCCTGTTTCCATCCAGGGGGTCTCTGTGGATACTGTTGAGGAGTACAAGTACCTGGGGTTGTACTTAAACAACAAGCTGGACTGGACTAGACACGCCGAGGCTGTCTACAAAAAGGGCCAAAGTCAACTCTTTTTTCCTGAGGAGGCTGAGGTCCTTTAACATCTGCCGGACGATGCTGAGGATGTTCTATCAGTCTGTTGTGGCCAGTGCTATATTCTTCGCTGTCACATGCTGGGGCAGTGGGATGAAGGTTGCAGACACCAACAGACTGAACAAACTGATCAGGAGGACTGGTGATGTCGTGGGGGAGGAGCTGGACATACTGACAACCGTGGCTGAGAGGAGGATGCTGTCCAGGCTTCAGTCCATCTGGGATAATGTCTCACACCCTCTCTACAACACACTGGCCCAGCAGAGGAGCACCTTCAGCAGAAGACTCATCTCACCCAGATGCACCACAGAGCGCCAAAGGAAATCTTTCCTGCCTGTGGTCATTAAACTTTACAACGCCTCCCTCAGAGAGTCACACACCTCCTCTCTGTAATCATCTCATCTCAAATATAGACAATCACCTCTCTTTTTTTTATTGCACTATAATCATCTCAACATAGACAATCATCTTGTCACGACCCGGTGACTCTCTGGTCTGGTGTGACTGTGTTTATGTTTTATTTTTCTCGTTTGGTTGCTTGTAGTGTGGTTGGTGTGTTTTTGTTTCTCTCCTGCCTTACCTTCATTTTCCACAGTGTGTGGACACGCTTCCTCCTGCTGCCCTCTTCCCACACCTGGTTCCTATTCGCTATCAACTCACCTGCTGCTCATCAGCCTCCTTTAAATAGAAGTGTGACTTTATGCTCGATGCTGGATTTACCCAGAGTATGAGTTTCTTGCTGCTCTCGTTGATGACCTCCAGTTTTGAATTTTTGCTTCAATCTAACCTGTCGGTTTTCCGTGTCCTAGAAGAAAATACTCAACTTCAGTCATCACCAGATCTCGGACCGAGTCAGTTCCATTCCAGTCTCCAGCTTCTTCAAACCTCGACCACCTCACCGTTCTCAACTACCAGTTTCCAATTACTACGGACCAGTTCCTCACCAACCCAGAGTTTTTTGTTGCAAATAAATATTTTTTGTTTCCACTACTGCAGTTTCTGCGTTTGAGTTCTGTTCCCCAACCTGACACATCTCTCTTTTTATTGCACTATTTGCACATTAACACTGTACATTTCATATTTTATTCACTGTACATTTCATATTTTATTTATTATTACTGTATTTTTGTTTTTATTATATATGTAAATAGTCGGGATAATATATGTTTGTATATGTTGTTTGTATACCTGGAGTGGTATCAAAAATAATTTCCCCCTGGGATTATTAAAGTATTTCTGATTCTGATTGTTCCGGGGTGGGTTGTCTAGACACAGACACAGAATATATATATATATATATATATATATATATATATATATATATATATATATATTACTAGCCTAAAAACACAGTGATAAATTAAATGGTAATAAAAATCACATATTACAAGGATAAATAGACCACTAAATACCTGTTTCCAGCTTTCTTATTGCTTTCAGGATGATAAGCGGCCCTCTTCGTTATTAGAAGGCCAGTTTGGTTTATGTCCTGCAGTGTTGAGGTCTGTAGTGTCGAGCTACACAACTCTTTTAAAAAAAAAAAAAACTAAAAGCTACTATGAAGCTGTATCGCAGGTACAAAAACCAAGTAATGCTGTAGTGTATTGTATAATATATCCATGGGTTTTTACCTTGCTGTATAATTGTCTCAGCAGTTACTACAGCAACATTGCCCCGGCTCTCTGTAGAATTACCTAATGATGCAATCTACATAAAGTATATGCCACATAAACGTTATAATTCACAAATGACTGAATTAATTAAATATCTTACAATATGCTTAAACACAAGATACGCTTTTTATATTTACTCACCAACTGTAGGCATAGTTGCAAAAACGAAGTCTCTTTTCTTTCAACAAAAATAATTAAAAAAGGAAAAACTTCAGAGGTCTTTGTTGAGGTAGACTGGGAAAAACGAGGTAAAAAGTTAGCTAGCAGACGAGCTAAAACAGTAGGTAAAAAAGTGAGCAGCCAGCCTTGAAAGAAGGCATTTTAAACCCTACAAGACACACCCAGGATGACGCTTTTACAATCAGGCAATAGCAAACCCCTTCTTAACAGCTAGACATTGGTCGATCAGACGTTTTTAACACCTTTTTACTAACATAAGGGACAACCCTCCAACGGCATTACGACCTCGGGCTGCAACTAACTTCGCCCTTTCAGCACATACGCTAAGGAAAATAAAATCCTCTGCAGTTCTGGTGAAATGGTCTGCTTCCACACGATAGATACAGGCCCCATTGCTGGAGCCCCATTGAGACACATACACTAGCTCAGGAAAGCCAGGATTGTCAAGATCGGGGCAGACAACATCACGAAAAAGACTCCAGTCTTTCACAGACATTGTACAGGCTGTTTTAGCTTTGCTAGATAATTCGACGACAACACTAGTATACACAGCTAATGTCAAATATCCGGAACTGTAGCTACAGTGAAGAAAATAAGTATTTGAACACCCTGCTATTTTGCAGGTTCTCCCACTTGGAAATCATGGAGGGGTCTGAAATTGTCATCGTAGGTGCATGTCCACTGTGAGAGACATAATCTAAAAACAAAAATCCAGAAATCACAATGTATGATTTTTTAACTATTTATTTGTATGATACAGCTGCAAATAAGTATTTGAACACCTGAGAAAACCAATGTTAATATTTGGTACAGTAGCCTTTGTTTGCAATTCCAGAGGTCAAACGTTTCCTGTAGTTTTTCACCAGGTTTGCACACACTGCAGGAGGGAGTTTGGCCCACTCCTCCACACAGATCTTCTCTAGATCAGTCAGGTTTCTGGGCTGTCGCTGAGAAACACGGAGTTTGAGCTCCCTCCAAAGATTCTCTATTGGGTTCAGGTCTGGAGACTGGCTAGGCCACGCCAGAACCTTGATATGCTTCTTACAGAGCCACTCCTTGGTTATCCTGGCTGTGTGCTTCGGGTCATTGTCATGTTGGAAGACCCAGCCTCGACCCATCTTCAATGCTCTAACTGAGGGAAGGAGGCTGTTCCCCAAAATCTCGCAATACATGGCCCCGGTCATCCTCTCCTTAATACAGTGCAGTCGCCCTGTCCCATGTGCAGAAAAACACCCCCAAAGCATGATGCTACCACCCCCATGCTTCACAGTAGGGATGGTGTTCTTGGGATGGTACTCATCATTCTTCTTCCTCCAAACACGGTTAGTGGAATTATGACCAAAAAGTTCTGTTTTGGTCTCATCTGACCACATGACTTTCTCCCATGACTCCTCTGGATCATCCAAATGGTCATTGGAAAACTTAAGACGGGCCTTGACATGTGCTGGTTTAAGCGGGGGAACCTACCGTGCCATGCATGATTTCAAACCATGACGTCTTAGTGTATTACCAACAGTAACCTTGGAAACGGTGGTCCCAGCTCTTTTCAGGTCATTGACCAGCTCCTCCCGTGTAGTCCTGGGCTGATTTCTCACCTTTCTTAGGATCATTGAGACCCCACGAGGTGAGATCTTGCATGGAGCCCCAGTCCGAGGGAGAGTGACAGTCATGTTTAGCTTCTTCCATTTTCTAATGATTGCTCCAACAGTGGACCTTTTTTCACCAAGCTGCTTGGCAATTTCCCCGTAGCCATTTCCAGCCTTGTGGAGGTGTACAATTTTGTCTCTAGTGTCTTTGGACAGCTCTTTGGTCTTGGCCATGTTAGTAGTTGGATTCTTACTGATTGTATGGGGTGGACAGGTGTCTTTATGCAGCTAACAACCTCAAACAGGTATATCTAATTTAGGATAATAAATGGAGTGGATGTGGACATTTTAAAGGCAGACTAACAGGTCTTTGAGGGTCAGAATTCGAGCTGATAGACAGGTGTTCAAATACTTATTTGCAGCTGTATAATACAAATAAATAGTTAAAAAATCATACATTGTGATTTCTGGATTTTTGTTTTTAGATTATGTCTCTCACAGTGGACATGCACCTACGATGACAATTTCAGACCCCTCCATGATTTCCAAGTGGGAGAACTTGCAAAATAGCAGGGTGTTCAAATACTTATTTTCCTCACTGTAATTGAATAACAGTAACCATTGACACCAGTATATTCTAGATCAGCTGTACACACGTCAGCCGTGCTTGTAGAAAAAATTGGGTCGGAATCTCTTTTTTCTGGGAGCCTGGCTCAAACCGAATGTTCCTCCAGTATTAGTCTCTCCGCCTCCCCATAACTCTTTTTGGTGGGCAAGGCTCAAACCAAATGTAGAGGGACCTATTCTAGCTATCTCACCTTCTTCAACACCAGATGATCCAGATTGTTGTCCAAATGTGTGGAAAGACATGGCTGAAAAAACGATTCCTCTTTGCTTTCAACAAAAATAATTAAAAACTAAAAACTAAAAGTAAAACCTACAGAGGTCTTTGTTGAGGAAGTCTGAGAAAACGATGTAAAAAGCTAGCTAGCTGACTAGCTAAAAACGGCGGATAAAAAAGTGAGCAGCCAGCCTTGAAACAAGGGGTTATAAACACCACAAACCACACCCCTGTAGGGCATTTTTACAAGTCACCAATAGCAAACCCCAGCATGACTACGTCATTACGTATGGATGCGATGACGTCAGTGCGCATGCGAGGGGTGCGCGAAGTTTCGGCCAATCACAACGCTAGAAAGACATGCTAACTAAGCTTTTATTTCGCCGTTGACGGTTCGTTTGTTTAAATATCACAACACAACCTGTGGTTAACTATCTTTTTGGAGTTAAACTACACAAGCGTGTCCTGCAGCTGGCCGGCCGTCACACACACACACACACACACACACACACACACACACACACGTCCACAGCGCAATATGCTATATACATTAGATTTAGTATTTAGTTCATACTTTTTTGGTGTATTTGTTTTCTGATTTTAACGCTATAAAGACTGTTGCCGTGCTTGCATCACTCCCTTACCCCTCCTACCAGTCCGTTTGGCCACTTGGCCAGTGCGAATGCAACTGGAAAAAAACTGATTATTTGTATTGTTTCTTGTCTTGTTATTTGTCTCCCTCCCTCCCTCCCTCTCTCCCCTACCCTCTGAGTGGTGGTCGAGAATATCCGTTTAGAGGGACGTAGGACCTGGGTTGCTGCCTCTTCTTCACTCTCCACTCAAAGTGTAAAGGTCAGGATCAGAGAATATAGATTTGTTTGTTGGTGTTGTTTTAAGCGCACTGTAGCAATTTCATGGATAGAGACTGGCATAAAATACCTGGTTATTGCACCAAATGAACTGTGCAACTGTGCACAATATATGCCCGCCTATATTAGCTAAGATTGCTGTTGGCACGAAGTCTAAGTAAATCAAACTTTATTTTTGTGAGGAATGCCAGTATTCAAAGATGGTTTATGACTACAAGAAAGCAAACAGCTCACTTTCTGGCGACTTTCTGTTTCACATTTTTTCTGCACTTAAATAATTTGCCAGCTTGCAAACATCCAGAGCTAGTTTACCTTTGATAATGTTAGAATAGTGATAAGTTAAGCATAGCCTAATGCTGTATGACACATGCTAATATATTGACTAGCTCTGTCTTTCTTGTCCGTATGTGTATTTGGTTCCCTGTATGATATTTAATATTTATATTTAGTGTGTGTGTGTGTGTATGTGTGTATGTACATTTCAGAATGAATTTTTTTTATTTTCGATGAATTGACCATTCAATGATGAGCTCTGTCAAACTTGGCCTCAATCTGATTGGCCACACATGATGCTCAAGTGATGAATGTACATCACATGCAAGTTTCTCTGATAAACAGTTTGCCAAAAAGCTTCCCATACATTTATTTTTTTATTTTTTATTTAATTTATTTATTTGAACATGTAAAAAAATTATATATATATATATATATATATATATATATATATATATATATATATATATATATATAGTATATACATGCATACATATATAAAATCAAAATGACAGATAAATAAGGATGTACTTCTCAGCACAATCTACCAAAATTATTATAAGTAATTCAAGTAAGAAATTCCCATGTTCAAAAAGGAGTGGGAAGAAGTTCATAAACAAACTTTTCTAGTCCCACCCCCTTTCTCTATTTTTATCCTTTAGTTAAATACAAAACAATTCAACACAATTCTTCTTTACATACACGTACACCGTATATCTACCTACCTACATCTCACATATAGCCATGCATACACAGGCACGGATGCATACATACATATATACACACTTTCTTTTTTTTTTCCTCTCTTCCATCTATGTTCTTCCTTTCCATCTATCTATAGTAAATCAAATAATAACACATCCATACTAGACCTAGTATATAGGTCCAGGAATCATACAGTCAGTATACAATACCATCACCTTGAGTCCTTTTTGTATCCACTCAATATATTCATTTTAAATAGTCTCTTGAAATTACTCATTGTTGTACATGATTTCATCTCATCACTGCAGCTGTTCCATACATTAACGCCTTTGGTTGTAATGCAGTGATATTTAGCATTTGTTCTTAGATGTTTCTTTTGAAATATAGACGTTCCTCTTAAGTTATGCTTGCTCTCTCTAATTTGAAACAACCTTTGTATACTGTTTGATAGCTGTTGATTATTTACTTTGTACATAATTTGTGCAGTTTTAAAGTCAACAATATCTCTTAATTTTAGTGCTTTTAATTTTATAAAAAGTGGATTAGTTGATGCTCTATAAGTGGTTTTATTTACAAGTCTTAAGGCTCTCTTTTGAAGAATAAAAATAGGTTCAATGTTCGTTTTGTAAGTGTTTCCCCACACTTCCAAATAGTAAGTAATGTATGGCAGTATGAAGGAACAATACAATGTATACAATGAGCGTTGATTTAATAGGTAATTGGTTTTATACAGTATGGCAATTGATTTGGATATTTTAGCCTTAATATAGTGTATATGTAGCTTCCAACATAATTTTTCATCGATTATTACTCCCAGACTATATACACAATATGAAAACATACTTTCATTTTATGCAGGCGTGCTTTTGTTGTGAAAAAAAAATCTTGAAAATGCATCGATGTATGTACATAAATAGGCAATATTCCAGACTACACTTATCTTAAAATACTTGTGTAACCGATGGCAGGGGATTAGGGATAGGGATGACCTAGGAATCAAGTAGTATATATACCAAGTAAACTGCCCTCTGTTTCTGATTTAAACTCAAGATTATTGTGCCGGCGGCAAGTCGTCGTTCAAAGTCAGTGTGGAGTGGATGCCATCTTCATTACTGTCACAACATCTGATTAATTATTTTCAAACAAAATCGAGCACTGACAGTTGCAATTTAAGAAATCCTCATGAAAGAATATTTATGTGTATTAATTTTACAATATGTCTTTAATCACTTGGTTAACACCATTTAAATAGTAGATGGACTGCCATTTATGTAGTAATGTAGTAACATAACCTATCATTTCAGGTCCAAAAACTTTCTGCCTTGGGCTATATGCCCATATTGTTCTTCAGCCAGAGGCACAAGTACGGTGGCCGACAGGAGCAAACGCCCTGCAACTTAAGAAAACACACGCAAATAGACAAAACACAAGCAAATTAAGAAAACTACTTCATTAATTTGACAACACATGCGCAGCATTCAGCAAACGCGCTGCAAATACCACAACACAACCAAATACAGAAACGCGATGCAAATACACACAACACAACCAAATAGATGAACGCACTGCAAATATGAAACAATGCAAAAGAAAAGCACACAAACCCAGAAAACAAATGCAACAAAAAAATGCAGCATCCAGATTACACAATGGAAGTTCTCCAGGCCTCTAGAGGGAGCAGCTAAGTGGAACACCATTCTTCTGACGATGTGTACAGAATTGATATTTTTGCTAACTTCACAACAGAACAAATTCACCCCAGCCCCAGCCCCAACAAGACCAGCCCCTCCCCTAAGACCAGCCCTATCCCCAAGACAGCCCCTCCCCCAAGACCAGCCCTATCCCCAAGACAGCCCCTCCCCCAAGACCAGCCTACCCCCCAAGAACAGCCCCTCCCCCAAGACCAGCCCTATCCCCAAGACCAGCTCCTACCCCAACACTAGCCCTATCCCCAAGACCAGCCCCTACCCCAAGACCAGCCCTATCCCCAAGACCAGCAGCACTTCCCCCAACACCAACGGTATCCCCAAGACCAGCCCTGTCCCCAAGACCAGCACCTCCCCTAAGACCAGCCCTATCCCCAAGACCAGCCCTATCCCTAAGACCAGCCCCTCCCCCAAGACCAGCCCTATCCCAAAGACCAGCAGCACTTCCCCCAACACCAACCCTATCCCCAAGACAAGCCCTGTCCCCAAGACCAGCACCTCCCCCAAGACCAGTCCTATCCCTAAGACCAGCCCCTCCCCCAAGACCAGCACCTCCCCCAAGACCAGCACCTCCCCCAAGACCAGCCCTATCCCCAAGACCAGCACCTCCCCCAAGACCAGCCCTATCCCCAAGACCAGCACCTCCCCCAAGACTAGCACCATCCCCTAGACCAGCCCATCTCGCAAGACCAGCCCACCCCCCCCAGACCAGCAACTCATTACTCTAAACCTATTTCCGATAGACTCAGCTCATGCTCAGCTGCATATGGAGCCTCTACCACCCAGGAAAAGACAAAGTAAGTAATCTTGACTTGCACCCCATCTGTAAATTTGTCCCTTGTTTTTCAGTGCACAATATAAAACAAGTTACACATGGTGAATTTCACCCCTTTTAATCAATTAAACCACCCCCCGAAGATTCTGAACATATCATTCCTAACCTTTTTCCCCTTGCACCCAGCGAAAGGCAGAGAAGCCACACCCTCCACCCTTGCCAAAAAGAAGAAAACAAAAAGTATCAGAATCAGAAAGGGCTTTATTGCCAAGGACGTTTTTGCACATACAGTGGGGCAAAAAAAGTATTTAGTCAGCCACCAATTGTGCAAGTTTTCCCACTTAAAAAGATGAGAGAGGCCTGTAATTTTCATCATAGGTACACTTCAACTATGAGAGACAAAATGAGAGGATTTTTAATGAATTTATTGGTAAATTATGATGGAAAATAAGTATATACTTTGTTATACTCAATACTTTGTTATATACCCTTTGTTGGCAATTACAGAGGTCAAACGTTTTCTGTAAGTCTTCACAAGGTTTTCACACACTGTTGCTGGTATTTTGGCCCATTCCTCCATGCAGATCTCCTCTAGAGCAATGATGTTTTGGGGCTGTTGCTGGGCAACACGGACTTTCAACTCCCTCCAAAGATTTTCAATGGGGTTGAGATCTGGAGACTGGCTAGGCCACTCCAGAACCTTGAAATGCTTCTTACGAAGCCACTCCTTCGTTGCCCGGGCGGTGTGTTTGGGATCATTGTCATGCTGAAAGACCCAGCCACGTTTCATCTTCAATGCCCTTGCTGATGGAAGGAGGTTTTCACTCAAAATCTCACGATACATGGCCCCATTCATTCTTTCCTTTAGACGGATCAATCGTCCTGGTCCCTTTGCAGAAAAACTGCCCCAAAGCATGATGTTTCCACCCCCATGCTTCACAGTAGGTATGGTGTTCATTGGATGCAACTCAGCATTCTTTCTCCTCCGAACACGACGAGTTGAGTTTTTACCAAAAAGTTCTATTTTGGTTTCATCTGACCATATGACATTCTTCCAATCCTCTTCTGGATCATCCAAATGCTCTCTCGAAAACCTCAGACGGGCCTGGACATGTACTGGCTTAAGCAGGGGGACACGTCTGGCACTGCAGGATTTGAGTCCCTGGCGGCGTGGTGTGTTACTGATGGTAGCCTTTGTTACTTTGGTCCCAGCTCTCTGCAGGTCATTCACTAGGTCCCCCCGTGTGGTTCCGGGATTTTTGCTCACCGTTCTTGTGATCTTTTTGACCCCACAGGGTGAGATCTTGCATGGAGCCCCGGATCGAGGGAGATTATCAGTGGTCTTGTATGTCTTCCATTTTCTTATAATTGCTCCCACAGTTGATTTCTTCACACCAAGCAGCTTACCTATTGCAGATTCAGTCTTCCCAGCCTGATGCAGGTCTACAATTTTGTTTCTTGTGTCATTTGACAGCTCTTTGGTCTTGGCCATAGTGGAGTTTGGAGTGTGACTGAGGTTGTAGACAGGTGTCTTTTATACTGATAACAAGTTCAAACAGGTGCCATTAATACAGGTAACGAGTGGAGGACAGAGGAGCCTCTTAAAGAAGAAGTTACAGGTCTGTGAGAGCCAGAAATCTTGCTTGTTTGTAGGTGACCAAATACTTATTTTACCGATGAATTTACCAATAAATTCATTAAAAATCCTACAATGTGATTTTCTGGATTTTTTTTCTCATTTTGTCTCTTATAGTTGAAATGTACCTATAAAATTACAGGCCTCTCTCATCTTTTTAAGTGGGAGAACTTGCACTGGTGGCTGACTAAATACTTTTTTGCCCCACTGTACAAGGAATTTGTCATGGTGTTGTTGGTGCATGTCACACATTCAAATATAAGAAGGATAAAAAGAATATAAACAATATAAGTATAAACATATACACACAGTATGTATTAATAATAATAAAATAAATGTAAATAAATAATAAAATAAGTTAAACAGTAGTAAAAAGGAACGCTACAGCAGAGTAGGTACAGTGGCATGAGGAGCCAGAGTTGGAGTGTGGAGAGAGTCAGGGTGGGTACCGGGCCTTGTTGATAAGGCTAGTGGCGGATGGCAAAAACTGTTTATGTGGCGTGTGGTTGAGGTCCTGATGGACCTCAGCCTCCTGCCAGAGGGGAGTGGCTCAAAGAGTTTGTGGCCGGGGTGGGAGGGGTCAGCCACAATCTTCCCAGCATGCTTCAGAGTCCTGGTGGCGTATAGGTCCTGAAGCGGAGGCAGATTGCAGCCTTTTCTCAACGCCTTTTCTGCAGACCGAATGACACGCTGCAGTCTGCCCTTGTCCTTGGCAATGGCAGCAGCGTACCAGATGGTGATGGAGGATGTGAGGTTGGAGTTTGTGCACCATCATTGTCTTTGGCAGGCTGCTCGCTTACTGGTGTGTCTTTGGCAGGTTGAATTTCTTCAGCTGCCACAGGAAGTACATCCTCTGTTGTGCTTTCTTGACGAGGGAGCTGATGTTCAGCTCCCACTTGAGGTCTTGGGAGATGATAGTTCCCAGGAAGCGGAATGACTCCACAGTGTCAATTGTGGAGCCACAGAGGGTGATGGGGGCAGGTGGGGCTGGGTTCTTCCTGAAGTCCACAACCAACACCGTTGGTGCAACGACGTGACAGTGATCCAGCAGCATTGTTCTCCTGACCTGGACTATTTCATCATAAACTGTGAGCCTTTTTATTCACCCCGTGAGTTTGCTTCATTCATTCTGGTCGGTGTTTACATCTCACCGCAGGCCGTCGTGCAGGACGCGCAGCGCATGCTCGCCGACCAGATACTGTGCGCGGAGCGGACCAACCCGGACTCCCTAGTTACTGTCCTTGGTGACTTTAATAAAGGGAACCTCACTCATGAACTCCCTAAATGTAGACAGCATATTAAATGCCCGACCAGAGAGGAGCATATTCTGGATCACTGTTACACCACAGACAGGGATGCTTATCACGCTGTCCCCTGTGCTGCACTGGGACACTCTGACCACGTCATAGTCCACCTGATCCCTGCCTACAGGCAGAAACTAAAGCTCTGCAAACCTGTAGTGAGGACATCAAGGAAGTGGACCAGTGAGGCTGTGGAGGATCTCCAGTCGTATTTGGATTCTACTGACTGGGATGTGTTCAGGACTGCTACCAACAGTCTGGATGAGTACACAGAGCTTTCTCTTTCTGCTCTCAGCGAAGGCGGTCGCTTTCTCCCTCTCCCTCCCAGGCCTACCCTGCTTGCTATCTTGTCTCGTGTCTTGTGTTGTCTTGTTAACTTTCTAGAGACTCTCCCTGCAAGGCTCAGGCTCTAAAATACCCGAATCATGGAGCTGATTAACTGGTCTCTCAGCGCAATTGACACTGTATTCTCGAGGAGGAGCACTGGTACAGGTGAGCCAGCATGTCCTGACGGAACGTTTGCTGCGGGGTATACGATGGACGGCTGGGAGAAATGGCGTGTCGTGTGTCTCTCACCTCTTTCCGTGGAGGACGTTGAGGATATCTACCTATTCGGAGCCATGATAACCGGACTGCTGCTGATTGGAGGATGCTTGGCCCTGGTTTATCGAGAAATTAAAAGGACTCTGGTAGCTGTCCAAAGCCCAAGGAAGCTGCCTGGCATGACTGGAGCTGTTGGAACAGCGATCAGTTTGCAAACTGGGACTATTAATCGCGTGATGGAATACAACATGGTAATGATCCGCGGCTTGGATACCATCATGAAGAAGGTCACGGATTTGGAAAGTAAAATTGACCAGTTGATCGGATGAACAATAGAATGGATGTTTAAATTAGAGCAGCCATTCGTGTAAACCAAAGAAATTTAATCTTTCGGCCCCCTTATCCTGAACGGCCTTGCCAAGGCCGTTTCTTGGAACAAACAGTCACCCTGTTGGGGCTCTGCAAGCGAGACGCTCTTGGTCCTCCCCCGTCTTTCCCACTGCCTGCTGATTGTCGTATCGGTCCTGGACTGTTCAGGGGTGTCTCCATGGCAACATGCTGTGTTATCGCTATAACATTCTGTGGACTGAGACACTAGTGGGGCTGCCGGGCTGTGCGTTTCTCAGCAGGTCAAACCCCCCCACCCCATCCTATACCCCCAGTCCCACGCCTTCGCCGCTAAATGTGCAACTGTACATTTATGTTATGTTATGTTCTGTTATGTTGTGTTATGTATGTAGCAGTGCAAATGTACTGTTTGTGTGCTTACGTGCTGAGGTGTTTTTTCCTGTTCCCACACTGTTCTTATCTTTATGACGATAGTCTGAGGGCTGCTTTTTTTTCCCTCCCCTCTCCTCATGTCTTGCTGTATCTGTCCCTGCGGGAGTTAAGAGAGAGTTGGGATGGCGCCGCATATGGCGACTCGGTGTGTCTGTGCGTGTTGCTTTAAGGTGACATGCACTTACGACACCAAGACAAATTCCTTGTGTGTGTAAACATACATGGCAATAAAGCTTTTTCTGATTCTGATTCAGAGGCTGTGACGTCATACATCAGCTTCTGTGAGGACTGCTGTGTTCCATCAAGCACCATGGTGAGTTACAACAATGACAAACCCTGGTTCACAGCCAAACTCAGAAGGTTAAGGTTGGCTAAGGAAGACTCGTTCAGGAGTGGGGACAAAGACAGATTTAAAGAGCTGAAGTACAAGTTTAGCAAGGCAGTGAAGGAGGCTAAACGACGGTACTCTGAGAAGCTCCAACTCCAGTTCTCAGCTAACGACTCTGCGACTGTCTGGAAAGGTCTTAGAGAGGAGACACACCAGCCCGATAATCGGCCATCGGCCCATCTGGCAAGGTCGGTGACTCGAGTCTGTTCGGTGTGTCCCATGCCGTCGGCCGTCCGAGGAGCCGTCGGCCTTCATTTGGGCCGAGCCAACATGTTCAGTTGGAGACAGGGCAGTCGGGACTCACCCGGAAATGGCGAGCGGATGAGCCTCTCAAAATCTGACGAAAATCTTTTAAACTAACCTTTGTTGATCTGAAATGAAGACAGATTCAGAAACTGCACAGCCTATTTCTCTCTTAAAATGTTTTCAGAAACACGTTTCGGTGAACTATTTTAGTACAATATGAGATCGTATTCTGAACAAGCCGCCATGACAGTCTGGCTGTAAATTTCCGGAGAAAAAAGAACCACGTGACGTTTTATTCCAATCAGCTGCCGGTTTTCATTTTCTGGGAAATAATCAGACTGCTAATGGAAACAATACAGAGCAGCGCCGCCTGCTGCTATGGAGACGTATTACATCTCGCGCACGTGCAGAGAGTATGCTCAAGTCGGCATCTCTTCGGTGTGTTCTGACCCAACTGATCAGTCCGACTGCCTTTTCTGCCGGCGGTCGGCCTGTCTGGTTGGTGTGTCAGGGCCTTTAGGCAGATCACCAACTACAAGCTTAAACCCCCCCACTCCTTCAATGACCGACACCTAGCCAACGACCTGGACAAGTTCTACTTTCGATTTGTAAGACAAAAGGACAGTCTTGACACCATCCCCCACGATACCTCCCTACAGTTACAGCCACTGTACATCACCTCCCCCACCTCAACAGGGTCCTGGGCCCCCCCACCAATGCCCTCCTTAAAGGTCCCCTCCACCTCCACCCCCCCTCCCACCTCAGTGACGACTCTCTCCATCCACAAGAGGGACGTCAACAGACATTTTAGGAGACAGAATCCCAGGAAAGCTGCTGGACCGGATGCTGTCTCTCCATCAAGCTTGAAGCACTGCGCTGATCAGCTGTCTCCAGTGTTCACAGACATTTTAACACCTCACTGGAGACATGCCAGCTGACAGGAAGCAGCATGTCAAGCTGGGAAAACATGTCTCCGACTCACAGTCAATCAGCACCGGATCACCCCAGGGCTGCGTTCTTTCCCCTCTGCTGTTCTCCCTGTACACTAACAGCTGCACCTCCAGTCACCAGTCCGTCAAGCTTCTGAAGTTTGCGGACGACACCTCCCTCATCGGACTCATCTCTGATGGAGACGAATCTGCCTACAGGTCGGAGGCTGATCACCTGGTGACCTGGTGAAAGCAAAACAATGTAGAGCTTAACACTCTAAAGACAGTGGAGATGGTTGTGGACTTCAGGAAGAACGCAGCCCCACCTGCCCCCATCACCCTCTGTGGCTCCACAATTGACACTGTGGAGTCTTTCCGCTTCCTGGGAACTATCATCTCCCAAAACCTCAAGTGGGAGCTGAACATCAGCTCACTCGTCAAGAAAGCACAACAGAGGATGTACTTCCTGTGGCAGCTGAAGAAATTCAACCTGCCAAAGACAATGATGGTGCACTTCTACACAGCCATCACTGAGACCATTCTCACATCCTCCATCACCATCTGGTACACTGCTAGCACGGCCAAGGACAAGGGCAGACTGCAGCGTGTCATTCGGTCAGCAGAGAAGGTGATTGGCTGCAATCTGCCGTCGCTCCAGGACCTATACGCCACCAGGACTCCGAAGTGTGCTGGAAAGATTGTGGCCGATCCCTCCCACCCCGGACACAAAATCTTTGAGCCACTCCCCTCTGGCAGGAGGCTGAGGTCCATCAGGACCAAAACCTCACGTCACATGAACAGTTTTTTCCCCTCCGCCACTAGCCTTATTAACAAGGCCCGGAACTCCCCCTGACTCTCTCCACACCCCACCTCTGGCTCCTCTTCCCACTGTACCTACTCTTGATAATATATCACCTTTTTACTACTGTTTCATTCTGTGTGTATATTTTTATATTTATATTGTTTATATTCTTTTTATCCTTATATTTGAATGTGTGACATGCACCAACAACACCACAACAGATTCCTTGTATGTGCAACGTACCTGGCAATAAAGCCCTTTCTGATTCTGATGTAGTTCAATGGTCCTGGGCTGGAATACCTGTTCACAGGGGCCAGAAGTTGGTCGACTCCATGCAACACAGATGTGAAGCAGTTCTCAGAAATAATGGTTATGCATCTAAATATTAGTGCAGTGATTCAAAGTAAAGCAAGCCCTTGAGACATTTTTCAGTTCATACAGTAAATGTTTGAGATTGTAAAGAAAAATGCAAATACTGCTATTTCTTTGAACAGCCTAATATTCCTTTTTCTTCACTTTCTGTAAAGGTATAACACAAACATAATCAATTTTGAATGTGCAGTGTTCCCAATGCATTGATATTATGGAATTAAAATATATTCTAAGGATTTTGAGCATTATTTACTTTTTTTAAACACACTGTTATTATTCTGCACACAACTGTAAGTACAAACATTATTATTTGAATGGTAAAATCATTACAGTAACTTCACTAAACTGATTGAGTGTGTGTGTGTGTGTGTGTGTGTGTGTGTGTGTGTGTGTGTGTGTGTGTGTGTGTGTGTGTGTGTGTGTGTGTGTGTGTTTCTGCAGGGTAAGGCAGCAGAGGTCAAAGTGCGCTGGCTGCCTTGCTCTTCCTGGTAAGTGATGGCTTATTCTGTATATGTATCCATTCATTCATTAATATTATTTCCACATTTTCTTTGCCATACATGTTTATATTGTTATTTAATCCATAGCTACACACACACACAGTCTTAGTGTTTTAAAACTTCGTAGCTTTCAGCCTTCAAAGTGAACTTTGAGCAGTGACTGAGAATTTTTTGGGGCATAAGGAACACTAAGCATACTCAGACCCCTTTTAGTCTAGACGGGATGTACCCAAAAAGTGAAAGTGAGGAGCATTTATGGGTACAAGTCGGGAACCGGCCTACTTTACATATATCAAGCGTGCTGAATCAAAAAAAAATGGTACCCAAGCGAAATTGTGAGTTTTTGACCTTCTAATTTGCATATGAAAATGGCCGCCAAATTTCCTATCTTGCTCAGTCGTTGGACCATTTTCCCCTAGTTTAAGTAGTAAGTAGGCAATCAAAGATGAGGAAATTAAGTTTCTCGATCTATAGTCTAGGGTCAGAGCAAGGATATAGTGGAGGCTCAGTGGCTTTTTTATGTATATATATATATATATATATATATACATATATATATATATATATATATATACATATATGCAAAATACCAACTTTTAAGGTGAAATTAAGCATTATTTGTGTCATTTTTTAAGGCCGACATAAATATTCAATCAATATCACTCTTAAATGTTCTCAGTGTATAAATGATATGTGATGTATTCCATATTACATAATAACTAAGAAAAACACCATTGCAAGTTAATTTTTTTATGCAAACAAAGCATTTGTGCTCTTAATTCAAACATCGAAAAACCAAAGTGAATAGGGAAAAAACACTGAAACTTCCCTTGAACAGATCTACAGATCACATCTTGTTTCTTTATATTTTCTTTCACGTTTGTAGCTTAATTGCTTTGCTTTTTTATGTTAGATTTTTAGTTCTGTAGTTCACTCCCTCTGTGAATTGTTTTTGGTAAAAAAAATGTTATACCTTTCTAGTTTGCTTGTGTGCCATTTGTCTTTGGAATTTCATTTTGATTAGTATTTCTTTCTGCAGTCCTTTTCCAAGTTCTTTGGTTACCCCTTGCCTTGGTATACTTGAGGACTACAACTCCACATTTAAACAAGGACATTGGTCATCACTCTGACATGCACACATTGCAGTGCATAACAGCCCTGATTTTCGGCATTGGCACTGACTTTCAACTTTCAGGTATTGGATTCTGTGACATAAAAATGGGCTATAGTCCTGAATCGTCATGTTTCATTCCCGTGTCCAAGGGTGAAGGAAGCTCAGGTGTGGCATAGTGAGCATTTCTCCAAACCATTGCCTGGTAGTGTACTCTCAGCAGATGGAAGTGGAGCGCATCACTTGTCGCCGGCATTGCTTCTGGTTTACCTGTCCTGGAGAAAATTATATGCCTTGCTGCATCAACAAACATCATATATTCTGCAGACAAAAGCCTCTGAAGATCTTTGAGTCTCCTCCGTGAGATAACCAATTCCGAGGTTGCTGAGCAATTAATGGTGCATTTTCCAGACTTTACTTACTTTTAGTGTGACTTGCAAGGTATGATGTGGTATCACAACCAGTTAGTGCATGAAATGCTACAAGACTTGGTCCTGAATCCTTTGGCAGTTTGTTAAAAACAGCATTAATGGGTATATATATATATATATATATATATATATATATATATATATATATATATATATATATATATATATATATTTTTTTTTTTTTTTTTTTTTTTTTTTCTTATCATGTAATATCCTCTCCGGGAACCATCACCTTATCGTGGTGGAGAGGTTTGTGTGTCCCTATGAACTTGAGGGCTGTGTTGTCTGGAGCCTTGTGCTCCTGGTAGGGTCTCCCAAGGCAAAGTGGTCTCAGGTGAGGGGCCAGACAAAGAATGGTTCAAAAACCCTATGAGAGATCGAGGAAGGGATGGAGTGACCCTGCCCGGAGGAAGCCCGGGGCCCCCGTCTGGAGCCAGGCCCAGACGGAGGGCTCGTTGGCGAGCGTCTGGTGGCCGGGTTTGCCACGGAGCCCGGTCGGGCACAGCCCGAAAAAGCTACGTGGCATCTGTCTCTCCAGCCCATGGGCCCACCACCTGTGGGAGGAACCGCTGGGGTCGGGTGCATTGCCACATGGGTGGCAGTGAAGGTCAGGGGCCTCGACGGACCAGACCCGGGCAGCAGACGCTGGCTCTGGGGACGTGGAATGTCACCTCTCTGTGGGGGAAGGAACCGGAACTGGTGCGGGAGGTGGAGCGCTACCGGTTAGATCTGGTGGGGCTTACCTCTATGCACAGTCTCGGTTCTGGAACCGTACTCCTGGATAGGGGTTGGACTCTTTTCTTCTCCGGAGTTGCCCAGGGTGTGAGGCGCCGGGCGGGTGTGGGGATACTCACAAGCCCCCGGTTGAGCGCCGCTATGTTGGAGTTTACCCCGGTGGACGAGAGGGTCGCCTCCCTACGCCTGCGGCTGGTGGGGGGGAAAACTCTGACTCTTGTTTGTGCATATGCACCAAACAAGAGTTCGGAGTATTCGGCCTTCTTGGAGACCTTGAATGGAGTCCTGTATGGGGCTCCAGTGGGAGACTCCATCGTTCTGCTGGGGGACTTCAACGCGCACGTGGGCAATGATGGAGACACATGGAGAGGCGTGATTGGGAGGAACGGCCTCCCTGATCTAAACCAGAGTGGTTGTTTGTTGTTGGACTTCTGTGCTAGTCATGGATTGTCTATAACGAACACCATGTTCGAACATAGGGATGCTCATAAGTGTACCTGGTACCAGAGCACCCTAGGCCAAAGGTCAATGATCGATTTTATAATCGTTTCATCTGATCTGAGGCTGTATGTTTTGGACACTCGGGTGAAGAGAGGGGCGGAGCTGTCAACCGATCACCATCTGGTGGTGAGTTGGGTCAGAGGGTGGGGGAAGACTCTGGACAGACCTGGTAAGCCCAAACGGGTAGTGCGGGTAAATTGGGAACGTCTGGAGGAGGCCCCTGTCCGACAGACTTTCAACTCACACCTCCGGCGGAGCTTTTCGTGCATCCCTGTGGAGGCTGGGGGCATTGAACCCGAGTGGACAATGTTCAAAGTTTCCATTGCTGAAGCGAAGAGCTGTGGTCTTAGGGTCTTGGGTGCCTCAAGGGGCGGTAACCCAAGAACACCGTGGTGGACACCGGTGGTCAGGGAAGCCGTCCGACTGAAGAAAAGGAGTCTTTCCGGGATATGTTATCTCGGAGGGCTCCGGAGGCAGTTGCAAGGTACCGAAGGGCCCGAAGGGCTGCAGCCTCTGCCGTGAAAGAGGCAAAGCAGCGGGTGTGGGAGAAGTTCGGAGAAGACATGGAGAAGGACTTTCGGTCGGCACCAAGGTGCTTCTGGAAAACCGTTCGCCACCTCAGGAGGGGGAAGCGGGGAACCATCCAAGCTGTGTACAGTAAGGATGGGATGCTGTTGACCTCAACTGAGGAGGTAATAGGGCGGTGGAAGGAGCACTTTGAGGAACTCCTAAATCCGACTAATACGCCCTCTATGGTAGAGGCAGAGCTGGAGGATGATGGGGGATTGTCGTCAATTTCCCTGGTGGAAGTTGCTGAGGTGGTTAAACAACTCCACAGTGGCAAAGCTCCAGGGATTGATGAGATCCGTCCGGAAATGCTTAAAGCTCTGGGTGTGGAGGGGTTGTCTTGGTTGACACGCCTCTTCAACATTGCGTGGAAGTCTGGGACGGTGCCTAAGGAGTGGCAGACCGGGGTGGTGGTTCCCCTTTTCAAAAAGGGGGACCAGAGGGTGTGTGCCAATTACAGGGGTATCACACTTCTCAGCCTCCCCGGTAAAGTCTACTCCAAGGTGCTGGAAAGGAGGGTTCGGTCGATAGTCGAACCTCAGGTTGAAGAGGAACAATGCGGATTCCGTCCTGGTCGTGGAACAACGGACCAGCTCTTTACTCTCGCAAGGATCCTGGAGGGAGCCTGGGAGTATGCCCAACCGGTCTACATGTGCTTTGTGGATCTGGAGAAGGCGTATGACCGGGTACCCCGGGAGATACTGTGGGAGGTGCTGGGGGAGTATGGGGTGAGGGGGTCCCTTCTCAGGGCCATCCAATCTCTGTACGACCAAAGCGAGAGCTGTGTCCGGGTTCTCGGCAGTAAGTCGGACTCGTTTCAAGTGAAAGTTGGCCTCCGCCAGGGCTGCGCTTTGTCACCAATTCTGTTCGTAGTATTTATGGACAGGATATCGAGGCGTAGTCGGGGTGGAGGGGGGTTGCAGTTCGGTGGGCTGGGGATCTCATCGCTGCTTTTTGCAGATGATGTGGTCCTGATGGCATCATCGGCCTGTGACCTTCAGCACTCACTGGATCGGTTCGCAGCCGAGTGTGAAGCGGCTGGGATGAGGATCAGCACCTCTAAATCGGAGGCCATGGTTCTCAGCAGGAAACCGATGGAGTGCCTTCTCCAGGTAGGGAATGAGTCCTTACCCCAAGTGAAGGAGTTCAAGTACCTTGGGGTCTTGTTCGCGAGTGAGGGGACAATGGAGCGGGAGATTGGCCGGAGAATCGGCGCAGCGGGTGCGGTATTGCATTCAATTTATCGCACCGTTGTGACGAAAAGAGAGCTGAGCCAGAAGGCAAAGCTCTCAATCTACCGGTCAGTTTTCCTTCCTACCCTCACCTATGGTCATGAAGGCTGGGTCATGACCGAAAGAACAAGATCCAGGGTACAAGCGGCCGAAATGGGTTTCCTCAGGAGGGTGGCTGGCGTCTCCCTTAGAGATAGGGTGAGAAGCTCAGTCATCAGTGAGGAGCTCAGAGTAGAGCCGCTGCTCCTTTGCATTGAAAGGAGCCAGTTGAGGTGGTTCGGGCATCTGGTAAGGATGCCCCCTGGGCGCCTCCCTAGGGAGGTGTTCCAGGCACGTCCAGCTGGGAGGAGGCCTCGGGGAAGACCCAGGACTAGGTGGAGGGATTATATCTCTAACCTCGCCTGGGAACGCCTCGGGATCCCCCAGTCGGAGCTGGTAAATGTGGCTCGGGAAAGGGAAGTTTGGGGTCCCCTGCTGGAGCTGCTACCCCCGCGACCCGATACCGGATAAGCGGACGAAGATGGATGGATGGATCATGTAATATGGTGTACATCATATGTCATATCAACAGGGGAAATTTCAGAGTAACATTTATTGAATATTTATGTCCACCTTAAAAATGACACACCTTAGCAGTTGTACATTTGCATGTATATACATAAAAAAGGCAGTGAGCCTCCACTATATCCTTGCTCTGACCCTTGACTGTCGATCTAGAAACTTAATTTCCTCATCTTGATTGCCTACTTACAAAAAAACTAGGGGGAAATGGTCCAATGACTGTGCAAGATGGGCAATTTGGTGGCCATTTTGATATGCAAATTAGAAGGTCAAAAACTCAAAATTTCGCTTGGGTACCATTTGTTTTGGACTCAGCACCCTTGAAATATGTAAAGTAGGCCGGTTCTCAACTTGTAGCCATAAATGCTCCGCACTTCTTATAGAAGGCCTTTTTTCTGAAATCTGTCTAGACTATAACATCTTGCTTGCTGTTTGATGGCTGGCTGGTGGATGGATGACTGGTGGAAGGCTGACTGGTGGATGGTTCTGCTGACTGGTAAATTAACTGTTGGAGGTTTTGGAGGTGAGCCTGATGTTCAGCCTCATCGACAAGGTCACTCATCTCCTTCAGGAGATGGTCCAACTCAGGATCAGACATGATACACAATATAAACACACTATAAACACACAGGGACAAACAAAAGACAAGACAGACAAACAAAAACACCACTCAGAGAGGAGGGGCGGGAGGGAGAGAGAGAGAGACAGCAAGAGAGAGAGAGAGAGAGAGAACACAATACAACAGTAGAGAGAGTAACAAGATACAAGACAAACGTGGCTCTGAAAAGTGCCTTTTTATGTTATGAGATGCTGCTAATATTGAGAATTTGGAAAGGACAGGAATTGCAGAAACCTGCAGAGAAAGAGAAGAAACAAATCAAAATAGAATAGATCACCAAACTACATATTACAATATGAATATCTACTAGGCTGAGAAGTTAAGTAAATGCTGCTCTTGTTCATTCATGCAATCACAATATCATAAACAAATGAATGACTTTAAAAAGAAGTCATTGTGTGAGCAAGGGTTCTATCATGATATTTTGAACACATCCTTTTGTTCTGCCTTAATTCAAATTGATACATAAACAGGAATAACATGATCAGGGTAAACTTTGCCTTGCCAGACTTGAAATAAATAAATAAATAAATAAATATATATATATATATATATATATATATATATATATATATATATATATATATATATATATATTAGCTTGGCTGCTAATGTGGCAACCAAAAGCCACATGCCTGGTTGCCCATTTGGGAACCACTTCAAAAAGTTAATGTTGAGCCCTGAACACAGCTGGCGCAGAAATGAGGTGCAAACATGTTACACATATATGTAACTTGTATACATAGTATTTTACTATGTAAAAAAAATGTTAAAAAAAAGCAAAATATTAGGCTCATTATTAGCCATTGTAAATGGAAATACCATCAACAATTATAAAATATCCCACCTAAATTAAGGCATGTTTTAAGCCTACAGCAAAATATGCAGTCCTGTAACTCCTGCAATTATGTCATTTTAATGCAGCCCAAAATTATATATTTAAAAAAAAAGATGTGGCGATTCAGACAAGGGTTTCTGCCCCACGAAAATGTATGGTCACCGCACAAATCATTAACAGTCTATGCACCGCACGCTACTGCAAAATACACATTTGTAGCACAAAATCAATCCCTGAAATCATACTTTCCAGTGTAGGCAAACCGCTGAATGGCTGACCCAAATCTATCGGATGACCCTCTACGGCAGAGGTGTCAAACTCATTTTCACTAAGGGCCACACTGGAAACTAAGAATCACATCAAGGGCCGGACATGTTTAGTTTATTCACATGGTTTTATTTCATCGAAAAAAAGTCAAGGATCGTTTACTGGATTATTGCGTGTCTCATATAGCCTTCTCACTTACAGTTTGGTCCACATAAAGCCCCAAAAAAGTAACTTAGCCATCAAAGAAAAAAGCGACAAAAATTTTCGAAAAAACAACAAAAACATTGGAAAAAAAAACGCCAGACAAGGCCCCAAAAACGTCGGAAAAATTTGCAAAAACGTTGGAAAAAAGGCACCAAAAGTGTTTGCAAAAGTGACAAAAACTTCAGAAAAAGCGACAAAACATTGAAAAAGCTTCAAAAACAAGCTACCAGAAGACTTCCAACTTTCAGACAGGTTGCTCACGTCACATCTACGTCTTCAAGCTCAGTTGGAGGCTGCTCAGTAAGGCTCAGCCATCACCGGAAAAGTGATTCTAATAGTTCAACTATTAGATCAAGTGAACAACTTCACTGGTCTCTGTGGAAATCTACGGCGTCACATTGTCCATGTGTCCACACTTTAACTGTCTATGGCAGCAACCCGTTGATGTCGCTGTTGCTGCTACGTCACCCGGATCGTTGCTCTGATTGGTTGAAGGACTATTCAATTGCGTACAGTCATTTGAACTATGCCCGTTGATCACGCCTCTTGTGCAGTATAAAATACAGAGCAGACTCCCCAGACTAAGGTTCAATTTTAAAAGATTGAGCTTGGTCTGGTGATAGCCAGACTAAGTTGGATTACTCAACAACAACTCCATCACAGTGTACCGGAGGCCTGTACTATGAATTAAGATCAACATGCCCTGGATGTATTTCAGTTACCCGGCTTCACCCAACCTAACAATTGCGGTCCCGCATAAGCTGTGTCACGACGGTGGTTAACAAGTAGTTCAAACAACCCAGGGTTTCCCAATCCAGCGGCGTGTGCGTACACATAAAAGAGGCAGTGTTTGCACAGCACGACCAATCGCAAATATCTACCAGAGCTGCATATTTGACATAAGAAGAGCAAGCTATAATACTACATAAATATGAAGAACACAGACACGGGTTTACAGGCAAAACTCAATACAAAATAAGAAGGAAAGCTGGCAAAAAAATAGCCGACGCTGTTATGCATAAATTACAACACTTATCAATATCACTTCCAGTCAGGTCAGGACCAAGATCTGACCATAATTACACTTGTCCTTTCCATAAACTGTCGTTGCTTTAGCCTATTATTTCAGTTGCAACCCTGGCAGTGGTAAGCGATCGTGAGAGCAAATAAAATATGTAAAAACATAATTCAAACTGATGTGCGCATTGGCAAAACACGGCTCAAAAAGCTGACAAAGATACGTAATTCCCTCCACTGAAAATCTATATCTTTCACAAAAATACCCATCAGGGAATGTTAACGGGGTCGTCGGTCTCTAAATGTTTTAACTTTTCTGAGCGCACCTTTCTCTCTCCGAGCTCAACCGAGTATTGATTGGTCAGTAGGCGGTGCTTTTACACCGGTTGATCTCTAATCTCCAACATAACCTGCTCCCGACCAGGTTAGGTGTTCAGTATAAGTTACCACGACGATTTAACCCGGTAACAAGTGATCCACCGTCGTGATAAACCCTGGGTTGAACCTGAAGTTATCTCGTTAACGCCAAATCTTGCTTCGTAGTACAAGCCTCAGGACTCAATTTCAAAGTTTTCACAATGGTGTCAGGTCAATCAACTTACCTTCAACTAAACATAGACAAAACAAAAGAGCTGGTCATTTACACATCCAAATCACCACCTGGACTGAACCATACCCAAATCCACGGCCAACCAGTTGAACAGGTCAGTTTTAAATACCTGGGACTCATTATAGACAATAAACTCAACTTCAAGGAACATGTCACTGCCATCCAGTAACGCGCACAAAGACTACATGTCATACGCAAACTGCAAGCCCTTTCTGTTGCCCCCCACCTCCTGCTCCTACTTTACAAAAGCATCATCCAACCCACCCTGCTGTACTGCTCACCCTGTTCTTACACAATGCTAACCGCCACCTGCAAAACCAAACTCACTAAAATCACACATATTGCCTCCAAGGTAATCAGTCTCCCCACACCCAGCCATCACACTCCTAGCACGTACAATAGCAGCTGACACATACCATCCCCTGAATACATTTTTCACACTACAGTCATCCAGCCGCAGATACAAAGCACTGAACTGGACTAAAACCTATTTCAAATAAAGGTTTTGTGCCCACCGTCATCACAGTGCTGAACAAACTATAATACTGCCAACACCACCCCAGCTGCTTTGTAGTTTTTTACATTTGATGTGTCTATGTGCGTGTCTTAATGTGATGTGTTATTTTTGTGTATGTGTTACATGTTTTATGTGTTTTTATATGTGTTGTTGTGCTATGGAACATGAAAAAAGATGTGTTGAAATGATTAACCCTATGGGACAATAAAGACTATATACCTTACACAAAATAATGAGGAATAAATCCTACACCATTTAGCATACAGATCAAGCAGCGTTCGCGTCGACCCGAAGGAGGCAACGTAAAGCATGCAAGCCACACAGCAATTATCCATGACAAGCATTTCGGCATCCAGAGGAAGGGTAACTTATCGGTATAAAGCAGATGGTTCAGAGGTGCATAGTGTTATTTCGAGATAAATGTTGCACTATTTGCTTAGTTTTTTTGTTTCTTTTAGCCCCCTGGTAGCCCTTAGTCTCGAGAAAGAGCCAGCATCTACGCAAATCTACGCACCTGTGCGTGGAGGACCGCACTTGTTCTACGAGTAGTAGCTAGCTAAACATTAGCTTCAGGCTAACACCAGCCCCATGGCTACCTCCACACCTTGGTTGCTTGAAAATCCAAACAAAGAATCGATGACCTTAGGGAAAAAGTTCGCCGGCTCTCCGAGGACTTGAAAACCAAAGATGCCCTGTTGATGTCCTACCTGGACGTTGCTCAAAACCAGTCGCTTCACATCATAACTCTCTCGGCGGCACTCCAGGATACTGTAATTTGGGACACATCCGCCTGTCCACACCCATCTTCTAGTTCGACACCGACCACCAGGGCATCCTGGACTGAAGTGGTCTGTGGCCGAAAGAGAGCCTCGGGTAGGGCGCCATCGCCTCTTGCCCTCAGCCTCTCCAGTCGCTTCGATGCCCTGTCGAAGCCGAATGTTCCCCCGGTAACGGACCTGCAGGCGTCAACGAGGAGCACTGCTGCCTCGCGACAACAATTTCTGAGGGATGCGGTAGTCAGACGGTCCGGTGGCCTCCCTTGCCTGAACCAGCCAAATGACAACGTTCCTCAAAAACAATCTCCCCCACCGAATGAAGGTAAGCAATATTCCGCTTCTTTTCCTTGTCCATCTGAATCCAATACTGGCTGTTTTGTTCCTACCACCGGCCATTCACGCCCCCCCACTCCTCGTCCGCTCTTCACCCCAACCACAATAATTATCGGCGACTCCATCACCCGGAATATACGTTTTTTTTAATGCTGTCACACACTGCTTTCCTGGAGCCAAAGTTGCAGACATCCTGGCTAAAGCTGTGGACCTGATACCATCACTACCGACCTCTATTAAACGCATCGTGGTCCATTGCGGACATAATGACATGTCCTATCAGCAGAGTGAGCGCACAAATAAAGACTTTGGGACCCTCATTGAAGCTTTAATAAGCACTGGGAAGTCAGTTTTTATTTCGGGCCCACTTCCATCTCGAGGTCGCGGAGTAGGCCTTTTTAGCAGACTACTCATCCTCAACACCTGGCTGCAGCATGCATGCAGCATGCACAAGGTTTTATTGACAATTTTAATCTGTTTTGGAAAAGTGACTCCATGTTCAGCAGGGATGGGATTCATCCCAATAGACGCGGCAGCCAGGTGCTATGTGAGAACTTGCGTCACGCCGTGCAGACCCAGACCTGGGTGCAGACTCAGACCTTAGATTGACTGTTTACACCCCGTAAAGACACGCACAGGCGCACTTCTCAATCACACTCTCCCATAAGCTCTCAGTCCTTTACAAATAACTCTGCTAACCCACAGACCAGCTATATCATTCCAGTAAGAGTCAGTAATAACATTACTCAAAGGTACAGCGCTACACGCTCCTCTGTGCACCAACGAGGTGCTATACTTAACAACCTAATTGGAATTAAAACAACCACTGCAACGATAGAACAGAATAGGAGAATCAAATGTGGACTATTAAATATCAGATCTCTGTCTTCTAAAGCATTACTGGTGATTACTGATCATTTACTGTTTATTCTGTCTTACTGAAACCCAACTGGGCCATGAAGAATATGTTAGTCTAAATGAAGCCACTCCTCCCTGTTATGGTTTTGGTATTTTGTCTTGTATTTTTGTTCATTTATGTTGCCTGGTTTAGTTATTTCTGTATGTTTCCTGTGTTTGCATATTTTTTCTGTTCCCTGTTGTGTTGATCTGCCCTGTGTACTGTGGTCTGTGTATTTAGTTGTGTATTTCCCTGTTTATGTTCTGCTTCCTGTTTTATTTTGATGGTCTGTTTTCTGTCCTGTCATGTCTAGCTTTACTTTGTTTTCCCGCTTTTGTTGATTGTCCTGCCCCGCCCTAATGTGTTTCACCTGTTGTACCACCTGTCCCTCATTTGTTCATTACCTCTTGTATTTAACCCCCGTGTTCCCGTTGTCTCGTGTCAGATCATTTTTGTATCTCCGTGCCGTCAGTTTGTGTATCTTTTTGTATACCGTTGCTGTTGTTTTTCTGTTTTCTCCCTGCCGGACGTTTTTCCAGTCTCTGTACTGCCTATTTTTGTTATATTAAACCCTTAAGTTCTACCACCTCCTGCCTGTCTGCCTCTCTCTGCGTTTGGGTCCTCCTTTCCCTGCTCATTGTCACAGAATGATCTGACCCTAACATGGACCCAGCGGAGAGTCTTCACTACAAGAAGAAAGTTTTGGAGTTTGGGTGGACGGTGCAGTGTTTGCTCTGCTCGGAGTCTGACCGGCACCCTCCCCTCCTGGAGAAGCTGTCAACACAGCAGCAGTGGTTATCGGAGAGGCCATGGGTGAGTCACTTTGTTCCCCAATTGGAGGTTTTTAAACACTGGCTTAAGCACTTTCAAGCCACCTCCAGTGACTCACCCACCAGCCCGCCTCCTCCCCAGTCGGCAAACACTGTGGCTGTCGGGGCATGTTTTGTCAATCTGCCCACTCCCTCTCCGGCCTCCCCAGAACCCACTACTCCTGCTAGCGACCCACAGGAGGCAACCTGGTCAGCGTCCACCCCCAACCATCAGCCGTCGTTCGAGGGTACCCGCCTGGCCATATTTTCGGGGACCCGTGGAGGGCGAAGACGGGGAAGGGGACGTCATGGCTCCCGTCGCCATGCTCTGCTCTTCACCCCAGAGTCTTCGCTCCCTAACGCTCCCGAGCTGACGTGCAACCCTTCTGATCCCGAGCTGACGTGCAACCCTTCTGATCCCGAGCTGACGTGGAGCCCTCCTCTTCCCGGGCTGACGTGGAGCCCTCCTCTTCCCGGGCTGACGTGGAGCCCTCCTCTTCCCGGGCTGACGCTGACGTGGAGCCCTCCTCTTCCCGGGCTGACGTGGAGCCCTCCTCTTCCCGGGCTGACGTGGAGCCCTCCTCTTCCCACGTCTCCTGTTCCCGGGCTGACGTGGAGCCCTCCTGTTCCCGGGCTGACGTGGAGCCCTCCTGTTCCCGGGCTGACGTGGAGCCCTCCTGTTCCCGGGCTGACGTGGAGCCCTCCTGTTCCCGGGCTGACGTGCAGCTCTCCTGACCCCGGGCTAACGTGCAGCTTCCCAGATTCCCCGCTAGCTAGCGATCTCCCTGAGCCCCAGCTGATTAGCAGCCTCCCAGATTCCCCGCTAGCTAGCGATCTCCCTGAGCCCCAGCTGTTTAGCAGCCTCCCAGATTCGCCGCTAGCTAGCGATCTCCCTGAGCCCCAGCTGTTTAGCAGCCTCCCAGATTCCCCGCTAGCTAGCGATCTCCCTGAGCCCCAGCTGATTAGCAGCCTCCCAGATTCCCCGCTAGCTAGCAGTCCCCCTGAATCCAGGCTAGCTAGCAATCTCCCAGATTCCCCGCTAGCTAGCAGCTCCCCAGAATCTATGCTAGCTAGCAACCTTCCTGAGCCCCGGCTGACTAGTAGCCTCCCCGATTCCCCGCTAGTTAGCAGTCCCCCTGAATCCAGGCTAGCTAGCAATCTCCCTGAGCCCCGGCTGATTAGCATCCTCCCAGATGCCCTGCTAGCTATCAACCTTCCAGATTCCCTGCTAGCTAGCAGCCTTCCAGATTCCCCGCTAGCTAGCAGCCCCCCTGAATCCAGGCTGGCTAGCAGCTTTCCTGAGCCCCGGCTGATTAGCAGTCTCCCAGATGCCCTGCTAGCTAGCAACCTTCCAGATTCCCTGCTAGCTAGCAACCCCCCTGAATCCAGGCTAGCTAGCAATCTCCCTGAGCCCCGGCTGATTAGCAGCCTCCCAGATTCCTTGCTAGCTAGCAGCCTTCCAGATTCCCCGCTAGCTAGCAGCCCCCCTGAATCCAGGCTGGCTAGCAGCTTTTCTGAGCCCCGGCTGACTAGCAGCCTCCCAGAGCCCCGGCTGACTAGCAGCCTCCCAGATTCCCTGCTGACTAGCAGCCTCCCAGATTCCCTGCTGGCTAGCAGCTTTCTTGAGCCCAGGCTAACCAGCACCTTCTTTGATTCTCAGCTAGCTTCCAGTCTCCCTGAGCCCCAGCCAGTTAGTGGCTCCCCTGGATCCAGGTTAGCTAGCAGCTGTGCCCCCGGGCAGCTCCCTAGTGCCCCCGAGCAGCTCTCTAGTACCTCCGGGCTCCCTAGGGACCCCGGGCCCCCTAGCGCCCCTGAGTGTTCTAGCGCCCCTGAGTTTCCTAGCGTTCCCGCGTCTCCTAGCGTCCCAGATCCCCGGCTGGCTAGTGGCCTTTCTGATCCCCGGCTGGCTAGTGGCCTTTCTGATCCCCGGCTGATTGGCAGCCTTTCTGATCCCCAGCTGATTGGCAGCCCTCCTGATCTCTGGCCGGCTAGCGGCTCCCCAGAATCCCGGCTGACGTCTAGCCCCCCAGAGTCTGCGCTGACGGAGCTTCCAGAGACTACGCTGATCTGCACCTCTGAGACTTTGCCGGTCTCCGGCGACCCTGAGACCGCCCCCGAGACCACCCTTGAGACATTACCGGCCTTTGGCGACCCTGAGAACAGCCCTGAGACCACCCTTGAGACCTTCCTAGAGACTTTACCTGTGTCAGTCAAACCGACTCCTGCCCCCGGAGGGGCGCTGCCCTCGACGTCCAGTGCGGCCACCAGAAGGCTTCTGCTCTCATCGCCGGTGGCCGGAAGGTTTCTGCTCTCATCGCCGGTGGCCGGAAGGCTTCTGCCCTCGTCGCCGGTGGCCAGAGGGTTTCTGCCTCCGTCGCCGGCCACCAGAAGGCTTCTGCCCTCGTCGCCGGTGGCCAGAGGGTTTCTGCCTCCGTCGCCGGCCACCAGAAGGCTCCTGCCTTCGTTGCTGCCCTCTGTCCTCTGTTGCCGAGGTCTCTCTGTTGCCGAGGTCTCTCTGTCCCCTGTTGGCGAGGTCGCTCTTATTCCCCCGAGCGGCCCCGCTCTTATTCCCCCGAGCGGCCCCGCTCTTATTCCCCCCGAGCGGCCCCGCTCTTATTCCCCCCGAGCGGCCCCGCTCTTATTCCCCCCGAGCGGCCCCGCTCTGATTCCCCCCCGAGCGGCCCCGCTCTGATTCCCCCCCGAGCGGCCCCGCTCTGATTCCCCCCCGAGCGGCCCCGCTCTGATTCCCCCCCGAGCGGCCCCGCTCTGATTCCCCCCCGAGCGGCCCCGCTCTGATTCCCCCCCGAGCGGCCCCGCTCTGATTCCCCCCGAGCGGCCCCGCTCTGATTCCCCCCGGGCACCTCAGTGACTCTTTGTCCCCTGTGCCCCATTGACTCTGTGCCCCATTGACTCTGTGCCCCATTGACTCTGTGCCCCATTGACTCTGTGCCCCCTGTGCCCCATTGACTCTGTGCCCCCTGTGCCCCATTGACTCTTCGTCCCCTGTGCCCCAGGGCACTCGTTCCGGTGCCCCAGTGACTCTGTTTCCCGGTCCCTCCTGTGACTCTCTGTTTCCCTCGGACTCTCGCCCTCCCTGGGTTGTTTTTTTTTGTTTTTCTGACTTTTTTTTGGTCGTCTGGAATCCACCCCTTGAGGAGGGGGTACTGTTATGGTTTTGGTATTTTGTCTTGTATTTTTGTTCATTTATGTTGCCTGGTTTAGTTATTTTTGTATGTTTCCTGTGTTTGCATATTTTTTCTGTTCCCTGTTGTGTTGATCTGTCCTGTGTACTGTGGTCTGTGTATTTAGTTGTGTATTTCCCTGTTTATGTTCTGCTTCCTGTTTTATTTTGATGGTCTGTTTTCTGTCCTGTCATGTCTAGCTTTACTTTGTTTTCCCGCTTTTGTTGATTGTCCTGCCCCGCCCTAATGTGTTTCACCTGTTGTACCACCTGTCCCTCATTTGTTCATTACCTCTTGTATTTAACCCCCGTGTTCCCTTTGTCTCGTGTCAGATCATTTTGTATCCCCGTGCCGTCAGTTTGTGTATCTTTTTGTATACCGTTGCTGTTTTTCTGTTTTCTCCCTGCCGGACGTTTTTCCAGTCTCTGTACTGCCTATTTTTGTTATATTAAACCCTTAAGTTCTACCACCTCCTGCCTGTCTGCCTCTCTCCGTTTGGGTCCTCCTTTCCCTGCTCATTGTCACACTCCCAGTCATATTAATACTCAAATTCCTAGAGGCTCAGGCCGTGGAGTAGTTGCAGCCATATTTGACTCAAATCTGTTAATTAATCCTAAACCTAAACTAAATTATAACTTGTTTGAAAGTCTTGTTCTTAATCTTCAACATCCAACATGGAAATCATTAAAGCCAATCATATTTGTTGTTGTTTACCGAGCACCAGGCCCATATTCTGAATTTCTATCTGAATTCTCAGAGTTTTTGTCATGTATTGTGCTAAAATCAGATAAAATAATTATTGTAGGTGATTTTAATATCCATGTGGACGTTGACAGTAATAGTCTTAGTATTGCCTTCAACTCACTACTAGATTCAATTGGTTTCAGTCAGAGTGTGCATAAGGCCACGCACTGTTTTAACCACACCCTCGACCTTGTGCTGTCATATGGCATCAAAATTGAAGATTTAATAGTATTTCCACAGAATTCTTTATTATCAGACCATTTTTTAATAACTTTCGAATTCTTACTCCCAGATTGAAACTTGAAACTAAATGGCGTTCCTCCAAACTAGAAGAATCTCATTTAGATTGGCAAGATAGTTTAAAAACCTATTGGAGGGCCCTCAGAAATGCCAGATCAGACTATTACTCATCATTAATAGAAGAAAATAAGAACAACCCAAGGTTTCTTTTCAGCACTGTAGCCAGGCTGACACAGCCACAGCTCTACTGAGCCATCTATTCCCCTAGCTCTTAGTAGTGACGACTTCATGAGTTTCTTTAATGATAAAATCATAACAATTAGGGATGGAATTCATCACCTTTTGCCCTCAACTTCTAACGGTTCACCTTTTGATACAGGAGTGCTAGAAAGAACGACAAGACCTGACATATACTTTGACTCCTTTTTTCCTATAGACCTTCAACAATTAATGCTAAAGGTCTCTTTAGCAAAGCCTTCTACCTGTCTCTTAGACCCCATCCCAACGAGGCTACTTAAAGAAGCGTTACCCGTGGTTAACACTTCATTACTAGATATGATCAATATGTCTTTATTAACAGGTTATGTACCACAGTCATTTAAAGTAAACCTCTTCTGAAAAAACCCACCCTCGATCCTGAGGTCTTAGCCAACTATAGACCTATATCGAACCTTCCTTTTCTCTCCAAGATCCTTGAGAAGGTAGTCGCTAATCAGTTATGTGACTTTTTACATAGGAATAGTCTATTTGAGGACTTTCAGTCAGGATTTAGAAAGCATCATAGCACAGAGACGGCACTGGTGAAAATTACTAACGACTTTCTAACTGCTGCTGACAAAGGACTTGTCTCCATACTTGTGTTATTAGATCTTAGTGCTGCATTTGACAATTTTGATCATACAATCCTTTTACAGAGACTGGAACACTTAGTTGGCATTAAAGGAATCGCACTAAGCTGGTTTAAGTCCTATTTCTCTGATCGATCTCAATTTGTTAATATCAACGACAAATACTCCAGGTACGCCAACGTTACCCATGGGGTTCCTCAAGGCTCAGTGCTTGGACCAATTCTATTCTCCTTATATATGCTTCCTCTAGGCAATATTATTAGGAAACACTCAATTAACTTTCACTGTTATGCGGAAGACACCCAATTATACTTATCAATCAAGCCAGACGAAACCAGTCAATTAGCTAAACTGCAAGTGTGCATTAAAGATATAAAATCATGGATGACCAACAATTTCCTGAAGTTGAACTCGCACAAAACTGAGGTTATTGTGCTGGGCGCTAAACACCTCTGAACTTCATTATCCGAAGATATAATTACTCTGGACGGCATTGCCATGGCTTCCAGCACTACTGTCAGAAATCTAGGAGTTATTTTTGATCAGGATTTATCGTTTAACGCCCACTTAAAACAAACCTAAAGAACAGCTTTTTTCCACCTTCGTAATATTGCCAAAATTAGGAACATCCTGTCTCAAAACGATGCTGAAAAACTAGTCCATGCATTTGTTACTTCCAGGCTGGACTACTGTAATTCCCTATTATCAGGATGCTCAAATAAAACTCTTAAGACTCTTCAGCTGATCCAGAATGCTGCAGCGCGTGTTCTGACAAGAACTAAGAAAAGAGGTCATATTTCTCCTGTATTAGCTTCTCTGCATTGGCTTCCAGTAAAATCCAGGATTGAATTTAAAATCCTTCTCCTAACCTACAAAGCTCTAAATGGTCAAGCACCATCATATCTTGAAGAGCTCTTAGTACCTTATTGTCCCACTAGAGCACTGTGCTCCCAGAATGCAGAGTTACTTGTGGTTCCCAGAGTCTCTAAAAGTAGAATGGGAGTCAGAGCCTTCAGCTATCAGGCTCCTCTCCTGTGGAACCAGCTCCCAGTCTGGGTTCGGGAGGCAGACACCGTCACCACTTTTAAGAGTAAACTTAAAACTGTCCTCTTCGATAAAGCTTATAGTTAGGAAGTTAGGAGTTGCAGCATTCGCCTGGACCGGCGGGGGAAGGTGTGTAGCCACAGTCATGACGCACCTCCTCCATATCTCTGCTTCTCTTCATAGAAAGCTTACTATATTTAGGGTATGAGGAGTTGCAGCGTGCGCCTAGCCCGGGGGGGGGGGGGGGGGGGGGTGGGTGTGTAGCCTCAGTCATGGCGCACCCCCATCCTATCACTGCTTCTCCCCATAGAAAGCTTACGCATACTTAGGCAGTAAGGTGTCGCAGCGTTAGCCTAGACCGGCGGGGGAAGGTGTGTAGCCACAATCGTCGAACACAGCCTCCCTATGCGGTTATAGTTCTTGACTACCGGGGCACCTCCTTTGACACACTGAGCTCCTCTCTCCTCTCTCTTTCCATCTGTGTGTATTCATGTTCCAGAAATGCTTGTTATTAACCTAGTTCCCGGGAGCTTCCCCAGAGTCCGTATGTTCTTTGTCCCCCCAGCACCATCATCTTGGATAATGATGGCACCTACATCATGGTGGCAGCTGTCGCCGTGGTCCTGCCCTACGACCTGCTGTGCCCCATTACACCCTGCAATGCCCGGCGTCGACTTGCTATGTCCGGCCAACGCCCTGTTACGCCATGATGTGCTCTACGACACCATGAACTATTACAATTACTCTAGTCATTATCTTAATTGTGACTTTTTATTGCCATTGTTCATCAAACCCTCAACCGGCATTGTCAGACACCGCCTACCAAGAGCCTGGGTCTGTCCGAGGTTTCTTCCTAAAGTTTTTCCTTGCCACTGTCGCACTTACACATTCATGCATGCTCTTGGGGAATCACTGGAATTGTTGGGTCCTTGGAAATTACAGAGTGTGGTCTAGACCTACACTCTATCTGTACAGTGTCCTGAGATAATTCTTGTTATGATTTGACACTATAAATAAAATTGAATTGAATTGAATTGCTTCACAACAGCAGTGTGTACATGTTGGAGAACAAAAACTGATTGTCACACTAATACTACTGAACAAATTCAAGTACTGCTCATCATATTGTCCACTGTCCATCATAATGTCAATTATTTCAGTAAAAAAAAAGGCCGTCTCTGCTACAGCCTCTACTCCAGTCTGTTGCCAGTCGGGGAAGTCCTTGATGGCCCTCTCGGCGTCGGACTAAGGAAACTAGGATTCCTCGGTGCTGCTGCTGCAAGAACAAGGGTTATGTGTGTTATTCGAAGAAGTATGTTTTAATACATGGACATTTTCTTTCCGTTTTTTTTTTCCGTCTCCCTTTGTTTTTAAGAAGTGGTTGAGTAATAATTGTAACGTAAGTCGTTTTTTTTGCAGATGTGAATAGAAGACCGGTTTCATTAAGAAGAATATGGCAGGCCAAATGTCATTAACGTAGTTAAATTCTCTGCTAAATTTCCCTCAGAAGCCTTTCAATATAATTGAACAGTAAGGCCATTTGGTCAGTAGGGGGAGCTGCAGTCAGTGCAGTTTAATTTTGGATGAAGTTCCTACCTGGATCAGGAGCGTCTGTTCCTATTCCAATGTTGACAGCCAATCACGTTCGTTCATATCCAATGTGAGATTCCCCCCCGTCCAACCCCGTAGCGGGATGACATTGGACCTAGCCAATCGTAGCGCTACTTTCCAATGTAGATTGGATGCCGTAATCACGTACTTGACGGCTATGTCAATGCTCACGTCCCGTCCCCAGTGTGCCTAGTAACGGTTTGCCGTCAACGCACTGAAGCTGTCAGCGAGCGACACAATATTATTCAATTTAATGGAAAGCAACCATTCAAATGTGTTTCCTTCTTAAATATGCACATATACATTTCAATCCTTCACACAAAGTTATCTGATCATTTTGCTATGTGTTACATTATGTTAAATGGCCGTAGCATCATAGCTAACAATCGCCAATGCTAACTGTAGCCGTAGGCTAGCTAGCTAGCTAATATGGGTCGTTCGTGTCATGTGAAATGTAAACAAACTAACGTTAACCTTACTGTCGATACATGTAACGTTAATAATAGGCTCAATATTAATATGAATAGAAAAGCCATGTTACTACTATGTTATTACTATTTTTAGCTAACCACCTGCACCTGGGTATATTGCAAGTTGTAGGTTAACTACTAGCTATATTATGGCTAGTTTGTGTCATGTAAACAAACTAACGCTTAGTTCCTAAGCAAATCCACAACAGGTGGGCTGTTTACGGTAGAAGGGATACAGCTACTGCCAAAAGTTAGGCAAGAATCCCGCAAAATCTAGACTAATAATATATTTAATATATAAAAATATTTATATTATATATTTGTTATATTTTCACTCAGGAAAACACGTGTTTTGTTCCTCTAGAGTTTTAATTCAAACCACGATCTGTTTCCTGAACTTAACTCGTCGTTTTGGTGCCTAAACTTAACTGTCACCACTGTAGCTGTATCCCATCTAGCCTCAACCGCTGTTAAAGTGCCATTCTGACAATATGTACTTAGATCACTTTCTAAAGGAAAGCTTTAAATAGCATGTTATACATCGTACCATTAAATATGCCATAACTTTCTCTTTAAAAGGTTTAATGGTAATCACAATTATTTAAAAAAGCATTTACTTTTCATACCAAAGGTGTCATTTTATGCTGCCCTCTCTTTACTTACTACTACTAGTACTACTTCCTTCTCTTTACTTCCTACTCCCATTTTCAATTAAGATTTTTGTAACCCTACCACAGATGATTTGGAAAAGTAATGACTGGGAATATGGCAGCTTTCCACATTTCCCCATTGAATATCTTGGTCATCATGGCAATTGAGAGATCTGAAAAATACAAACATTAAAATTTAAAATAAGATAAGATCCTTAATTGGTCCCACAGTGGGGACATTTTCAGTGATAGTGCACCAAATGGAACGTGCAATGACAAAAGCATCAGTAAAAATGCAAGAATAAAGCAGTAAAGAGCTCGTATTATGATTTTGGGCTTTTTCTCCCTCCTTTGTGTCATATATCTTTTTTGTGCACTTTATAGGTTTACAAAGTGAAAAAGCCCAAAGTCCACCCCAAAGGGACTTACCATCTCAACAGAAAACACTGTTCACAAACTGCTCCAAACAGCTCTATTGTAGTCCAGCCTTTACTTCAGAGACAAACGTGGTCACTTTGGAACACACGTTATAATGCTCGCCTAGCTGCTAGCATGGCACGCCCTCATACTCTGCTTCTGACTGGCTAGTAGTCCTTACCTAGCTACTGCGCATGTGTGACTCCCAACAAAGATGGAACAGAAGTGAGATGTCTCACTCTGTAGCTAAAACAGAGAGCTCAACACACAGGGTGAAAAGAGGAGCTGCAGCAATGTGCAGTACAACAAAAAATATGTTTTTTTTTTGTTTTTTTTTTTATTAAACCATGTAAACCTATTCTGATACAACCTCTAAATACAATTATGAACCTGAAATGAGCATAATATGAGCACTTTAAGTATACAGACAGAGTATTATTGTTTATTACAGTGTTGATTATAAAGTTACATTTTGAATACAGTATTTTATGCAAAATGTAACCTAAGTACAACTTCCAAAGGGTTAAGATATGTACTGTTGATATATGGATATGATTTAATAATAGTTTATTACCTACCCATTTCAAAGTCTGTGTAGGTCTTCTTCTTTGGCTTTCTGTTTTCTGGAATCATTAGTGCCTCTTCCACTGAGCAGGCCAATTCAGCAGTGGTCGTCAAATCATAGTTTTCAAACTCCTCCCTGTTATCTGAAAGAGACTAATATACAGAGGTAATTAATAATTCAAGTAAAATGTAGTAGATAGAGGAAGTCTAGGAACCATTGAACACACAGGGGGATGAAAAATAGAGCAACAAATAGGCCTAAGAATCATGAGTGGCACTGCAACCGCCCCAAATGCTAGATAGATTTTGATTACAGGTGTGTAATTTGCATCATGCATCAAACTAATATGACAACATACCTGACTCTTTTCACTTGTTGATCAGGCTTATACACATAACTATTCTTGTGGTATGATGTCCTTCATCTCTGCATTGCCTTCTCTCACAACTCCTGGCCACATTTTCTGATCTTCCACTATACATCATACCGACATAAAAACAGACACACTATGTGAAAGCTACTATCAAAGAATACTGCTCTTTTGTGAGGATGCAGTATTTTTAGTATTGCAAACTATTGTTTTGCAATGAACACAGTGTATTCCTGACATTCAGTAGAAGATGGTGATGATATTCCTAGCAAGAACCACCTTTTTAATGAGGGATAACTAGTGAAACAAACAAGCAAACAAACAACAGACTACCAAAGTTACCCTAGCTATAAACATGATACAGAAAAGTTAAGTACCAATGAAATCAATTGTGATATTGATAATTGTATTGATCTTAAAGTCAAATGTGATTCAATACGTCCATCGAACGTGTTTAGTCCCTGTTAAAGCCGATTATAAACCGCTAATGTCACGTTTTATGTAACGTTAGCTAGCTAGGCTTATGGTCAATTTGACTGTCCTGACAGTAACTACATTAAGCTAACGCTAGCTTGTCAGGTAAATTATTTTTATTCAAGTAGCTAATCAATGTTAGTGATATAGCTAGCAGTAAGAAAAAAAATTATGGTAACAGGTGGCTATGCTCATCGGGGTGTTTTGAAGGCTAACTTTAGCCAATGAAAACGGGCACCATCTACTTACTGATGTTTTATGACCGTTAGCACTCCAAACCCCGTTTTCAAAACCAATTGTTTACCAGATTTAATGCTGAGTGTACAGAAACGAACCACAGTCTTACTAAAATGTCCTAGCTAAAACTAATTTTACATTTTGGTAATAAGCAGGGTAAAAATAGAACCTTATCACAATGGGAGTTAAAGTACGAACGTTAGCCTGCCGTTAGACGGCCCCTGAACCTCTTCACCTTTTTTAAATATGGTTTAGCTAGCTAGCTAACGTTAATGGCCTGTGTAACGTTAACGTTATGGTTAGCTAGCCAAATTACGTTAACATTAAATTATGGAACAACAGCCAGTAAATTAACTTACCGCAACAGACATAGCTAGCTAACGTAAACTTTACAATCCAATTCAGTCAGATTAGTACATTTAGCTAGAGCACGGATATTTTAATTTTAAATGAATGTGAAAAAGGGCAGCTAGTGCGACCTTAGCCTGATCTAATGGCTCTAAGTTACTTTAAACCATGACATGGTGTAACTTACTAACAAATCTTGTTATTTGTCAGAGGAACACCAACTTCCACATGCGAAAATGTCAAAATATTTACTAACATTATGTTAAGATGCTTACCATGGGGTTTGACAGCAGCAACGAAGCAGTCTCTATCATAACCATTCGTAGACTGTGGGAACCGTCTTTTGTCCTTTCTTTATCGACTGTGGCACGAATGTGTTGCTGGGCAGAATTCAGATTCACTGTCCATCACATCAACAGGGTGTGTAAAGTAAAGACACCCAGACGCTCAGTAGACGATGCTTTAAAATAACTAGCGATCAAGTGAGGAACTTCAATGACATTGTACCGACATAGTTAATACGTTGCTGCGATGTATAGATTTCCATCATTAAGACGCCCAGACGCGCAATAAACGATGCTTCCAAATGATCCGCGAACAACTGAGGAACTTTTTTTTTTTTTTTACAACTGAGGAACTTGTAATGCATCTAACCGACTAACTAACATGCTGCGATGCATAGCTAGATTTCCATCAAAATAAGATGTCCAGACAATGCTTCAAAATGACTCGCGATCAGTTGCAGATGAAGCGATAATTTGCATATGTCGTGGACTATGTGCGCTTACTGGGTTCATGTAAATTTCCTGCACCGGTCATAGACGTCCAAATGACATCCAAAAAATTACCCAGTTCAAAGATCAAATGCTGAACGTCAATATGACGTCCAAGTTGGGTCACGGTTGGACGTCCAAATAGTGGACCTAGTTTGGGGGGAAAGCGTCAAACGTAAAAGTGACAAAAATGTCAACATTTTTGACATTTTTGTCACTTTTACGTTTGTCGCAACTTAGAAAAAATGCGACAATAAGCGGAAAAAAACTTCAACAAAAAGTGCTGGAAGCCTAAGGGAAAACAATGTTGAATGAAGTGTCAACATTTCTTTAGCCGGGAGAACAACATAAGGGTTAAATGTTTTTTTTTAGTAAGGTTGCTTTTACACTTAAAAGGGATACTTTTATTCTGAATAAAACTCTGACCGGAAGTGTAGTTGTTGTTGCAGCTGGCAGCGGACCATATTGGAACCAGGAGCTCTTGTATAAGACTACCCTGCTGACAGTGTACAGATAACACACGGCCGTGCTCTGCGGTATCTCATCTGCTGCACACATAAGTAAGTACTTAAAATCCGAGCAGATTTAATTAACTGTCTCATAACATGTCTTCCATTATCTTTAGTGAACAATAGAGTATCGTACTAAAACCCCTCTTTTGCTGTCATACAGAACAGTTAAGTCGTAGGCAAACGTTAGCTAACTTTTGCACTCACATTCCAAACCTGTATTTGTTTATACCATCATGCTAATATTAGCTATATGTGAATTGGCCACTAGAAATATTTCAAATACTGTTCTTTTCCATTTTGTATTTTTATACAAAACTTATGCGTTTGTAAATGTCGTCTGACCAAGTAGCTACGTTACGTTAGCTAATGCTAATTTCTGTTAGAAGGCCATGTTACAGGTTTGGACGTGGGAAGGGAAATATGAATGAACAGAGGTTGTGTTAAACACCATTATGAGGTTCCAGCTTTTTCAGTCAGCGCTGCTCGTGAACGGAACCTCAGTCCAACTCACATTAAAAATGTTAAAACATACGTTCCTTTTAAATTTAACTTAAAGAAGTGGCTAACAGGTAATCAGGACTGTCAACATTACATGTAGGCACTAAATCTTGCTGCTACTTTGTCTTTCCTGTCCTGCCTGTTTGTGCCACTTGTGCTATGCCTACGAAGTTGTCGGTTACATGGACTGAACGGTGTGTGTGTGTGTGTGTGTGTGTGTGTGTGTGTGTGTGTGTGTGTGTGTGTGTGTGTGTGTGTGTGTGTGTGTGTGTGTGTGTGTGTGTGTGTGTGTGTGTGTGTGTGTGTGTGTGTGTGTGTGTGTGTGTGTGTGTGTGTGTGTGTGTGTGTATAATGACAATCTGTTCTTGTTTATATGTTGATCTTGTCATTTTTTATTTAAAATGTTTACATTTCTAGTCAATTTTACTTGTATTGGGCTAAACCTATATGTACTATTATAATCCTTTTATCTTTTTAGGTGTGACATTGTACGATCTGTCCAGGGACAGCAGATGTAAAATAGCCTTTTGGCTAATTCTGGCACATTCTACATTTTCATATGTATTATTAGTGTGCATTGTCCCTGTTAAATAAACCTTAAATAAATAAAATAAATTATGTAAAAGTAGTTTTTGATTAGAGTTTTTTCAAATGGTAATATTTTAATGGTAATTTACGGGCTGGTTTGTTAAAGTTGTATCTATAATATTGTAAACATGTTTGTTTCTTTCACAAAACTCATTTGTAAGTTAACAAAATAAAGCCACATTCTCATAAATTGCCATACAGCCATACAAGAACAGTCTTAACTGGCAGGATTTGGATTTTACATCAGTAACTTAAACAAGACTACACATCTAAACAGACTTTAGGCACACTAGGTTTGAACCACAAAAATATAACATTAGAGGTTAACTACCCAGCCTAGTCATTATCATTTCATTTACAAATGAATTCAATATTACTATTTCTTATTGCCACATTAGACACATGTTTAAGCACTGGTGCTGGTTGTTCTGGCTATGTTACATCAGTAATGTCAGAATCATAAATTGACTTTGCACTTTGCAGCAGACCTTTAGCCCTCCCTTCAACAAAATATGTGGACATTCAGGATGTGAAGGCCCAGTCAAGTGCTCCTTTTTATCATTTCAACTCTCACACATATACCGTCTCTCAATGAAATTGCATGTAGGAGAACCGTTTCAACAAGCTTGTTGAACATTCAGTTGCACTTTAACTTTTTTTTTTTTTTTTTTTAAAGTTTTATCAGATTGCTAAAGAGATTTAGTTATGTAAGGTTTGGAAAACATGGGCCAAGAGTACACTAACCCTCAGGCTAATCCATTTCAACACTGAATATGGAAAGACTACAGATTGTAGACTAGGGCCTCCTGCACACTGCCTGTGTGGCGTGAGTGTGGTGTTTCTGTGTTTTCTATGTCTTTGCTCACCAGAAACGTGTCTGACACGGCATTGCTGCTGCTAGCCTTGTCTGTACACATGGATGTTTCCCATTGATAAATTATATACTGATTTCATTACAGCAAAAACGTCGGCAGTATTGACGGCAAAATAGGCTACAGAATATTTCGTTCTGTATTGACAGGTGCAATATTTGAAAATCAATCATTTAAAAAAATTTTTTAATTACATTTATATCTGCATTCATGTCAAAACCTAGAGACTTATAAACATCAAAAGGTAATTTATTAATATGTATGTGTGTCAAAATGACATATAAACATCTTTTCCTATTCTATTTTGCCTGGAAACGCTTCCAACACGCTTGCGCGTCGCATGACAAATAGGCATCGGTCCTATTTCTAGCATGCTCGTGTTTTCGGTGCGGCTCGTGCCTGAGACGTGTGTGTCACGCAGGCAGTGTGCAAGCTCTCACCTGTTAACATGGGTGCTTAAATAAAAATGGACACGCCACGCAGCTGACACGCTCACGCAGGCAGTGAGCAGGAGGCCTAGGCCTTGTAATTAGGTTAACCCTCTTTATGCTCCATAAAGACATACTACACCCACAATAGATTAATTTGGTCTTCATGCGCAGTTAACATTTTTGAAAGGTAGAGTAAAAAACATAATACTAGACTGAGAATATTTGTTATTTCTTGTTTGGTGTTAAAAACAGGCGTTTGTTGCTTTTATGTGTGCTTTAGATCTGTACTGAACACAGAGGAGGATGTCTGCGACTGTGAATAATCCCTTTCAACATATAGTTGAGCCTCTGGACTCCACGGACCCAAAGAAGCAGTTTTACAATCTTTCCAAACTTGGCGATCCAAGATATGGTAACAGAAATTCTTGACTCAATGCAGATATGAAACCTCTGGGCAGGGTAACTGAATAGTTTTAGTGATTTTGAGGTTCCCTGTCCCTCTGTTCCTCAGATCGTCTGCCCTTCTCCATCCGGGTCCTCCTGGAGTCTGCTGTCAGGAACTGTGATGGGTTTCTGGTAAAGCGCTCAGATGTCGAAAGCATCCTCAACTGGAAGCAGACCCAGACTCAAACTGTGGAGGTACCATTCAGACCAGCTCGGGTCATCCTCCAGGACTTCACGTATGTGGACACTATTCATTTACATTTAATGTCAGGGAGTTTCTCCATAGGTTTTTTTTTTTTTTTTTTTTTTTTTTTTAGCAACGGATGGAATCCTTCACAACTGAACTGTTGTGTGGAACAGCATTTTTTTTTGAACCCCTAGAATTTAAATTCAGAGGGAACTCCATTAATTTTTAAACTTTTAAAATAACCCTGGTGATGTCATCAGGATAATCTTGGCTTGGCTACTACAAATTAAAACAAAAAGCCTGCGTTACATACTGGCGTTTTGGAGTATTAAAGACAACAAGGTTGTTTATCAGGCACAGAGTCTCTAATGTAAAGAGGATATTGAGGTGCATTGTGGGAAATATAAGCTCCAGTGTTTTTGCAAGTTGACCTATACCAGGGACTAAATGTCAGGATATCTTGGCCTCTCCTGCTTTGGTTTTAACGCCACAAATTAATTTTTTTCATCAGTAAAGGGTAACTACTATTTTTTATTTTTTTTTTAACCTGGACCCTATTTTCCTATGTTTTTGTGTCCTAAGTGACTGATGGGAAGGAGAAAACCGACTTTCATTTAAACAAGTCGACGTTACCCACAGATTTGAGTTAATCGATAAAATGGATTTATCACCCTGTCCTATGCTGTGTCTCTGAACTGTAGTGGCGTCCCTGCAGTGGTGGACTTTGCCGCCATGCGTGATGCGGTGATGAAACTAGGTGGTGACCCAGAGAAGATTAATCCTGTTTGCCCTGCTGATCTCGTCATCGATCATTCCATCCAGGTGGACTTTAACAGGAAGTAAGACCAGGTTCATCAAACTCTCAGTTCAAAGATACGGTTTCATCCTCCATATAGATACAATATGATCATCCTCTCAGTTTGCTGAGGCTTTAAAACATGTGAATATCATTTGTTTCTTTCTCTAAAATGTAAATGCACTGGCTATTTCTCCTTTTTAGGTCTGATAGCCTTCAGAAAAACCAGGACTTGGAGTTTGACCGCAACAGAGAGAGATTTCAGTTCTTAAAGGTGTGAAAAGTGAACAAATACAGTGTGAGGTCTACATTTCTTATATATAGAGAATTATGAAAATATGTCTAACACTGTTAATATGTTGTCTTTCTTCCTTCCTCCCAGTGGGGCTCTAAAGCCTTCAGGAACATGCGGATCATTCCTCCTGGTTCAGGGATTGTTCACCAGGTCAACCTGGAGTACTTGGCTAGAGTGGTGTTTAACTATGATGGGTACTTCTACCCTGATAGCCTGGTGGGCACCGACTCCCACACCACAATGATTGATGGGCTGGGAGTCCTGGGCTGGGGTAAGACAATGTCTTGTTTATGTCTGTTTCAAACATTATATATTCAGTTGTGCGTTATACATCTTGGTGGGAGACTGTAAACCGGGATCACAAAGGAAGTGGTTTCCAGTCAAGAAAAAGTAGAATTGATGTGATCCTAAAACCCAGAATGTCCTGTTTACGTTACATTTAAGGCGATCAGACATGGGTATTTACTGTACAAAGAATAGACAAGCCTCTGTTTTCAACAGTTTTCAATGTCTGCTCTTGCTTATTCATGCAGTGCACGGATAAGCCTCTAGCTAACGGATAGTTTCGCTTTGCCAGATCCTCCTCCAAAGCGCGCTGAAGGAGGGTCTGGCTGCTCCACACAGCATTCGGGGATGGGAGGAAAACGTGCTTTAATGGCATTTCTTTAAACCAATCAGAATCGTCATGGGTGGTGCTAAACTCTGCACAGAGCCGCTGCTAAATAGTTGTGCGAGAGAAAACAGGACAGATAGTCTAGCTAGCTGTCTGGATTTACCCTGCAGAGATCTGAGGAGCAGTTAACCATAGTCCTCACAAATCCACCGAATTTAAAATTCTAACACAAAGAAAGCGGAAGGAAATACATGCATCCGACGGATTTCCTGCTGCACGGGAGCAATCCCGGAAGTTGAACACGAAGGAAATAGACCATCTGACAGATAACATGACAATGACCAAATAAAATGACTTGAATTGATCATAAAGTTCTAAATTATATTTGTCATAAAACCCTCAGGTGTGGGTGGAATTGAGGCAGAGGCTGTCATGCTGGGTCAGCCAATAAGCATGGTCCTGCCTGAGGTGGTGGGATACAAGCTGTCCGGGACCCCAGAGAAGTTCATTACCTCCACTGACATTGTCCTCACAGTTACTAAGGTAATTAGAATCACTTTTACACACTTTACACAATGTAACTTTGAATATAAAATAATCCGAGGTATGCAGAGACATGTTTGATTATTTTGGGGTTATTTCTCTTGTATTGAGCATCATATTCTGACATTCTCCCTCTCCTCTCGTTCTCTCAGCACCTCCGTCAGGTGGGTGTTGTTGGGAAGTTTGTGGAGTTTTTTGGCCCAGGTGTTGCTCAGCTGTCCATCGCTGACAGAGCCACCATCGCCAACATGTGTCCAGAGTACGGAGCAACAGCAGCTTTCTTCCCCGTCGACAACATCAGCATTCAGTACCTCAAGCAGACCGGTGTGTGCCACACTGTAGAATATGGAGATAATGTTGCATGAGGGGCTCAGGTGGCTTGATGTGAAAACTCATGGATGTATTCACCTCTACATGTTAACTTCAGCACCATCACAGTACACAAGATTGATCTAGGGATGCTAATTTAGATTTATTTTCTTCTGACCGATAGCCGACCCTTGTTAACCGATTACTAACTGTTAAGACAAGAAAGCAGTGAGTCCTCGGAGGCTCGGACATGCGTTCCGCGTTCACGGACAATGTGTTGGACGACCGATTCAACCCGCCAGTCTTTTATATAGTGGAAAGTGTCACGTACTGTATATCTATGCTGTGATCGCTGTCCACGAAATAGCAGGAAAAATAGCTATAAATTTGCGATGGCAACCTAAAAGTCCTAAAGATTTCCGTCCTGGTTGATTTAAGATTTCTATTTGAGGGAAAACTTAACTTGTTGTTTAACTAAACGTTTCATTGTTTGCCAGCTGGCTAAAAATTCACTTAGATAGCCTTTAGCTGTTCCTTAGTCTCGCTTTGCCAGACTTCCTCCACAGCGCTGCGGAGGAGGCTCTGGCTAGTCCATAAAGCATTCTGAGATGGGAGAAAAACGTGCTCTGGTTTATTGGCATTTCTTTAAACCAATCACAATCATCTTGGGCAGCGCTAAGCTCCGGACAGAGCCACGGTGCCTCTGCAAAATAGTCTCAGGAAGGAACTTGTTTTGGTGGAACATGTATGTTTAAAAGTAGTTTTAGTCTCCGATTGGACAGATAGTCTAGCTAGCTGTCTGGATTTCCCCTGCAGAGATCTGAGGAGCAGTTAACCATAGTCCTCACAAATCCACCAGAGGTTAGAAAGCCAACACAAAGAAAGAGGAAGGGGACGGACATCTGACCGAAAAGAAGGACATCTGGCGGAATTTCAGGCGGCACCGGAGCAATCTCGGAAGTGGAACGTCGTGGATCTAGACTAGCTGTTCCTTAACAAAACATTACATTGTTTGCTAGCTACAAATTCAGTTAGACCAACATTACTTATGATTCTGCAGAGAAACTCTAATTTCAACTTCTTTCCTCTTGCGGCTACAGAACACTGTTTGCCAAAACAACCAGACACAAGTTTTTTTCCCACAGGCTGTCACTATAATGAAAATCAGTCCACAGTGTTAGGATCAATCTGAAAAGATTGCCACTTTAACTAGCAGTTAAGAAATGGATGTAAAGCCTATTTTTCTTTTACCATGCAACACACTTAATAATTACTTAATACATAATTACAATAATATTGTTTTTACCTGTTTAACTGATAGTATTAACCAGTCAAAATCTGTGAAACGGTTAATACATAACATCCCTAATTTGATTTGCCCCCATTTTGGGGTTTTTAAAAGCAGCTTGCACTTCCTAAATTATCGGAGTACCAACATTCCACAAATTTAGAAAAGACAGTCTAACAGACTTTTGCATTGTTCAATAACTGACTTGCCCCTCTGATTAATCTTAAGAAATTATTTTCAGCGTTTTGTTTCCATTTGTTTGTATTCAGGGAGAGAAGAAGAGCAGCTGGCCTACATTACAAAGTACCTGAAGGCAGTGGTCATGTTCAGAGACTACAACAATGTCTCTCAGGATCCAGATTACACTCGGGTCAGTCACTACATCGTTTTGGCAGTTTTTATTATAGGAAGGTTGATTAACAGTTGCTTTTTAAAAGGTAAAATAGTGTTTGTATTTGTGCCAAAAAGACACAACAGAGTATCTTGCTCACACCCTGGTTATAAGTAAAACCATACCAGGGCGTCAAGATTTTTTTTCTTCCTTTTTTTTTTTTTTTTTAATGTTTTTTTTAGAAGCAAATTGTAACATGATACTAAACACAAAAAAACATAATAATAATAATAATAATAATAATAATAATAATAATAATAATAAAATAAAGGTGTTTAAACATAAGACTGCGAACAGTTTCAACAATAAATGTATATGCAGAAAAGTATAAATTGGGAAATGTATTTATTTTTAAACAGTGAGGCAAATATATATGAAATGAACCACCACTACCAGTACATCCTGATCTCCCCCCTCTCTCTCAGGTTGTAGAGCTGGATCTCAGCACCGTGGTTCCATGCTGCAGCGGCCCCAAAAGACCTCAGGACAGAATTGCTGTGTCTGACATGAAAACCGACTTTGAAACCTGCCTGGGAGCAAAGGTCGGTACCAGTACGCTCTCATCCATCCCAGAAGAATCAAGAATTCAGGGATTCAAAGGTTTATTTGTCCCATTCACCAACATGTAATGTGGCGTGCTCCTAAGGCTGTCTAAAAGACTACTGTGGGGAAAAAAGGATAAACATTCATCATACAATATGATAAAGTATGTACAGGCCAAGGTGCAAATTTAAGTGTCACACTAAAGACAGGAAAATTAGACCGTAAAAAATGAAAATGTGTCTGTAGTATAGAAAACACAAAAAGCTATCATTGAATATCTGTTAAGATTTGTCACCTTGCTTACGTGAGATAGTTTGGGATTTTAAACTAAATGTTGTCAATGTTAGTCTTATTATATGGCTGCTTTCTGGTTAGACATTTCATATTTGAGTCTAACTGTTTAAACTTCTCTTGTTCTTTTTTGTTGCTTCTTTTGTAAAATAAAAAAGTAGTTTGCAAAATCTAATCTAAGCTATCGTAAAGTGTAGTTTTGGAATCGTTACAAAAACTCAAATATTGTATTAGCTCAAGTCTAGAAAAAAACAACACACAGCCCTTTTTTTTTTTTTTTTTTAAAAAATCAGTAATAGCTTGAACGTGTGTTCACGACTCAATTGCTGTACCTTCCAGGGTATTGTCTGACTCCACAAAGTAACTTGTTTCATGTTGGTCTGTGACATTTTCAGCAAGGTTTCAAGGGATTCCAGGTGGCTCCGGAGCGTCACAGCACTGGGGTCCCCTTCCAGTTCGATGGAAAAGAGTATACATTAAGCCACGGCTCTGTGGTCATCGCTGCCATCACCAGCTGCACCAACACAAGTAACCCATCAGTCATGCTTGGAGCCGGTGGGTGTACAGTGGGATATCATAGGATTTGGGTGTATTGTAGTATTCTGTATTCTAGTCTTATGTTTACTCCAGTTATTTGACGGCGTTGTAAAAGTGCAATGCTTTTCTTTCAGGGCTCCTTGCAAAAAAAGCAATAGAGTGTGGCTTGAGTGTGAAGCCGTACATAAAGACCAGCCTGTCACCCGGCAGTGGCGTGGTCACCACCTACCTAAAGGAGAGCGGTGTTATGGACTACCTCTATCAGCTGGGGTAAGCTGCTCAAATTCCTCTTTCAGCCAGTTGTCTTTGTGTGGATAGTCCAAACATGTTCCACGGGAAGTTCAACAACGTCTACTTACTAGCTTTTTTTCCTTTTAGATTTTTTTAACAAAATGTTCTCTGTCGTGGATATAGCTCACATATTCATCGATTACATGATTAAGTTCCATACTTTTTGACAATTGGGCAAACTTCCCTGTATCTGTTAAGGAAGACTGTGAGATGCAGTTTAAAGCTATGGAAAATGTTGGCCAATAAGTAAAAGGAAATTGCAATTCTAAACTACCTCTAACTACATCTGGGTTAAAAATCTAAATTAAAGCGATCAGAAATCTTAATGCATGAATTGGCTGCCTCACAAATCACTTATTGGCCGGGTTTGATAAACTGTATATTTTACATAATGTCAGAGAATGTCTCATGAATGTCTCTATTGACTCATCAATACCTGACAAATGAAGGCACTTAATCACATTGATACAAAAATCCTGTAAACCCAGTATAGCCATAAATAAGCATTAGAGTGGTGACCGGGGAGACGAAGGCTTCTGAAGCCACTGAAACGACTAAATTGGGCTGAAAATAATTTGTTATCGTGAAGCATTTAATACTGTGAGAATGGTGGCATCTGCTGGGCTATCCTTGGTATTGCATTTGTATGCAAGTATTCAATCAAAGACTACAATAATACTAAGTTTAAGTCTCACTGCTGTCAATATTAAGAAAAGTAAAGTTAGCATTATTGGACTGACCACAGAGTTTACAGATGTACTTTAAACACTTCCCTATGATACAAATGTGACATAACCAGGCCTCTCTAATGCTGCTCATGTGATTTTTGTCACATGGCCCAGTCAACGGAAGTTAGTATGAAGCACTTAGAAGATATTTGCTTACCTTGTAAACAATCATTTTGTCTTCCCTGTTAGCTTTGAGGTTGTTGGCTATGGTTGCATGACCTGTATAGGCAACAGTGGGCCACTCCCAGAGCCGGTGGTGAACGCCATAACCCAGGTACTAAGAGGCCGTTTCATCATCCCTACTGTCATTTAAAATCTCAAAGCACACATGAGCTCTTTTTCTTCCTTCTTTGTCTTTTGTTTCCTCCCAGCAAGTTTCACTCTTTATGTTCTGTTGTAACAAGAATATTAATGGACAAATCCGGCGCCAAATGAACCTAGGTGTTAATAACACGTGTACCGAGTCGACCGTAATCTGGGATATGTTTTCATGCTAACCAAATGTGACCAGTTTTATTGCAAACCGCTAATTAGCTTATGTTGTCAGGGCAGAGGGTAAAGTAAAAAGAAATCTCTATTTCTACACCACTAACAAGGCTCAAAATAGCACCACACTTCCACGGTAGCATAATGAGGGTCCCTACATGTAAACAGAAGCATTGAGAACTTTGTAAGTGTACAGACAGTTTATTAAAAAGATAGTTTAGAAAGAAGGTACCGTTCATGTATACATGCCGGCGCCATCTTGGGAAAACAGTCAAGACCAGTCGAACGAAGCACGGCATTCGTGGAAGTGTGGTGCTATTTTGAGCCTTGTTAGTGGTGTAGAAATAGAGATTTCTTTTTACTTTAGCCGTGCCCCGACGAGTAGCGTTATAAGCTAATTAGCGGTTTGCGCTAAAACTGGTCACATTCAGTTAGCATGAAAACATATCCCAGAGAACGGTTGACTCGGTACACATGTGTTATTAACCCCTAGGTTCATTTTGCACCAGATTTGTCCTTTTTAAAGGCATTAAACCCACCTTTTGCGCTTTTTATTTTCGTTTGCTTGTTACTCTTTTCCTGACTTGAAGTATTTCTTCTTCTTTCTTCTTTTACAAGCTATGTAGATACACGCTTCATTTCAAAATAGAAATGCTTACATTATTTTCTGTCATGTACTCCTTTGATTGATTTATTTAAATGACAAGGCCCATTAATAAACATGACTGTAAACCTGCCAGTGTTAGCCAGCTGGCTAAGTTTAAAATGTAGTCCTTTGGCGAGATGTTTTAAAACCATTTAAGGTGTTTGCATTCATTTGTGTATTAGGGAGATCTGGTTGCTGCAGGTGTCCTATCAGGAAACCGAAACTTTGAAGGGAGAGTCCACCCCAACACCAGAGCAAACTACCTGGCTTCTCCACCACTAGTCATTGCCTATGCTATAGCTGGCACTGTGAGGATAGACTTTGAGAAAGAACCTGTTGGTGAGTTGTTGTGTTTTTTTTTTTTTTTTTTTTTTTTTAATATACATTTGTTTGTTTGTTTATTTATGTATTCATTTATTTATTTAGTAACTACCCCGAGAACAGTAAGTCACACATTGAATAAAAACAATACTAGTCATTATGTCAAACAGTTAGGTATATACGTTTCTGTAGCCTGTTCCGCATCTCTGCTTGAGGCTCAAAGCTACTTTAGCTGCTACTGGCATAAATTATGTTTGGGGACCTTTTCACAGTGGCATGGCCGCGGCGTTTCCAGGGTTTGTCAGTACAGTTAATCCCCACGACAAGACCACTAGCAGCATAGTACTACTAACGATACATTCTGAGCCTGAAGTGAAGCGTTGGCGCTGTCATGCACACGGCGCAAGACAAAAATTTCCTTCGGGATGAATAAAATGTTTGTCTGTCTGTCTGGAGGGGCTGGATGCCACTGGTCTGTGTGCCCTGTTAAAAATACATCGTTGATTGAAAAAAATAAATTAAAGCAATTTGAATTTCATCTACCTGGGCAGAGTGCCCAAGTAGAACCTATGTATGGGAAACACTGCTCTGATTCTGCTGTATCAATTATAACCCTCTGTTTTTGTTCTTTTTTACTGTCCAGTGTGAGTCAGACAATGATGCAGGTGTGCAATGCCAATTCATCAGTGCTGTACTTCTTTTGATTGATGAACTGGTTTTTTCGTGACGTGATTAGTAGTGACTACAAAAGCGCAGCCAGTCTCTGTGCCTTTCCAGCAGACACTCGAAGAACCCATCGGCAGTTGCCCATGTCTGCTTAGCCCTGGCTGTCAGCACCGCAGGCATGCGTCACTATGCATACTAGTTACACTGAGTGGTTATGGTCTGTCAGCGTCGCCACAACCCCTCACACCCATCATTACACACTACAGCAACCTAGCAGAAATTGAGGGTGTATAAGCTTTATAAGCAGTATCTTTCTTTGCATCTCTCCTCTTCACTATGTGCAGCCCCGCCCCCAGTCACTCACACACACTCCTGTAACATGGAGAGACGCAGCACCGGTCCACACTGCTAACATTTGTCCACAGTTTTATGTTATTAGCACAGCTGTATACGTATTTTGTTAAGCATGAGTGGAAAACCTGTATTTGTACCAGTATTTTCGCTGGAAACATTCTGTTGTTGCGGAAAAAAACAAAACGCGGAACAGTAGTTAGTGCATGTAACTAACTTCAGTTTTAGCGTGTAAGGCGGGGCCTGTTGGACCCGGGCAAGAGCTGTGACCCATGGCTCAGATTATCATAGTTCATAAAAATGCAGCGTAGTGATGATACAGACATACATGAGACATTTGTAGCACCGCTGACCTGCCGATGCACATTCAACCCGCGCCGGACCCGTTCATAATGACAGGTTTTTTCCCGGCTCAGAATGGGCCTTTGGTGGGACACATATGAAGTGGACGGTCTGGGGGTCCTCCCTCATTTCCTGCATTCTGATACAGTGCCTAAGGGACCTGGATTTGACTACACTTGACCTCAAAGTCAAGTTTGTTTAATTAATATGCTATAGCGTAGCTGGCTTGTGTAAAATATAGCAGCTGTAGATGAGAGGGAGGCTGGCTGAAAATCGGACGTTTTGGTGCTTGTGATTTTCCTTTGGCGCCGGCTAAATCCTCTTTGGGGGTCGCCAAAACTTTCCCTATGCAGGAAAATCCCTGAATGAGTCAGCTCTGAGAGTAAAGACTCCACTCTGCAGTGTTGTTAGGACACTTCACTGATAAACCAGAGAATTGTACAGTAACAATCGGCTTTATGGTATAAAGTTTTTGTATCATAAACTTCAGTCCATTGCATGCTCACCTTCTTGTCTTTGAGCCCCTCTCTCCCTCCCTCCCTCCCTCTTTTAATCAGTCTGTTAATGTTGTTAAACAACTTAAGGAGCGTTCTTGGGACTTTTTTATTTAACAGGATATTTATTTTAGAACATTTTTCATTTCATGTGTTGAAGCTGTATATTTTCAAACAGGGAAGGAAACCCTGTCTTTGCATTTTATTTTGAGGAGTCTGTTTTAAATAAAAGGGCTTGTGACATCTCATATGTGGCTTTGACTTACAACTGAACATTTAGCCCACTTTGTAAAAAATACTATAGTATATATATATATATATATATATATATATATATATATATATATATATATATATATATATATATATATATAACGGTACACTGAAGTCACGGTTTGGTTCATACCTCTGTTCAGACATCACTGTTTGGTACAATGGAGGGAAAAGCATAACGAAAATGCAGAAGGCAATTTTTTTTATCGTGTATGTCTCAGGCTGTACCACCTAGTGTCATCCAGTCTCTCCCCTGAGCTAGCTGCAACAGCCTGAGTGTATAAAGTAAGATGTAAACAGTAGCCTAAACAATAAGGCTACCCCACATCATCTCCAGACTCCATCTGGAACTTGTAGCCTAAACAAAATAAGACAATCAGCTAGTAGTGTGATATGGGAGACAAGCGCTGCTCTCATATGTGAATTCACAGAGCAGGGGTGTTAAAAGAGAAGCTTCGGTTACATAGAGCAGTTGGCGAATTGTGGCGTTAGCTTCACACGCTAACAGCAAACAGCGAAGCTAACGGCGGAGCTAACAGCAAACAGCGAAGCTAACGGCGGAGCTAACAGCAAACAGCGAAGCTAACACCTAACGGTGGAGCTAAAAGCGAAGGTAACGGCGGAGCCGCGTTCTATTTACCTCGGAACTCTGAAGCCGCAACTGGGAATGAGGTCATGCCCGAGTTGAATGCGTTCTATTTAAAAGTCGGATTTTCATTGTTTTCATTAGCTCTAGCCCGGTTAGCTATTGTTAGCAACCAGTTGATAACAACGCATTACGCAGTTTTTTGTGCATGCAAACAACGTAACATGTCCACAGATAGAAGTTGGACATGCCTGTGTGAACGACTGATTTAATGAGACACAAATAAGACAGAAGTGCTTATAACTTTGTTACTGCAGCTTTCACAACTGTTGATACAGGGGGCAGCCATGTTGGATTTTGAACTCGCTCTACTGCGAGGTTGTACGGTCAAGGGGCGTGTTTACGACTTTGACCTTGTAAAAAAACGAGTTCCGAGGTAAATAGAACGCGGCATAACAGCGGAGCAAACAGCGAAGCAAATGGGCCTGGAAGCCATTTGTGGTCGAGGGTAGAAGGGATACAACTACAGTACATCATGTTTGTTTGTATATGGAAGGGACTAGTTCTCTTCGTGTGGACCAGAGTGATAGAGAAAGACATGGCTCTGGTGTCGACCATAGACCGTATATTAGGACTCACTGGACCGACTCCGACTTGACACGTAGGCGGAGCTTGGGAGCTTCAGAGCTAAGGCGGAGCTACAGATTAGGTGTCCATAAGAAACGCGTATGTAACAGTAGTTCCACATTACATTAATTTATTTGCACGCAAGTTTTATTTATTTTCATACCGTGTATTCTCCGTGTAAATTCATGTACCGAACCGAGACGCCCGTACCGTTTCGGTTCAATACAAATACATGTACCGTTCCACTCCTAATAAATAAATAAATAAATAAATAAATAAATAAATAAATAAATAAAAAAAATAAATATATATATATATATATATATATATATATATATATATATATATATATATATATATATATATATATATATATTACTAATGTGTAATGTGGACATAATGTCTAAGTGGGGAAAAGGCAAATCATAGAACAGCTAGAACAGTCCTAGAAAAGTACATCACTTTAGTGTAATGCAGCCTTTAAAACCAGGAAAAGACTACACTTATGTCATATCACGATATTACGATATCCAAAATCTAAGACGACATCTAGTCTCATATCACGATATCGATATAATATCGATATATCGCTCAGCCCTATTTGGCCGTGAGGAGAGCAGGTAGCTGCTCTAGCTTTCTTTAAGTTTTAAACCAAACAAAAAGGAGAGCTAGTAGAGACCATGTACCAAGTGGTTTGTAAGCTGTGCGATAAACCAGTTGGGACTTAAGATGGAAACACAACAAATCTCCCATTTTAAACTCTGCATCTACCAGAATACGATAGTCTGCCACCACAAAGAGCAGCTGGACCAAAACTCCTACTAAAGTGAGAAATTAACCTCTCGTAAAGACAACAAAATATAAACATAACAGTCAACGGTGGTGAAACTGTACTGTAGTTATTAAATTGACAGGCCAATGAAAGCAATCTGGCTATTTGCCATAGGGTTCTGTGGCCGTGGGACTGTCACTTGTGAGACGTCCTGTTGTGTTTTTTTTTTTTTTTTTTTTTTTAACCCCCTCAATGTAGCACAAGTAGACTTTATATTTCACAATTATTTCTTCTGTCAGATCATTTATAGATCTCGACATTTCTGACTGCACTTGATGGCAGCTTAATTTTACAGAGAAGAGAGAAAAGAAACTGAGCGACTATACTTTGTTGCTGCAGGACAGTCAGCTGTTACACAAACTCTTGGGTAGTTCAGTGCTTGTGTTTAATTGTTTACCCTCCATAGTGTTTTAAACGTTCTTGTGACAGCGATTGTTTACTATATGGGACTCTCACACCGCCTAAAAACAAACCGACTCGTGCTTGTTTAGCAGGATGAGAGGTTTGAAGTTTGCAGATGTTCCGCAAAGTGGACACTCTGGGTCTTCAGCCAGCCGCTGGTTCAGGTTTTTGGGAGTTTGAGAGCACATCATAGACAGCTCTCACAAGGAAGCTAATGTAATTTCTTTCCTTTTCCCATAGCTCTTTCCAGCTGAATTTCCTCTTCCCAAAGTTTTCTCACCTTGTCCAATGTCCTTGTTTTGCCCGCTTTGGCATTTCTTACGATGTCCTGCTGTTGCTGCTGTTTCTCTACCACTAAAGGCCAAATTATGCTCCTGCGTTAAGTCGCCGCCGTGGATATGTACGTAGTTACGTGTAGATATGGACGCTACACCGTAGCCTGACTTGCACCTCTTAAACAATGTAACTACACGTCGCGGCGACAACTCTGATCTGTTTGGCCGTTGCATTTTCCACTGCTCAATTCCTGGTTCTCCTTCTCCATAAACATGAAATCAAGGAGAGGGTTAACTTTTCCTGCTACAGCTTTTCCCACGGTGGTCAGAAAGAACAGGGGAGACACTTTGTTTCTCTCACTGTGCCTCTGAGTCGGTACTTGTTTCAAAGCTAATCCCTGTCACTCTCTCCCCCCACTCTACAACACACTCCCCACACATACACACTGCTATTCTTTTTTTGGGGCATTTTTAGGCCTTTATTCACAGGACAGCTGAAGAAATGAAAGTGGAGAGAGAGGGGGGAATGACATGCAGCAAAGGGCCGCAGGTCGGAGTTGAACCAAGGCCGCTGCGTCGAGGAGTAAACCTCCTATATATGGGCGCCCGCTCTACCAACTGAGCTATCCGGGCGCCCCCTGCTATTTTCTTGAAGAGATACGCTAGAACTATGCAGACACGCAAGAACTACGCAGACACCTGTGCACAAGTACAAACCCTTAGGCCACTTACGTAGGCTGCGGTGAAAGCTCTGCATAGAACCACCGCAGAAGCATAAATCCGCCTTAATACTTGCCTTTGCTGAAGAGTTGTCGCTGTCAGCCAAAATATCTTGTTTGAAGTTTAAACCAGTGTCAAGACCCTCTTGACCATGCTGCATTTTCCCAACAGTGTCAGCATGCTTGAGTCCAGTTTTTAACCTGCTGAACTCCCTAAGCTGGACACCACTTCCCGTTCTGCTGCAGCAACAGGTGGTGCAGATGCCCGGTTAACCCAATATTCCGGAAAGACCCCTTAAGTCTCGCCTTGGCCTATTTAAATTCTTTATTCATCCCCAAGAGAGGCAGTTCCAGGGCTCCTTTGTTATACAAGTGGATGCTGCTTAGAGATCTTGGCAGTCCCAGCCACTTTTTAGTGAGGGAACTGACCTCCCTTGCCAGTTTTAATACTGAGTGATGGGGACCACATACACACAACAACTGAGGGAGCAAACCAAACTGTAGACAAGAGTTTAAGGTTTTGTATTTCACTTGATGGTTTCTTCTCTCAGCTACTTGACTTGGTTTGCGTAACTGAGATTTGCATCATAACACTGTCCCAAGCTCTTAACTGGCGCTTTTAATACAGTCAGAATATGTTTGCCGTCTAGAATCAGAATTTATTTTGTCATTGTAAGTACAAATTAAAAGTGCAACTCAATGGTGCAAACATAAACACATTCAACTAAGAACATAGAGCCGAGAGTGTGAAGATGGTAAAAAGGATTACAACTAGTAAATGGTAAAATGATTTAGTAAAATAGTTTCCTTGTATTGCACATTGTTGCATATGTGCAGGTGTGTAGCAGCAGCAGTGGATGAAAGTGCTTATTGTTTTTCTTATTTAATGTGCAAATTGCTTGTGGGAACAAGCCCTGGATCTGGAGGTGTGTGTGTGTGTGTTTGGACCGACCTATACCGCCTCCCAGAGGGCAATAGGTTGAAGAGGTGATGGCCAGGATGGGTGGAGTCTTTGATGATGATAGTGGCTCTGCTGAGGTAGTGGGAGTCTACACTGAACTTCCGGTCTTCCAGTCTTCCCTTTACTACAGAAATGCTTGTAGACTTGCTTAGCTTGACTCTTCATTCTTTGGAATTTGTGTGATGTCATCAGGTTAGCCTTGATGTTGGAAATTACATTTGATTGAAACTTGTGATTTTAAATCAAAAAAGGATAAAAAAAACATGCCTTTAAAAAAATCTTTTGTGTTTGGCTACATAGCCAAAATAACTGTTGTGCTTGATGCATTAAACAAAGGTAGTTTGACATTTTTATTTCTGCTCTCATGTCCTCTGAAGCCATTAACTCTGAAGGAAAAGAGATTTTCCTGAGGGATATCTGGCCCACACGGGAGGAGATCCAGGCTGTGGAGAGAACGTTTGTCATCCCATCCATGTTCAAAGAAGTCTATGAGAAGATTGAGGTAGTGTAACCTTTAGTCTTTTGGCAAAAAAAAATTTGCAAGCAAGCAAGCATTCCGACAGTGTAATGTGGACGTGTGTTTAAATCTTTCGGGATCTTACCGTGTTGTTTTGTTGCAGAAAGTGAATGAACAATGGAACTCTCTGGTTGCTCCCTCTGACACGCTGTATACCTGGGACCCCAAATCAACCTACATCAAGTCACCGCCGTTCTTCGATGGTTTGGTAAATAGAAAATATCTACCAATCAATACAGCCCCCTAAACACATGCAACAACTATAATTACTTAACCCTTGTGTTGTCTTCCCGTCGACCATTAACTTTTGTCCTTATGGGTCAAAATTTAAAACGTTTTTGTCACTTCTTTCAAAGCTTTGTATATTCATGGTCAACAAACCTAATTTATATGACCAATTATACCACTTTTTGTTGTTTAAAAAAAGCAGAAATTATGAATTATTGTTTTATGGGTTCCATTCAACGTGCATCCATGTTCATTTTGGGCAATCTGGATGAAAGAAACTCATTTGTGATATAACAGAACTTTGAAAACGGGTCAAATTTGCCCCTAGGACAAAACAAGGGTTAAGTCCAAGGCTGCCATTAAGTCATTTCATCTAATATGAATTGTATTTTCCAATTATGTGAATTGAAGATGGTGCCGCGGATGGTAGCCTTGGTACTTCGCTCTCTAGTACTTTGTTTTTGTGCGTTTATTACGCTTTCTGCGGTCTTTCACCATTAACTTACACCAGAGGAGGGACAAAAACACATTGGACCACTGTTAGGATGCCTATACGCTGTTGGCAGATAATTACTAGTGTATTCTGAAACAAAACGGCTACGACAATGGAAATAAATGTGAAATTGACATTTTTGTTGTTTTGTCTTTATTCAGACCATGGAGCTGAAGCCACCCAAGTCTATACATGACGCCTACGTGCTGCTGAACTTTGGAGACTCTGTCACCACTGACCACATTTCTCCTGCCGGGAACATTGCCAGGAACAGCTCTGCAGCACGCTACCTGACCAACAGGGGGTGAGTGACCTCACTGCTTTCAACAGTTCATGTGAGCTTTAAAGGGTAACTACAGTTTTTTTTTTTTTTCAACCTGGACCCTATGTTCCTATGTTTTTGTGTCTAAGTGACTGATGGGAACAACAATCTTTGACATTGGTCCAGTATTAAGAGAGATCTATTTACCTTCACAAAAGTGCTCGTTTTACCACTGACAGACTCAGATTAAGATTCTAAGTGTCTGACAACATTATGGAAAGGATCCCTACACAGATAGACCTTTGCAATCTCTTTGAGACCTTTTATGTTTAACCAGAAACAGCTCTGAAGTCACTAGCGCTAAACCCACCAGACTCCATTTAAAAAAAAAAACAAAAAAAAAAACAACAATACTTTTAGCGTGTATAGAGCCAACATATTTTCACATGTAAATCGGTGAAGTATGCATTTATTTCAACCAAAACTAGAGTTGTGATGGTTGGGAAAAGTAGAAAGACGACCCAAAAGTTGTGATAGTTTTATTTTGTTTCTGTCGACTTTGAATAAAGTATATTTCACAATGCTAAATTTACTGTTTATTTACATGGAGTCTGGTGGGTTTAGTGAACGCAATTTCGCGGATGTTTTTATGTTTAAAAAAAGGATCTTACTCTTTAACAGAAAGGTCGACCTCCTTAGAAATCCTTTCCACAATGTTGCCAGACACTTAGAATCTTAATCTGAGCCTGTCAGAGGCAAAACGAGCACTTTTGTGAAGGTAAATACAAGCTGGACAATTGTCCTATTAACTTACATTGTAGCTTGTTTCTCCGCTGCCGACTGCAGCGATCTCACTTGATACCAGACCAATGTCAAAGATTGTTGTTCCCATCAGTCACTTAGACACGAAAACATAGGAACATAGGATCCAGGTTGGAAAAAGAATGGTAGTTACCCTTTAAATAGAGTCTAACTAAAAAGCCAATCATTCTTGAATTTATGAAAAGGATATAAAGAGACAAATTTGCTGTGACAACTACAACTTTCCACTTGAACTTTCAACTTAATTAGTCTTCAAAGGGCAATTGCTTTTGCAGCATCGACTGCAACATAAAACAAACATGAAATAACATGAATCAGGGCAACACAGACTTCGCAGCACTGCATCAATGAACAAGCATTAAGAACAATAAATATATCCTGTCATCCCCCTACATAAAAGTATGACCATCATAGCATAATCATAACCCACTGAACAGGAAATGTTGCTATCTAGTTTTGTATTTGTCCTTCATCTCCTTCCTGATATCACAGTTAGGATGCGGTGTGTTAAAGCGTTCTCCTTCACACTTTTTGTCTTCCGACAGTTTGAGCCCTCGTGACTACAACTCGTACGGCTCACGTCGAGGTAACGACGATGTCATGGCCAGAGGGACGTTTGCCAACATCCGCCTCTTTAACAAGTTCCTCAACAAGCAGGCGCCACAAACCATTCACCTGCCAACTGGAGAAACGGTCAGCATGCAGCACCTGTGTTCTCGCATCTCACGAGTGTGAGAAGCCCTTTCCATCTCACTTCCATTTTCTTTGTGTCAACAAGTAGGGATGCTGCTTCTGTTTGAAGACCTTGGGGTTGCCTCACATCATGTAATCTGGACGGGCTATTTTTACATGGACTAACTCTTGCATATTGCGCCCTGTTTGTCCAGCTGGATGTGTTTGATGCTGCAGAGAGATACCAGCAGTCCGGCGTCCCTCTGCTGGTTCTCGCAGGGAAGGAGTACGGCTCGGGCAGCTCCAGAGACTGGGCAGCTAAGGGCCCCTTCCTACTGGTGAGGATCAACATTTTCTTCAGGTAGCACTGAGGTTTAATGAGCTGGAACACATGTAGATCAGTACTGAATTGCTGATAATATGCGCAGTAAGTTAACATCTACAGTTGGAACATAAAGTACTAGAACTTTGAAAGGCCTCAGGAGTTAAATGTTAAGTGTGGGTGTGTTGTGATGAGGTGTGTGTTTACAAGTCAGACATTAGAAGAACCTTTTTTAACCTGGTTTTCCATTGAATTTCATAGTTTAAAAAAAGTCTCAGTATGTCAAGTATCCAACACATCACAAGAAAAATATTCAATGTATTTTTATGCATTTGTAGCAAGAACTTAAAAAAAAAATACCAAGGCACTCTTGCTACTGGTGAGGATCGCTTCTTTGGAACCATATAACCTCATATTTTGCAAATGATTATTAATTAATGGGTTTTGTTTTTTTGAAATAAACAAGAGGTCAACTTGCTCTTCCCAGAGCTTTGAATCACATCTCATTGGATGCAGTTTGCTCTGCATGTAAGAAAACTCATTACCAAGTAGATAAGATGAACATGTAGATTTGAAAGGGGAAAAAAAGTGAGTGAGACCTGCTGAAGGCAGAAATGTTAGTTCCAAAATGTGATTGTGGGCTGTCAGGAGACTTTACACACCTAGAATCTGAAAGTGGCATTGTTATGACAGTGGATTGTGCTGCAGGAAGCTGTTTCAGTCTGCACCATTAGACCTGTAGCAAACACTGTCCCTAATGCTACTGCCAGCGGTAGCTAGGAAGGCAGCGACTCATAATGGGAAAGTGTCAAATTAGTAAACTTAAATAATTAATTTTGTATCGATCAATCGCTCCATTTTATGCCACTTATCCGATCCAGGTGTTTAATTATATCGTCAGGAACTATTGTTGGATACTGCAGGGAGTACTGACAAAAAATGTAATTTAATAATGCATACCTCTAGGCCTTATTGTCCCTACTTGTTTTCCATTATGGTTTCATACTTTAGCCAGTATGATTGTGAAACGCCTGCACTCTATGTGGTTTTAAAGGGTCTTTTAAAAGTCTTACATTTAGGTGAACCCTAATAGATTTTTTTATTTTTTTTGTTCATATTGTGGGGTCAAAGTCAACGGTCCTTTTGGACAATTGGGATACATGTAGTTGTCATAGGGATAGCTGAGTTGTCCTCGTGTTTGGTCATATAATGAGCTAAATCAAGCTGCGGGAAAAGTGTTTTTTAATGGTGAAAAATGAATGGTTTTGTTTTCAGGGTATTAAGGCAGTTGTGGCAGAGAGCTATGAGCGGATCCACCGCAGTAACCTAGTTGGGATGGGAGTGCTTCCTCTGGAGTATTTAGAAGGAGACACCGCTGACAGCCTGGGCCTGACCGGCCGAGAGCGCTACACCATCATCATCCCTGAGCAGCTCACGCCCCGCATGATAGTAGATGTCAAGGTTCGTTGTTGGAGAGCAGGGACACGATTGCACTGCTGAGGTAATGTGATGCCTGATTTTGTCTGTCTTTGCCGTCACAGCTCGACACCGGGAAAACATTCCAAGTGCGGATGAGATTCGACACGGACGTGGAGCTAGCGTATTTCCGCCACGGAGGCATCCTCAACTACATGATCCGCAAGATGTCCGAAAACTAACATGCCAAGTATATATATATATATATATATATATATATATATATATATATATATATATATATATATATATATATATATATATAATATATAAATGTATGAATGAATGAATGAATGAATGATGTGTATAATTAGTTAAGATGTGCAAGGTGATGGTGGTCTAACGAGTTACAAAGTCTGATCTAGCAGATGCCATTACAACGTGGGTCTTACTTTTGTCTTTAGTCAAGTGATTATTTTCCACCCCCCAGTAACTGTTTCTATCGTTTTGGTGGGAATGTTCACCTTGTTTCATTAGTGAATATTGGGTTGGGTTGCTATATCTACATAGTTGCATTCTGTGTGATAATGCATAGGGATCACAATGAGCAGAAGGGTTACAGTGGAGGTGGTGGTGGTGTTAGATGAGTTATTTTCAATATGTTTTTCATTCTCAACAATCTCTACCAGCATCAGAAAACACAAACGCCAATCACATTAGCCGTCGTAGCCCCTTAAAGCAGAAGAAAGACAGTTAACTTGTGTCTAGGCATGGGCCGGTTACCGGTTTCAAGGTATACTACCGAAAAAGTCACGGTGTTTCAAAAAGAATACATTTATAGTTGTCATCGCAATACCATGTACCCGTGGTATTTTTGCTGAAGGTTATCATACTGTCAGAATCTCTCTTACATCTTCAGCTGCTATGTGCACAGTTCAAGGTTCTCTGCGGAGTTTTGGACCTTCAGTAGCGATATCGAGAAAGGTTTTTGTGTAGCTCCTGTGCATGAGGAGGTGACACAATACATATTCCAGTTAATAGTTAGACACTATTCCACTGATCAACAGGTGGCAGTAATGTGCAAATATATGCAACAAAGGCAGGGAAGAAAACACTAGGAACCATTGATTAAAAGTCCACAGCAATGCCTGTCCCTAGTTAGAAATGACGAAATGACCCATGTTGTAATAATGCTGAAATCTTTTAAAAACAAGGACCGTGTTGAGATTCAATAATGTATTACTCTTGACTTTGAGTGAACTTTATTTACATATCCGCTTTTAAGCCAATACAGATGAGAAGTCCTTGATGTGCTCATAAATCCAGATCTTCCATGACTCTGATGAGGAAGATCTTGTGATATGATTGAAAGCTTCATAAAAGCTAATGTATGGACCATGTGGTGAGGTTGTTAACTCAGGGAATATGTCGGTTATAATATTGGTGGTGCAGAACCTTTTTAAATCATAAAGGAAGAAATTGAGTGTGTACTAGAATATTATTGTGGTTACTCCTCCTGCTATGCACACTGGTGAAATACCATGATACAGTAATGGTTATGTTGCACATGGCTCAGCTGTTTCCATCAGAACTACCCCTCTACAGGGTCCAAGTTTTATTCACAAACGTTTTCCTGTCGTCTTTTCTGTAGACTGTAAAGGAAAAGTGCCCGTTAGTTCTTCAGACATTTCAAAGCTAATTGTAAATGTGTTTTTGTCAGTGTCAAGCTAATGTTATTAACTGCCTTAATAACTGTACATGTGATTGCATTGATTCAAATGTTTGTCCTCCTGCCCTTTTATCTAAAACACTTAGCATTTTGATCATTAAGTGACAAAACCATGTTGCACACTGTCTGAATGCATTAAGCAAATGATTACTGAAAAACAGAATAAAATGTGATTTATTTATTTTTTTGTGGTACTTTTCCAGTCATTAATTTGCTTCAGCATTCTTGGATTTTAGTGTCTATTTTAATTGTATTTTTTTATAGACGGGACCATCATAACTGTACTGTGCCAGTCAGTTTGCAGCTCATAGTCGTCTGCAGTCCCTTGCTACTACTCTAAACTCAAACACTAACACATGACTGTATTGGAATGCTTTTTTTAATTATTATTATTATTATTATTATTATTATTATTATTACTACACTGGAAAATATGAGCCTTAAATAGTCCATAAAGCTTTGACATTCCGTAAATATGACGCAGGTTGTTTGTACTCTGCTGATCCTGGATTACTCCAGACAATTTTCTTTCTTTCTTTCTTTTTTTGAGTTTTTGAGAAGAAAGTGAGTTTCTAAGCCACTCTCTACCTACAGTATAAATGTTGAAACACGTGATGCATATAGGAGAAATGTCAAAGGGTTGGCAGAGTTGTCTGATGTACCTTCATACTGTGAGTGGGGACATTTTCTTTCTGGTCCAGCTAGAGGGAACACCAAGGTTTAATGAGAAGGAACACATGTAGATCAGTACTGAATTGCTGATAATATGAGCAGCGAGTTAACAACTACAGTTAAAACAAAGTACCAGAACTTTGAAAGACCTCAGAAGTTGCATGTTAAAGGGTAACTACCATTTTTTTCCAACCCTATGTTTCCATGTGTTTGTGTCTAAGTGACTGATGGGAACAACAATCTTTGACATTGGTCCAGTATTATGACAGATCGCTGCAGTCGGCAGCGGAGAAACAAGCTACAATATAAGTTAATAGGACAATTGTCCAGCTTGTGTTTACCTTCACTAAAATGCTCAGATGGAAAGGATTCCTTCAGCGATAGACCTTTTAAAAAAAAAAAAAAAAAAAAATGTTTAACCAGAAACAGCTCTGAAGTTGCTTGCACTAAACCCACCAACCGAACGTTTAAACTTAGTCTTTAACATCGACCTCCTTAGAAAAACTTTCCATAATGTTGTAAAACACTTAGAATATTTATTGAGTCTGTCAGCATCAAAACGAGCACTTTTGTGAAGGGGTGTATATATACAGTGAGGAAAATAAGTATTTGAACACCCTGCTATTTTGCAGGTTCTCCCACTTGGAAATCATGGAGGGGTCTGAAATTGTTATCGTAGGTGCATGTCCACTGTGAGAGACATAATCTAAAAACAAAAATCCAGAAATCACAATGTATGATTTTTTAACTATTTATTTGTATGATACAGCTGCAAATAAGTATTTGAACACCTGAGAAAATCAATGTTAATATTTGGTACAGTAGCCTTTGTTTGCAATTACAGAGGTCAAACGTTTCCTGTAGTTTTTCACCAGGTTTGCACACACTGCAGGAGGGAGTTTGGCCCACTCCTCCACACAGATCTTCTCTAGATCAGTCAGGTTTCTGGGCTGTCGCTGAGAAACACGGAGTTTGAGCTCCCTCCAAAGATTCTCTATTGGGTTTAGGTCTGGAGACTGGCTAGGCCACGCCAGAACCTTGATATGCTTCTTACAGAGCCACTCCTTGGTTATCCTGGCTGTGTGCTTCGGGTCATTGTCATGTTGGAAGACCCAGCCTCGACCCATCTTCAATGCTCTAACTGAGGGAAGGAGGTTGTTCCCCAAAATCTCGCAATACATGGCCCCGGTCATCCTCTCCTTAATACAGTGCAGTCGCCCTGTCCCATGTGCAGAAAAACACCCCCAAAGCATGATGCTACCAACCCCATGCTTCACAGTAGGGATGGTGTTCTTGGGATGGTACTCATCATTCTTCTTCCTCCAAACACGGTTAGTGGAATTATGACCAAAAAGTTCTATTTTGGTCTCATCTGACCACATGACTTTCTCCCATGACTCCTCTGGATCATCCAAATGGTCATTGGCAAACTTAAGACGGGCCTTGACATGTGCTGGTTTAAGCAGGGGAACCTTCCGTGCCATGCATGATTTCAAACCATGATGTCTTAGTGTATTACCAACAGTAACCTTGGAAACAGTGGTCCCAGCTCTTTTCAGGTCATTGACCAGCTCCTCCCGTGTAGTCCTGGGCTGATTTCTCACCTTTCTTAGGATCATTGAGACCCCACGAGGTGAGATCTTGCATGGAGCCCCAGTCCGAGGGAGATTGACAGTCATGTTTAGCTTCTTCCATTTTCTAATGATTGCTCCAACAGTGGACCTTTTTTCACCAAGCTGCTTGGCAATTTCCCCGTAGCCCTTTCCAGCCTTGTGGAGGTGTACAATTTTGTCTCTAGTGTCTTTGGACAGCTCTTTGGTCTTGGCCATGTTAGTAGTTGGATTCTTACTGATTGTATGGGGTGGACATGTGTCTTTATGCAGCTAACGACCTCAAACAGGTGCATCTAATTTAGGATAATAAATGGAGTGGAGGTGGACATTTTAAAGGCAGACTAACAGGTCTTTGAGGGTCCGAATTCTAGCTGATAGACAGGTGTTCAAATACTTATTTCTTTTCTTATTAAAAAATCATACATTGTGATTTCTGGATTTTTGTTTTTAGATTATGTCTCTCACAGTGGACATGCACCTACGATGACAATTTCAGACCCCTCCATGATTTCCAAGTGGGATAACTTGCAAAATAGCAGCGTGTTCAAATACTTATTTTCCTCACTGTATATATATATATATATATATATATATATATATATATATATATATATATATATATATATATATATATAAAACTAGAACTCAGCCTGACGGTGTACCGCTCATATTATGATGAAACAGCTGGAGTCACAGTGAAAGCAGAGTCAATTTTGCACTTGAATGTTTATAACCACTGGCATGATAAAGAGTAAGTGACACTAGTAAATTGGGGCAGGACTAACTCTGTTTGGCAGGCCACCACAGTGAGAACAGAGATGATATCGTACACCTTCATCCACATCATCCTCCTGCCTTTCTCATTCATTCTTAATCACACAGGTACATTTACTTTTGTTTCTGGAGTTATAGCAGATTTTGCACATTTACTTTTTTCATGTCCAACACAGAACCATTTCCTGCAGTCATTCAGCAGCCTCTCCTCTGTGGGAGATGACTGCTCATTGATTCAGCAGTAGCAATCCTTGCTCCATGGTTCATGTTTCACCGGCCCACGTCACCGTTAAAACACACAGGGATGAAAGAAGCCGGTGTGGGGGAGGGGTGAGTTAGACATAAAAAGCCAGCTGGACGTGTTGCCCACAGGCATGACCCAGCACACAAACAGCATGTGCACACACTCACACAGAAATACACACTCTCACAGCTGAGGGAGTGCTGGACTTGCAAATGTACGTAACTCATTTGAATTATTAAAATCTCTGAAAACCAAAGACTTGAGTTCACTTTAAGTCTAAAAGTCCATAGCTGCTGCTTATCACACATTAGAAAACACAACAGTAGCCTTTTAAGGACATCTGAGATTGAACATTACAGGGTCAACTTGAATAAACATTTGGAGCAATACCCTTATAGTCCTTCCACAAATTCATCCACAATGATGATGAATTTCATACTCATGTCAGGGGTCAGGCCGGAGTTAGTCTCGCATGCCAGACCTATCTCCACAGGGCTGCGAAGGAAGGTCTAGCAACAGGAGCAGACACAACTGGAAGGGAGAGAAAGCGGTTAAGGGTTGTTTTCATTTTTTTAAATCAATCATAATGGTCTTGGGCAGCGCTAAGCTCCGGACGCAGCGACGGTGGTCTCTGGAAGGAACTTGTTTTGGTAGAACATTTGCACCCCGCAAAAGACGGACAACGCAGCACTCAATATTAAATGAAGTTAACTGTTGACACAATACAGTAACGTGAGCTATTTAAATTAGCTGATACGTGACTGAAGTCTGAAATCCTATCTTTTCTCAGTTTAGCATAACACTGAAGATTTTGGTATCACAGAAACATGTTTCCTAACTGCATTTAGGCTAGATGAAAAGTCAAAATAAGATTATTAAAGTCTTTTGGATTAATCCTTTGGGCCTGGGGATCATGAATGTCAGAACTAAATTTCATGGCAATCCAGTTGTGCATAAATACACTCTGGAACATATAATAATCAATCCTGTTAGTATGGCTTAGAGACACTAACAGATGTCTACAATGTAGAGCCACATCAAGCCTCATGATAAGATAGAAGAAGTAAATAAGTACACAGGCTTTGTTTAAACCTCTTTCAAATGGATGTTACAATTGCAGAGGATGTGCTCAATGGTCAAATGTACTTCACTCATTGTCATACTGGAATAAAATACTTTGCTAACGTGTCATTTATATGATCAAATTCCCTAAAGTACGAGGATACGTGAACATAAGAGCTCAATAAGGAGAACTGATAGACATTACCCAATAGCAGACATCTCATTCAGATTCATGAGCATTGAAAAGGTGACTCTGCCAGAGAGAGGTGGTAATATTGATGAAATACTGAATAGAAGTATACTGGATATTCAATCTGCAAACTTTATCTCCCAAAGGTTTGAATGTTGAGATTCAATGGCATGTTAAGCTTTAAGGAGCTTTGTGAAATGTATGGTTAACACACAGGATTCATCAGATGGCACTTCTACTCTGCATTACTCCCTTTTCCTTACAATGTGATGATAAAATTGATATATTGCACGTTTAAACATCGAGAGAAACTCCCACAGATACCTGTCCCATTGTCCCGTTGTACGCATTGTTATGGCTAAATACTGACGATGGTCCAGAGGGACCGAAACGTGACTCTCTTCAATAAACTGTGATGCTGCGCCAGAGCAGAGTACAGGATCTTCCGTTTCCAAAACGTGAGGTCAGTAAAATAATTCCAATTGCCACAATAACTATTCTTTGCATCATTTATTCAATACAACTCATATCATCCATATATTAGTGCTAGTTGATACATCAGTTAACATAATGCAGGAGGGTTGTCACTTTTTCAGCATGAACAGACACAGGTTGTAGAATGATCCTCCTCCTCTAATTCATCATTTAAATGCATGTGTAAATAATGTATTAGTGTTGCTCCTCAGACACCCCTGATTACTAGACTGGGTAAGATAGAGTAGCATGTAAGTCTAACATACACATAGTGAACTTTAACATTGCTAGATTCAAGTCTGTCATCCACAGTGTAGAAGGGGGGGGGGGGGGGGGGGGATATGTTTCAACGATGGTTCTTCTCATTAACAGAGTGACACACATGCTCTGTTGAGGTAGGAACATCGCTTTCACATTAGATGCGTTGTTACCTGATGATTCTCGGAATAGTCATTAGAAAGCACAGCCTAAACCTGAAATGTGCTAAAATCATACAGTACAGCAAGGTTGGCCCTTTAAGGAACATTATGAGCAGCTTTAACGTGCACCATAATAGCATTAGTATCACAAGCGTTAAATATGGTCCTTATGTACACATTCCAGTGTCGTACATAGTTAACAACTCAGCTTCAATCTCCAATCATTTGCTCTTGTGCGAGTGAACACATCGAAACACAGTAAAGTAAATGTGCAAATATGAGTAGAACTAATACTAATCACCATATTTGTGACCAACATATGAGTTATCAACATGTAAATGTAGCGTGCGAGTAAGAGCTTACAATTTAAGATGTAACTCCCTCTGAGAAAGACTAAATCACTGAGGACATGACAGAATCACATGAAAACACACATACATCTTCATCCGAGCGCTGCTAGTCATGGTTCATTTTCAGTGTGCAAATTAACTCAGAACAAAGGAATTATTACATTTTTATAATTTCTATTTAAATCCTTTTTCCTCTACCATTATCAGGGAGATCAGGCTGGGTACACAGCAGCACTAAGTGTGTTGTTCATGGACACTTCGGGGGGGGGGGGAGTCATAACCCAGCAAATTGATTTTTGTTCTAGACAGAAAACGCAGTTCACTAAAATTAGAATTGAACCTGCCACCAAATGTGACCCAGCAGAAATGAAAATGCCCAAAACTGTCAACCAGTAGAACATTTCGTCAGATCATAATGTCTATCATTGACATAACCTAACTGTCCATGCTCGGACACTTTTTGGCTAATGTTAGAATATTAGAATATCTTTTTAAATGTGAATATAAATGATCTTGTAATGTCTTGAGTGAGTTTAATGGTGTAAAAGTAAAGTGTAACATCTTACTTTTCTAACCAATTGAACCATTTACTTTGGCTTTGTCTTCACAAGAGTCGGCTAAAGGAAGCTAATAGTGGTGAATTAGCCGTGCGCTACCCTTGGCCATACTCTGACACCCCTATCTCCCTGCTGTAAAAACTCACTGGGCGCTGCTTGTTTTTCTGGGTATTAACCATTAACAAGTCACCCAAATTGACATCAATGCTGCCAACACATCTAGGAGTTGTACTTCTGTTCTTCACAATAAAATGGCATGCTTCAACAACTCCAAACTACGCAGTAAAAGCTCCTTCATTTTTCGCCACCTGAGGGTCGCCCAAGTCTTCTTACTGCTTTCTCTCATGAAAATTCAACACGTAGATTCTTACATGTGTCCGAATATGGCCAATAACTCCGAACATGGACACAGTAACATTAAGTATGTGTTAGACAAAATACCCATTTTCTTTTCAGCTGGGACATTTCAAAAAGTTCTGCACAGGCCAAAAGGCTATACCTTTGCTTAATTTGATCCGTTACTGACTGCTAGCTTCCCGAAAGTCATTCTCTTTGGACACTGTGCATCTGCTAAACACTCACTACAACCATACACATGGACAATTGGCACAGTAAATTGGATTTAAAACAACCAAAACCCAAACGTGGCTGTGTCCAAAGCTTTAAAAAACAAAAGGAAGCCGGTCAGGTAGCAGACTTCTATAAAGAACAAGAAAGACAGGAAAGCAGACATCTACATGGTTATTTCAACATTTGTGCAGGCAGCATATCATCCTACAAAACAGAAATAAGTGCTAGCAATAAGGCTAAACATTGCTTCGTGCAGTCGAAAGTTGAATAAAAAGATAAAAGCTAGTTTCTCTGGTATTGTTAGCATTGAACGTACATGGTAAACCCAGTTTGTATGTCTCACAGACCTAAGCATCCGTTTATATTTACAGTATATATCCTATCATCTTTTTGAAAACTTAGAAGGTCTTTAACAACATGAAATGTTGTATTTGTGATTGTGATATTTCCAGATTCTTCAATCACTTTTCTGTTCATTGGGATGAAACAAATGTGTCATCCACTGCACGATCAATACATGTTTAACCCGTTTCCAAAGTTACATCATGTTTCATATCCAGCTAGCCAGAAAATGACATATGTCTTTTCTTGTATTGTACAACATTAGAAAACATAACACAAAAAACTTTAAAATGTCACTGTCACTAAGGATTATAGAAGTACCTTCAGAACAGCGCTAAGGTCTATTTCATGCCTTTGGTTTTTTAAAGATTGGCGGATATATATTTTTCAGAAAAACAGATGCTTAGCTCTGTGACTTGAACGTTATGATAATACATTAAAGGGGGAAACTGCTAGGTTAACTATTAACCTGATCTATCTGTCAAGTGCAAATCTATCCAGGAAGTACCTGGTGTAGTACAACAGTATAAAATTGCCATTATTTCAGCTATCACCTTTCCAAAGTATGGCTTTTGCTCAGAGAGGTTGCAGTACATCACACAACTTAAAAGGCAGCCTATGGTTGCATCGTCCTTATTTCATTTATGTGTAGAAAGTAGGCCTTTAAACAGATTTTTTGAATGATAGACTCGAGCTGTCAGTATTAACATATGCAGCGTGTGCAGCAAGTCCACTACGCTTTTCACACTGATTAGAAAACATGAGCTTTACATGACATTTAATCTGAACTAGAGCACTTTAAGCAGTGTGAACATAATCTATGGAGAACTAATCATCAGTGTAATGAAACCCATAGATACAGCAGATGTATTCACTGCACTATACACTTCACATTGAAATAACCCAAGTACTCCAACAGAACATGTCAGCAGGACATCATTATATGCCCCAGTAATGTTACGCGTCCTTTAAGGTTAATAAGCCAGCATGGCTTCTTAATGATAGGGCAAGTTTGACCGCCCCCTGAAAGTGCTTTACTGTACGACTGATACAAGCTCTCAGCTATTTCTGTTGCGTCGTCAAGGCCACCGCACTTCCTGCTGCAAGGGTCATTTGGAAAGAGAGGAAATGAGACTGCATGTGAGCGTTCATGTAAGGCAGAGGAAGAGAAAGATGTGGTTAACAAAGGCCAGAAAAGGATCCATTCAACGTGAAACTATAGGTTGTACTACAACCTATGCAGATACTTTGCAAAAGATGCTGTTTAAGGTCAGAGCAAGGGGAAGTGCCACAGGAGGAACTACTTGCCAACAGACTACACACACAGCAACTTCTGTAAATGGTCACGCTGACATTTAAGCCACAATACCCAAATGTTACATGGAATATGTTCTCCTGGTTACCAACACCTTTCCTGTGTCGTGAAGTGTGCAGTCCCTAGAGGTAGGTATTATTGCCACTGCTCAGACATCCTGTTGGAACATGCTGAAATAGCTCAGGGGAAAGAACTGGCAATGTCTTTCAATATCCACTCAACCAGACAGCCACCCTGTGGTGAGCTCAGAATATAATCCTTTCATCTCACGTTGTCCCCGATTACCGCTTATGAGAGCTTGAAAAACACTTCTGAAGGGGGTGGAACATATGACGGACTTGAAAATCAGGACGGACAATTTGTTTTACTTGTGCGCATCTATTTGTGGCATGGCTCTGTATGCATGTGCAAATATTCCTTCACAGTTAGAATGATTTAAAAAAAAAAAGATGTATTTGTGATTAGTGGCATTTCAGGTGTTTCTTAGGGTGTTCCTTTGCTAGCTGATCTCTCTCTGGTCCGTAGATGCAGTTGGCATGCCGGGAAAACCACACGATGATGGAGACGATGGTGGTCTGGAGGAGGAACATCACCCCGTAGGTGGAAGCTATGGTAGGTCCAGGTAGGCGAGAGAGGGTGGCAGTGGGCAGCAGTAGAGTCGGGCTGAGCAGGATTGCCCTCACCTCAGTTTTGATCATGTGGAGTTCGTCGAGGATGGACAAAAACGTGCAACAGTGGAACCACTGGTGGCTGTGGCCCAAGATGTCGAAGCGACCCGGGGCTAGCCGCTCGGGGAACTTGCTGATGTTGAAGACGGCTGACACCAGCAGCCAGAGGCAGTGGCGATAGAAGTAGCTGGCTGTGGAGGTGGAAGCAGCAAAAGAGGAGGAGGTGGTGGAGTAAGGTGATCTGGTGAGGAGGCGGTAGAAGACTGGCGTGGAGGAAACGAGGAATGGGAGGAGGAAAACAAAGGTTCGGATGACGTACCGATGTCGCCGCCACCTCTCGCGAGAGTTGCAGCAAGATAAGACACAAATGATTGCTACAACACATGCGGAAGGGATGTAGAAGGTCTCAAAAAACACACAGAAATCTGGGATTGCATAGGATGATGTAAGAGATCCTGCAGGTTCATCTTTCAAGTCCATATGGGAGCCATTGCGGCCTCCGGTCTCCACTATCCCTGCCCGAGGGTGGATGTAGTAGTAGTATGCCAACGATGAGCCAACCGTGTAGGAACTGATTGTGCCGTAATCCACAAAGAAACAGACTTCTCTTACCACCAGAGACATCGAGTTGAGCAGGTGGGCCATGCTGCTAGCCATTAACAGACAGAACACCCCGATAAAGTAGTTCCACAAAGGATAGAAGAATGGGGCGTCACTATGTGGCGCATCTTCCCAACCAAACACCTCCACAAAATAGTACGAAAAAATAAAAACTGGGAGGAAATGTGTCCAGAAGTTGCCTGTTTCGTTGGTGGGCCTGAATGCTGATAGTAAGCAATCCCTCAGGCTGTAGTTTGGGAAGCGGTAGCCAGTCAGGATGAAGTTTTCTATGACCCGAGGCGGCACGTCCGTATGCCTCAGAAGAGGTAACGGCTGCCCACAGTTCAGAAGCATAACGGCAACAGAAGCCCAAAGTCTCTATTTGAATCGGACTTTCTTTGCAAAGCGCTTCCCTTTTTATTGCTTGGCTGTTTAATTTATTGCTGATCACAGCACGTTAAGTGATCCTCATAAATGATCTTACTTATGGCTTGCTCTTCTTTTGACCTTTGATCCCGGCTTTGCTGTGGGCCTCGTGAGCTGTAAACTAATCCAAAGAGCAAAGCTGGTGTAATGTCATAGTCCAGCAGTATACTGAGAGAAAATGGCAGGGGAGAGTGTAGTATCCAGGATCCTCCAGGATCATCAGGCCACCTGCTTGGTTAATTTTTCATCTGGTTTCTTCTTAGCCCTAGAGCGTTACCAAAGGTCAGGCAAAACATCCAGCATGTAATCCTTTTCATGCTGTTTATTTGGTACCCTTATTTTGCATAGGACATGGTCTGCATGGATGATTATCATACGCACATTCACCTTGTTATGGATAGTTCTGCCGCAGCAAATAAAAAATGAAGGTCACTTATTACTGTGTTACAAGGTTGAACAGAACGTTAGTTACTACAGCAGAGATGTCCTGAAGACGCGTCCATTAAGCTCTGCGGTATGTAGGTCATGCTGGCGTTCAGCACTACATCAGGGTAGGCTACTGCAGGCTTCTATTGCTCCTGTTGTTCCCGGTCCATCAGCCTGTATCCACCGTCCGACTTTCAATTAATTCAGCTCCCATTCCGTTGTAATGCAGATCGCTGTAGAGAATAATAAATCCCTGGGGACGAAAGAGCACAAAACGTGTTAGTGTGCTGGTGTTCAGTCCTTTAACGCACGTTAAATGGCCACGTTAAATATATTTGGCGGGTGAAAGCTCGGACAGTGCCGTGGGTCTGTCTGTCTGTAGCCCTGTGAGGATGAAGCCAACCGGCATTTCAGCGAAACACCGAGGTTTGACAGGTACCAGCATCAAGTTACACACGGGATAACACCGAGGTTCCGGTTGAAAGTTTCAAAATAAAACTCAGAGGTTGTGCTATAACAATAAATATCATAGTTACCTATTAGCTAAATGCATGTGATTGCTATCTCTGTCGTTTTCACTATACCTTTACATTCAATTAAAATGTGCTTTACTGGCATGGCTGTAATTCTCTACAGTAGAATGTTTGGGCTACAATGTAGGATATTATAAGGATGTAACCAAAAACACTATTAGGCTAATATGCTATAATACACTATACTATGAACACATAAAAAAGAAAAAAAGAAATGTTGGAAATATATTATTACAAACACAATAAGATGATAAATAATATTAAAAGATGACTTTTAAATGTATAATATACAAAAAAGAGATAAAAAAATAGGAGTCAGATTTGGAAGGGACCCTGGTTTTATCTGCTGAAAAAAATTCTAATAATTATTTATAATTTATAATTAATAATTTTAATTTATAATTTATATAAAAAGTAGGCCAATGAGCCAGGACTGGTTGAGAAAACATAGTCTTGTTATAAACACATATGAAATGCAAAATAGTAGGCTTGAGTAGTCAGCATCTGTGGTTAATGTTAGGGAAACAGAAATGTTTAAAGTTGAATGACGTCTTCTTAAAAAGAATACTTTGCCATTTTATAGTAAAACATTGAATTGAACAAGTGAATTTGTATTCTGAATAATGAGCCCAAACATTTTTTTAAACCTTTTTTATTTGTTATGAGTGATGGATAAAATGCAATACAAGTAATTTACAAAACAATACAAAATGTATTATTTCCCCAAGCAAAAGCGACCATACCATAGAAGTGAAAACCAGCGGAACAAAAGCAAACTGTACTGGGCTCCTTCAAATCTGCTTTTACTTTTTCATTATTATGTGATCTCTTTTCTTCTATGGCTTTCATCATTACCATTACAGCTCATTTAATTTGCAACCTTTTAATTGTTTTATTAATGAATGGCTAAGATATATTGTATATTTGTAATTGTATAATATAATAGAAAGCATGTTGTACAGTATAGGCCTACATTAATGTCCAGACAGTTATTGTCTTTTTTCATTCTGAATTATTACACTTACATTATAAAATGCTTTGGAAATACAGTGCTTATTTATGGTCAGGCCAATAAAGAATATCTGAATTTAAACAAAGATAGAAAACCTGACCCTTTTATTTTGAAGGCAAACTTACTTAGTTTCCGGTCTCGTCCTGAATAACTGCGTGCCTTCGGGCAGTTCAGCGGAGAGTGCCGAATTATTTCAAAGCTTTGATTTTGTTTGCGAGTTTGTCCGTGATAACATATTGATGAGTAGAGAGCTGAACAGAGGAAGTACAGCAGTAAAACTGTGCCGTGTTCTCTGCTTAAAATGCCTAGCTTACTGTTTAGTAATCCTGTTAATACACCACTGTATGTGCCTCCACCAGGGGCGATTCTAGGATCAGACCTTTAGGGGGGCTCAGCCCCCAATGAGAACGTGACAAGGATACAGTGCCTTGCAAAAGTGTTAACCCTTTCCTTGACTGGGTTACAGGCTGGGTTCAAGCCCTTTGAACCTGTAATTGTTTGTCCTCTGTCACTAACAGACACGTTCACAAACTCTCACTTGAAGCTCTAAAATTGATTAAAATACATATATATAATATCATTTTTAGGGGGGAAATTGACCCTAAAAAGGGTCTAAAATCGCTCATGGCCCCCGCCCCCTCTCCTATGTGCCTCTGAATATTTCAAGCTTTTACAACCCTCTCTTCCTTTGTGTTCATTGTAAAAAGCTTCACTGGACAGACAGTACAGTGCTCATAGCAATGAGTCACCAAATAATAGCTTATATTTATACATGAATTCATTTAAGTAGCATATTTTATAGCATTTATCATTATTACAACTATCCATCCTTGAACTCTTAAGTTATGGCTGCAAGAAAGGCTGCCGGGGGCAATGCAAATGCAAAAAAGCTTCCTTAAAGTGCACAGCTCTGTGACAGACAGAGACAATCAAACAAACATGTTTCTGAAATATTTAAAAAATGTAATCTTTATGTTTAACACATTCTTTTTAAGCTTAGTCTTTAAGGTCATATTGAATACTGTACTTTTGAATGTTTCTGAAGCGCTGTCATTTTTCATACAATGGTCATAAATGACCTGTAACAGCAAACAAGATGTTTTTATATAGTTTTTATTAATGATCTGATTTTTCCCCGCGCAGTCACAGAATGATTTGCGGCAGGTAGACGACTCTACAGTCTCACATTCTGAAAAAGCCAGGTAAAAGCAGGAGATTTCTTTATATAGGTCTAATTGCATTGTAATGTTATTTTAGAAGTTATCTGTAGTTATGGCTGATACTGGGGCAGGACCATCACAAAAAAGAAGGAAATTAAACAAAGAACAACATCTCTTTACTGTATAATGTATACTGTTATATTACAGTATGTGGGCTCTACAAACAAGATTACTTATTTTGAAGACTGCTTTTTTGCAACAACATTGATTGATTTTATTTGATAACTGTTAAACACTTAACAACACAGCAAGATACAGCAGCACATCAACAAAACATCCAACATACAAACTGAAGAAACAAAATGTTGCTCCCTCTGTCATGTCCTGTATTTCAGTGAACCAGTTCCTGTTCATCAATCTTCCCTTTCAGCCTCCAGCAATGACTGTTGGGGCCAGATGTCAGGAAGTCTTTGAACCAGCAATTTGGGCCGGATGGGGGGAGGGGCACTATCCAAAAATCCCCTGAAGAATAAGAACCAGGCCCCAATCCAGTGCTCAGCAGGCTGGGAGAGAACTACATCATGTCTTTTTAATTAGCAATTGACAGGCACATAGGATTTCATTTACATGGAGCCACACCTGTAGCTAGTTATTATGACATAATAGACATAAATGGCAGGTAGATTTACATTACAGACCCTCAGAGAGACTCATATTTGGCGCTGGGCACATTTGAAATGAAAGACTATGCCGGATAGAACATGGTTACAGGCCTGGTTCCAGAACTAAATGATTAATAGTGCATCTGAAATAAGTGTGGGAGCACTGGTAGCTACAGTGCAGGCCGGCAACAGCAATGAGAAATAGTGTAGATGTTAAGGCCCTGACACACCAAGGAGATCGTCAGCCATTGGTCCAAGTTTGGCAGGCAGTAGGCATCCGTCACCCTAATTTTTACAGTGTGTCACGCACCATTGCTACTTGTAGGCCCTCGTCGCCCTTTTCTTAGGCATCGGCGTTGTCGGTGAACGAAATACATCTGCTATTCATCTTAAGCAAATTAGTGCATATTAACACACACTAATTAGTGTTCATTCACTCGCATTTTCTGCAGGAAATGCATTTTCTAGTTGTTGTCTGTGCTCAGGCACACCACAGCTGTGTCGTCAGCAGTGTTGGTCAAGTTACTTGGAAATAGTAATTAGTTACTGATTACTGATTACTTCTCCAAGAAAGTAATCCAGTTACTTTACTGATTACTTATTTTCAAAAGTAATTAGTTACTTTACTAGTTAAGTTACTTTTCAAAACTATGATGAACGACCTGAATAAAACAGTGGAAATTGGCAGCATGTCCTCGACAATATAGCCAGCGACGAGCTTCTTCAGCTCAGCAGCACTAAGTCCTGTCGCTTTAAGTCTATTTCCACCTGTTTAGCAGAGAGGGGCCCTCGGAGGTTCGCCCGGTGGAATTGGATATAGCCGCAGCGGTCATGTCAGCTGGGGGTTCAGGGATTTTTTCATTGTCACTCACGAGACAGTCTCACGAAACAAAATCACGGTTAAGTAACGCAACCTGCTTACGGGGAAGTAACAGTAATCTAATTACTGTTTTTGCAATTGTAATCCCCTACTTTACTCGTTACTTGAAAAAAGTAATCGTAATACAGTAACGCGTTACTTCTAACGCGTTACTGCCCATCAGTGGTCGTCAGCAAACATGGTGATGGTGTTGGAGTTGAAAGTGGCTACACAGTCGTGTGTACAGGGAGAAGAGCAGGGGACTCAAAACACAGCCCTGAGGTGCCCCGGTCTATCTGGCAGGAAGTCCAGGATCCACATAAACAGTGAGGTGTTTAATCCCAGGTCATGAGCTTTGTGATGAGCGTGGAGGGAACTATGGTGTTAAACGCTTAACTGTAGTCTGTAACCTTTTTTTCCAGGTGAGATATTTTATGGAAGGAATTTATGATATAAGCTCTTAAAACACCATTTGATCTTCTCAATGGACCCATGTTTTCATGATTGTGAAAATCCTGGTCTTTCTTTGAAGTGCAGGAGCCATTAGTTAGTCTGCATGTGTTAACAAGACTAAGACTTGTCACAGCTGCAACAAATATGCACGAGTCAGTCACTTGACTGGTCATGTTAAGCAGACAGGAAAATACTCCCTTTACATATCTATGCCCCCCAGCCATAAAAATGATGAACAGTTGTATTTAATGATAGAGCACGTGTTTGTTTTCTTCTCCATTTGTGCCTGATTGTCTGTGGTGCTGGGAAGCCTTTCTTCCTGAAGGTCAGGTGTGTGCTGATCAGGCCGGACACTGGAGTTAATGACCGCTACCGGGTGCTGGACATTTGCTAAAGGTGAAAATAAAACCATTTAAATACCTGAGAGGCAATTAAACACAGAAAAATAAAGAGCAGTACAGAATTACAGGACTAAAATGTAACAGAGAACAAGGTAACAGAAATGATGAATAGAGATCAATCAATTTTCTAACAGAGCATTCATGTGATGATAACTGCTGTGCTGCAATAACATGCAGCACAGTCAGCACATGTCCAAGTTAACAGGAACTGTTCCAGCTGATGAGTCATTTAATTTGTATCACTGCAGCATTCTTCAAATACATTCCATTCAATCTATTTAGATTCACTTTTGAACATTGAACAAAAAATACACATTTGCAACAACAGTTTAAGTCTCATTGTATCCTTACAGCCTCTTCCCTGTTCCCTGATTAAGTTCCTTTTATTTTCTTTATTGTCTCCTGAATTAATTAAGTCTGTCTGCCTTTTCACTAGCTCAGTGTTTAAGCTACAGTGCGTAGTTTCTGTCTCCCCATAAGGAATTCTAAGTAATGACAACAAAGCTGTTGGTGTGTCCACATTTTCTGAGTTCAATATTAAATCCACTTCTAAAATCTGGATCCTCTTAAATCACTTGTTAAATGTAATTAGGTTTATCTTTCACTAGATTTAACAAATAACTAAATACCAAAGATCTGTACTCAGCTTTCGATAGCTGAGAAAGCAGAAACAATGCTCACGTTCAAAACCTTTAGCTATAACCTAGTCTATATCCTTGACGTTCCACTTCCGGGATTGCTCCATTGCCGACGGAAAATCTGCTGGATTTCACTTATTTAGGCCGGATGTCCATCCCCTTCCTCTTTCTTTATGTTGGCATTCTAAACTCTTTATGTGGATTTGTGAGGACTATGGTTAACTGCTTTTTAGCAGAGGCACCATGGCTTTTCCTGGTGCTTAGCACCGCTCATGACGATTCTGATTGGTTTAAAGAAATGGCAATAAACCAGAGCATGTTTTCTTCCCATCCCCGAATGCTATGTGGTTTAGCGGGTGGTGATGGCCCAGTGGATATGACACATGTCTTTGGCGTGGGAGATTCAGGTTTGATTCTCACTGTTATACGTCAACCAACATGTCCCTGAGCAAGACACTTAACCCCTAGTTGCTCCAGAGGCGTGTGATTTCTGATATAATTGTAGGTCACTTTGGATATGTAATATAGCCAGACTCTCCTGCGCGCTTTTGAGGAGGGTCTGGCAAAGTGAGACTAGCTATAACAGACAATTAGATGAACCTCAAAAGATATGAAATGTTGCCTATGAAAATGGGAACCCTGCTGATGGGAATGTTATCTACATTGCTCTCTGCTAATAAAGAAAACAATAGGGGATTTAATTTGTTAGCATCAGAGCTTTAATTTAGATTGTAAATAAATCTCCTTTGCTTGCTAACAATTACTTTTTCTTTATTCATGCCTGGGAACATACTCATAACCTTACCGTGTATTTGTTATTAGATTAGAATAAGCATCTCCAACTTATCCAAAAAAGGAGTGGCCTAAAGACTAGCCTGCAGCTACATTTACACAGATTGGCAGTCACGTTTCAGTTGTGGAACCTGTCACAGTGAGCGAAAGGAATCTCACAAATCGCATCTCGGATGTTTCAAATTTGATGAACCAGCCCATGGTTAGCAGAGCCCCAATCAAATAGCTATTTGTTTCTCCTTCAGCTGTCTGACAACAAACAGAAAAATATGTAAATGAGAACAACTACAGTAACAGGAGACTAAAAATAGGTTTACCAGCTGAGACTCAGTAGATTAACCAGAATGTCTGTCCCACCACGAAAAGAGATCATTTTACTGTTTCACTGTGGATGGAGAGATAATGAACACAACCTTAAAATGCTTGTGTGAATGCACATTTTTTAACAAAAGACAAGGCTAAGTGTGGAAAATGCTTCTCTGAAGTTTGAGTGGAACATCAGTAATACAGTGTGGATAAAAACTCACACATCCAGTGGTTTTGTCTTCTGTCAGAATGGCAGCAGTATTGTCAAAGCTAACAGAGGAGCATCACAGTTAACTTTTCTTTCATCGGTTGTTGTTGTGTTTGTGTCGACTTCCAAAGGACATAATGTATACTAGATGCTTTTTTTCTATGTGAGAATTCATGTGTGTGTGTGTGTGTGTGTGTGTGTGTGTGTGTGTGTGTGTGTGTGTGTGTGTGTGTGTGTGAAATATTTATTTTCGGCTGTTGAATGGTGGGAAGGAAGCTAGTGTTTCCAGCCTCTGTCTGTGAATTAGTGTTTTATGGGTGTGTGTGTGTGTGTGTGTGTGTGTTCATTCACAGGTTTCAAGCCTGCTTTCCTGTGTAATGACTCTTGGTTCAGCACTCTCTCCAAACTCCAGGTTATAAATACAAGAAACACACAACACCAAGCAAGCAAAGAAAGTTTATTCAACAATTAATCAATCAATCAAATGTATTTCTCACATAAAATCGTACGAGGTACAATTTCAGGGGGTGGGGGGGTGTCCCATTTAAGATTTTAGTGGCCTGAATGTAGAAGCTCCTCCTATGCCTCTCAGTGCTAGCCCGGCGTATCCAGTAACATCTACCCAACCTCAACAGGGAGAAAATGCTGTCATCTACGCGGTTTGGAACAATAATTGTTACAGTTTGGACAATTTTGTTGCCTGTTTTGTTCTATTTCTGTTGCCTGTATCAGTATTTTCTGTATATTTCCTGCTTTTGTTGATTAGTCTGTATTGTGTATGTGTTGGTTATCCCTGTATTCTGTTCTCCCTCATATTTAGTGTTGGTCAAGTGTCTGTGTTTAGGTCATTTCATGTTTCCTGTCGGTTTGTTCCTGTTTCCTGTTTTATTTTGATAGTCTGTGTCCGATCTTGTCTTGTCTAGTTTTACTTTCTGTTTTCCCGCCTTTGTTGATTGTCCTGCCCCGCCCTGATGTGTTTCACCTGTTGTGTCACCTGTCCCTCATTAGTTCATTACCTCATGTATTTAACCCCCGTGTTCCCGTTGTCGTGTGTCAGATTGTTTGCCTATTTTTGCTCTCGTGTGTGTTCCCGTGCCGTCAGCCTGTGTGTCTTTTTTTAATCCCTCTGTGTCTTGTTTTTTGGCGTTTCCAGCCTCTGTGCTGCTGTTTTTTTTGTTATCATTAAATCATTTTGAACTCTTACCATCTCCTGCCTGACGTTACTCCCTGCATTTGGGTCCTCCATCTCTCCAGCTTAACAATAATGATTCTCCTAGCCCTGTTCGTGCAGCACCTGGTGTAAGTATCCTTGAATTGTTGTCCTGACAATTATCCAGACACCAGCGGGTCAGGTCCTCCTCCCCTTTTAGGTAGGCCTTTTCAGTGTTGTCTGTGATCAGGCCCACCACAGCTGCAGTGGCGGCTGCTGGTCTTTAAAAGAGAAGAAGCTCATTTTCGGCCTACATCATAAAAATTGTCCATTTATTTATAATAATATATACAATAATAATATAATATAATAATAATATAATACAATAATAATATAATAATTCTTATAATCATAATTGATAATATCCGTGAGAAGGTTTCATCAAGAGGCATGGGCATGCCCAGCAGTACCATTTTGGTATACGAGCAGTTTAGTGTCCTAAATTCCCCTATACAATGTCCTTAATTATGAACTTGCTAAACCACCTGTGCTGTTTTATAGTAATTCATGTTCACGTGACAAGTTTGCCTGCTCAAAAAGTCATTCATTAAGTCATTTTGTTGCAAATGTGCATTATTTACAGGCGAAAAAATGGCAGGGTCGACCCCGTTCTTCAGAAACGATTGTGGCAAATGAGGCCAAATGTTTTCCCGGCACTAATGCACACAGTTGCTACAATTTACAGTGTAGCCTAAATAAATCATGATAGGCCTACTACTTGCCTAACCCCCACCCTTCAAAACTCGTTTTATAAACACTACGGCGCTTTTCCGGCTCTGTGACCATCCCCGCCCACAGAGGACCTGCTGATCTACCTACCTAAATTCATCAACATGTTTTTTCGATTATTATAACTTCTACGGTGTTGCATATTATAATGATAGATTTCCCTTTCCAAGTCCACAATATAAAGAGTTTGTATTTCTGTAGTGGCACAGATTGAAGGGACTGCCACTCCTGCTGCACAGCTAAACGGCAGACCTGCCTGACCTGTGGCCAGTTTGGCACAGCAGGGCTCATGCTTGGCATCTGCTAGGAAACACTCTCCACAGTCAAAGACTCCCTAACAATGGGAGTTGTGGAGAGAAACAGAAAGGGTTTTAAAGACAGAAGAAGGGGGGCAAAGAAAGAACACCCAGTACCAAAGCAGGGGGGTGAGCACAAGCAGAGGAAGGAACTCAGATAAGATAACAAAGAGTAGAGAGAGTGTAGGAAAGGTTTTCTGACAAAACAAAGCATGTGGTAAGAAGTTGGTATGGGTCAACAATGTGTAGAACAATGGGTCAACATTTCACAAGATAGACAGACCTGTTGTCTCTCACTTGGCCAACTTTGTAATATCAGGTATCCTAATACAATATATAATAATAATTTAAGAATTAAAAGTCCAAACTACAGATTTAGTTTAAACGTGTTTGTTAAACTTCAACAAGCCAGCCTTTGCTGGATGTTTCTCAATTTCTACCGAAACAAAGACATATTTTTGCTGATATTACCATATTTATATTTCTTCATATATTTAACTGACACTTTCATTGGGCCCACCATAGTGCCAGGTTGCCAGGTGATACAAGAATGCCATTTGGCTACTCCACAGCAAAGTAACCAGTTTAGCCATAGAGACAGCTGCCAACGGTTTGGAGAGGCCTGAAGAGGTTTAAGAAGTTGCTCTGTACCATATTAAACAGAAGCTCTAGGCAGCACTGAGCCTAGCAGCCACAGTAAAGCAGATCCATGACTGGTTTCAGCAGGGAAAATGAGGGTTAGAGACTGCAGTCCCTGTTGGTGGAAAACACCTTAGCCATCTGTTCACGTGATCTATGGCCTCTGACGATTTAAATCATGTGGCAAACTCTGGCCAAAATGCTGATGATAAGACACTAACTGGAAACTTTTATGTTGCATATTGTAGAACTGAAAGTGCAGATCTACATTTGTGCACAATATGTCTTCAAACATTAAAGGCCTTTTTATGGTTGTGCGGAGGCTCCACGCAGAACTTTCTCCGTAGCCTACGTAAGTGGCCTGATGTTTATACTTGTGCGCTGGTGTGTGCGTCGAGCCGGCATGTGTGTGTGGGGAGTGGGTGTTAGAGCGAGGGAGAAGTGAGAGCGTGACGGCAATTAGCTTTGGAGTGAGTAGCGACTCTAGAGTCATAGTGAGAGAAACAAAGCGTCTCCCCTGTGCTTTCTGACCACGGTGGGAAAGCTGTAGCAGGAGAAGTTAACCCTCTGCTTCATTTCATGTTGTTTATGGAGAAGGAGATCCAGGAAATGAGTCGGGGAAAATGCAACGCTACCAAGCCTTGGCCGAGAGACGTGCGTCGTTGCGACGTGTAGTTACATTTTGTATACAATTTAGCAAAAGCTTGCTGCAGTATGTTAATTGTGTAGTATTGCTAACCATTCTCACATTTAGCTGCGTGGTGAGATTTCAGTTAGCAGCAGCCAGACGCTGGCGATTCAATACTGACAGTCAATGTTCCCAGGCTTTCACCCTTAATTATCCTTATCCTAATCTATCTTTCTAAAAAAGTGAAACGTGTTATGATTGGTGTTGCTGTTGGTGTTGCTAGGGTTTACGATAGCCCCTAAAAACAGTGGTGGACTGGGACCAAAAATTGGCCCTGGCATTTTGGCCCAGACCGGCCCAACACATAAGATCATAAATACCACCCGTCCTTGCGCTCCCCTGAATATGTATACGGCTCCTACTCCTTAAAAATACTAACGCCATGTAATGAGTAAGCAAGTAAACACAAGCTTCATCAGCCACGGGAGCTGATGAAGGTCCTGCTACTGCCAGACACATTTGGCAGCGTCTGCCTGAAGGGCCTGTTTCTTTTTCTCACGCAGCTTCTCTGCACCTCCTTTGCGTTTCTTCTCCATGATCTCTATCACTATTGTAGCCTGGCAGATGCACACTGATACTGCATGCAGGCAGTTCTCCTGTCACTGTGTGTTTATCTTTATGGAAACGCCGCGCACCGTTACGGACTAGTCTATTTCATTGTGAAAGTAGGGGGTGTTTGTGTAGGGACAGAAAACCTGATATTTTTGACTAAAGTTTTTTGGGCCAGCCAACTGTCGATTGAAAAAACAATGGGCCGCCGATCTAGGCCTACCACAAAAAAAAGTGTCGGCGTTCGGCCCAAAAAGCACGTCGGCCCCCCCGGGAAAGTGCCCGGTGGGCCGAATGGCCAGTCCGCCTTTGCCCTAAAATGAACCCTTCACAATTTTAAACAAGTTAAGCAATGATTAATTTGTTAGCACTCAGCCCCCATTACATTTTACCAGCAGGGCACATATTAACCCTTGTGTTGACTTCGGGTCACATTGGCCCGTTTAAATTTTTTGTTTTATATCAGAAAATATTGGACGTAGAAATAAGCGCTGAAAATGTGTAGAAGAAAATTTTTTAAATTTAAAACGTTGGAAAAAGCAAAAACAAATTGTGAAAAAAGGCGTCACAAATGTCAGAAAAAGTGTTTTTTTCAAGGTTGAAACGAAGACAACACAAGGGTTAAATGACCTCATAACCATTTCTCCCTTTATCAATTACATATTCACACTCATCTTTGGTCATCTTTCTAACTTTTTAGCTGTTAGTTGTGCTGGCCATGTGAGGAGTCCCTCCCACAGCTGTGGCCACTCAGCTGGCCTCAGTCTGGTAAACTGATAAGGTTTAACCCATGTCGGTCTTGGCCTTGTGGAATAAAGGCTGCTAAAAACATAAATATTAATAAACAATGATATTACATTGATATACATAAATGTAAAGCTTCTAGGTGCTTCTAATATGCGGACCTTGAGTTAAGATGTTTTGGAATCTATTTTTAGTTTTCTTTTAAATGATGCTCATCAAAATGTGAGAACAACTTCTCACTTTTGAGAATCTGCAACTACAAATCTTTGCACTTTTTCTTGAAATGTGACTTTTATGATTAATCGATTATCAAAATATAGTAGTTGTCAAGTAATTTTCTGTCAATCACCTTACTGCTGCAGCTGTAAAATTATTTCTAAACATTATTTCACAAACCCCAAATTAAGCCTGAAATGAACACTGCACTCACTGGGGCTTTCTGTTTGACTCTGTCGCTCCCTAGTGGTAGCACCAAAGACTCTGAGATAAGAGGGCTGAATACTACACATAGACTGCTCTAATTTTATCTTATCAAGGATTCTTACAGATACGAATAGAAACTAGCGGCATATATAAATTTAGCACAAAAAGTAAGGAAATTTGTGTTTGGTAGATTATTTCTCTTTGGTAACAATGCTTTTGGGCAATACATCTTATACCATTGGAAAGCCTGTTTAGTTCCCTTACAAATGGTGCCCCATTTGTAAGGAACATGCATTTGTGGGATGAGCAGCAGCGCTGAGTATGTGGGTTGCGCCCCTGAAAAATTTGCCAAATCTTTTCTGCCAATGCCAAACAGCTTATTCTGCCATTGACACGTTTGGTGTTTGGTGGATTGGATGATTGAAGTTTGAAGAAACAAGACATTTTGGCAATTGAACAATGTATTCATTTCACAAACAGGAGCCTTAGTAGCGTGTTGAAGAACCATACACAGCCACAACAGCCTGGCATCTCCTCCTCATGCTGGTCACCAGCCTGGTCACACACTGCTGTGGGATGGCATCCCATTCTTCAACCAGCATTTGTCGTAAGTCAGCCAACGCGGTTGTGTTGGTCACTCTGGCACGAACAGCACGCCCAAGCTGATCCTCCAAGTGTTCAATGGGGTTGAGGTCAGGACTGCTGTTCGAAGAATGGGATGCCATCCTCTCTGGTAAGGCAGGTCCCTTTCATCAGGCTAAACCTATATTCAAGGTTCATTCAATATATTCAGACTTTCATTCAATATAATCACTTTCATTCAATATATTCAAACTTTACATATATATATATATATATATATATATATATATATAATATATATACAGTATATATATATATATATATATATATATATATATATATATATATATATATATATATATATAATATATATATATATATATACACACTGTATATACAAATATAAAATGGTGCCTGCTGCAGCACTGTTCAAACCCACATAACTTAATGTTTACAGTTTTTCTCAGTCTCTTTGGTACATTTCTCAGATCAGAATTGAAATTCTCAAAACTACCTGTTCAATCTTCACATCATTGTGTCACTTGTGCACATCATCAACAAAGCAGTTTCTCATTTCTTTGAACAAGTTGCAAATGCTGTGAATGCAAATGATTATGTACAATTCTCTACTGTTTCCTACATTATCAATAGCTTATGTCATGTTGATCAAAATGTATTATAATGGGTCTCTGTTGAATAGTCTTACCCCTCAAAACATCTAGGCATTAGTTCCTTGCATAAGCCATTACATGCAAAATTGTCGAACTATTTGTCATAAACTGTCAAGCATAGTTTTACACATTTCTATTAGACCTTTTGTACAAAAACGTGAATTGATAAATCGTGCAGGTGAAATTGACCCTCACTCATGAAGGAATGTAAAGTGTTAGTTCAACCAATAATCAACCAGTTGTCTAAATTGCTCAAAGGTGCATCTCATGAACAATCAATTGGCAAGCATATACAGACAGACCACAACACAGAGTTGCAATTTTCCAATAATAGATGGACCAGGAAACGAACAGGGTCAACAGCCAAGAGGAGGAAGAAGAGGAGCAAGGATGCGTGGTGGAAGGCAAAACAGAGGATGATGCAGAAGAGGACATAGGCGCATATAAATTTGTGTTTGGTAGATTATTTCTCTTTGGTAACAATGCTTTTGGGCAATACATCTTATACCATTGGAAAGCCTGTTTAGTTCCCTTACAAATGGTGCCCCATTTGTAAGGAACATGCATTTGTGGGATGAGCAGCAGCGCTGAGTATGTGGGTTGCGCCCCTGAAAAATTTGCCAAATCTTTTCTGCCAATGCCAAACAGCTTATTCTGCCATTGACACGTTTGGTGTTTGGTGGATTGGATGATTGAAGTTTGAAGAAACAAGACATTTTGGCAATTGAACAATGTATTCATTTCACAAACAGGAGCCTTAGTAGCGTGTTGAAGAACCATACACAGCCACAACAGCCTGGCATCTCCTCCTCATGCTGGTCACCAGCCTGGTCACACACTGCTGTGGGATGGCATCCCATTCTTCAACCAGCATTTGTCGTAAGTCAGCCAACGCGGTTGTGTTGGTCACTCTGGCACGAACAGCACGCCCAAGCTGATCCTCCAAGTGTTCAATGGGGTTGAGGTCAGGACTGCTGTTCGAAGAATGGGATGCCATCCTCTCTGGTAAGGCAGGTCCCTTTCATCAGGCTAAACCTATATTCAAGGTTCATTCAATATATTCAGACTTTCATTCAATATAATCACTTTCATTCAATATATTCAAACTTTACATATATATATATATATATATATATATATATATATAATATATATACAGTATATATATATATATATATATATATATATATATATATATATATATATAATATATATATATATACACACTGTATATACAAATATAAAATGGTGCCTGCTGCAGCACTGTTCAAACCCACATAACTTAATGTTTACAGTTTTTCTCAGTCTCTTTGGTACATTTCTCAGATCAGAATTGAAATTCTCAAAACTACCTGTTCAATCTTCACATCATTGTGTCACTTGTGCACATCATCAACAAAGCAGTTTCTCATTTCTTTGAACAAGTTGCAAATGCTGTGAATGCAAATGATTATGTACAATTCTCTACTGTTTCCTACATTATCAATAGCTTATGTCATGTTGATCAAAATGTATTATAATGGGTCTCTGTTGAATAGTCTTACCCCTCAAAACATCTAGGCATTAGTTCCTTGCATAAGCCATTACATGCAAAATTGTCGAACTATTTGTCATAAACTGTCAAGCATAGTTTTACACATTTCTATTAGACCTTTTGTACAAAAACGTGAATTGATAAATCGTGCAGGTGAAATTGACCCTCACTCATGAAGGAATGTAAAGTGTTAGTTCAACCAATAATCAACCAGTTGTCTAAATTGCTCAAAGGTGCATCTCATGAACAATCAATTGGCAAGCATATACAGACAGACCACAACACAGAGTTGCAATTTTCCAATAATAGATGGACCAGGAAACGAACAGGGTCAACAGCCAAGAGGAGGAAGAAGAGGAGCAAGGATGCGTGGTGGAAGGCAAAACAGAGGATGATGCAGAAGAGGACATAGGCGCATATCAGATGACATAAAGGCCACTATTTTAGACCATGTTGTCAATCATGGCCTTATAATGGCTGAGGCGGGTCGAAGGGTGCAGCCGAATATTGGGAGATCAACCGTGTCCTCAATAGTTCAAACGTTACAAAGAGAGAACAGGTATGTCCACCAATGTACAGTGCACTGTTACTGTATATAAGCAGTACACTGTATACTTCCTACAATGCTTCATATTACAGTAGTCCACTTGTATTTCACAGCTTACATAAATATACTATACAGATACATACTGCACCTTACATGCACCCACCTGTATGTTTTACAGTAAAATGTGTGTTTGCATAGTTTTTGTCTATGTGAAGTTGTGCGATGCATCACTGCATTTTTCCCCACATAGGACTGCAAGATGACCTCAAACTGGTGGCAGAGGATGCCTTTTCACACCTCGACAGGAGGAGGCTATTTGTACCATGGTCCGAGCAAACAATGCCATGAGACTCAGCGAAATACAAAGGTCCATTATAGACGACAACGATGTATTTGAAAACATCCATATAGTTAGCATCTCAACCATCGACAGGGTGCTGCATAGAAACCAGATGAGTATCAAACAGCTGTACCATGTACCATTCCAAAGGAATGACAGAGTTAAGGAGCTACGGTACTAGTATGTACAGGTAAAACATATATCTATGTAACTAGTTGGAATCAAGTGAACCCTCTCACAACTTTGTATACGTGGATGAGGCTGGCTTCAACCTGACCAAATGCAGAAGGCGGGGTCGTAATATCATCAATCACAGAGCCACTGTGGATTTGCCAGGCCAACGGGGAGGAAATATCACCATGTGTGCTGCTATTTCGGAGCATGGTGTCCTAACCCATATCTCCCTTATAGGGCCATACAACACCCAGCATCTACTCGCCTTTTTAGAGACTCTCTACAGGGCTCTCATCCCTGATGATGAGAGGGGTCTGTTTAGAGAGGATTTGCCAAAGTATGTGGTCATTTGTGATAATGTGAGTTTCCATCGATCAAACATCATAAGGCCATGGTTTGTGACCCACCCGAGCATGCTCATATAATTCCTTCCACCTTATGCACCATTCCTTAACCCAATTGAAGAGTTATTTTCAGCATGGAGGTGGAAGGTGTACAATCGTCAGCCACACACACAGATGACCCTGCTGGCTGCAATGGATGCAGCATGTGAGGACATCACAGTAGACGCCTGCAGAGGATGGATAAGACACTCTAAAAGATTTTTTCCACGCTGCATCGCAAGAGAAGATACTCGTGATGTGGATGAGAATTTGTGGCCCAACAGACAGGAATGTCAGGAGGTGTAGGAAGACTGCACTGTAATTCATACAGCACTGCATGTACAATTTCCCCTAAGGAGATTGTCCTATGTTCACATTTCTACTTTAGTTTTTTTGTTTTTTTTTCTTTGTGCTATGCAGTGCTGTCTTTTCCTTTCTGTATCGCAATGACATGGTCTGTCAACAAATTACAGTACAAACAGTAAAAGTGTAAATGTGAATCTTGTCCAGTCTCTTGCAATCAAATTCCCACATACACTAAGGTGTAACATTATTACCTTAGTAAATTATTGTAACAATTTACAATAATTGTCATCGGAACTTCAGCCATAGTTTCCATCAGAACATCCCTCCAGAGTACACTGTTATATTAGCAAGATGACTAAGCAATTTTACTGTCTTATCCGTACACAATGACACAAGGACTTGTCATTCTGATGGCACTGACATGTTCATTGACACAGATATTTACTTTTGAGAGATGAACTAAGGATTTTGAGCAGGAGACTGGCTTTTGCAGGTAATCCATGGGCACTCTTTTGCAAATGTCGAGGATGATTCGAGAAATGTACCAAAGCGACTGAGAAAAACTGTAATTGTAGACGACATCACTTTCCAAAGCTGTCAACTACGTTGTGCTAAATTTTGGATAAGGTAAGAAAATGATAGCCTCGTGAGACCGTCCTGATCTCGCTAGCTCCAGTTTTCAGCAGATCAGTCTGGCATCTTGAGATTGAGAAAATTTGGAGCCGTTTGCCAAACGACCGACCAATCAGCGTTGGTTTTGAGGCGGGTTTAGGTGTGACGCAACGAGAAGCGACTGTTCAGCTAAACAACGTGTCGGCTTCCACGGATGAGATGAGCGTAGCTATTGCGCTAGTTTTATATGAATTAGAAAGTATTCCTTTATTGAAAGAAGAGCAAAAAACGGCACTGCAGGCTTTTCTCGGAGGAAAATATGTCTTTGCTCTTCTCCCGACTGGTTTCGGCAAGAGTTTGATATATCAACTGGCTCCGCTAGTCGTGAAGAAAATTAGCCTCGTGAGACCGTCCTGATCTCGCGAGCTATCTGGCGGAGTCAGGTTAGTGATAGACAGATGGTTTATCCAATCAGCTAACCAGGATTTTTGCCTCTTCCCAAAAGTTCTCCAACGGAAAGTTCCCAGATGGATATGCCGAGCAAATGTGAAGCAATCCATCTGGCGGAGTCAGGTTAAGAAAAAGATGCATGAGACACGCAGAATATTTCATTTTTTAATTTAATAGTGCAGCTATATAAAACATGGTGTTTGGATTTGAATATTTATCACAGTGTAGACCTCCTGTAGCTCCAAATATATGTTAAAACAAGCAGTTAGAGAACACACAATGTGAATCATAATGCTGACAGTGTCATATGATGTAAATGTATATTATCCTATTGTCTTATGACAGTATTTTACTTTTTCTTCATGTGTTTGTGTCTGTGTCTTTTTTTGATGAGTCCCCCCTTCTCTTTCTGCTGCTGTGACTGCTGTGCTGCAGTCGGTAGGTTTTTCTAGCCTGGGCTCTCTCCTTCTCCAGGACCTCAGTGTCATCCAGAATCTCCAGGCCTGGGATCTGACTGATGACATACTGTCTGAGGAGGCAAAGGCAATCAACAAAAGATCAACAAAATCTGAGAGGCTTGATTTAAACAAGTGCATGTAAATGTTTTCTGTTGAGTGCTAGAATTAGAAGTTTGAAAAATGAGCCCACTGGACACTGCTTCTATAGAGTGCAACTCTAGAACAAAGTGGGAACATGACATGTATGGAAGCAAATATGAGACATACTGTAGTACTGAAGTATTTGAATTTTAATACCCACTGAATACCTAATATTGACATATTTTACTTTGAAAACCATGTATCTGAATTTATTTGTTCTGAATTTGCCTCTTTGAAACAAAAAGTTGGAATACTCAAATTACATTTTTAGATCTGAATTTGACCAATCGAATTTGAGCAAACTGAATCAAAAATTTTTTTCGGACACTTGAATTTTTGGATCTAAATTTATGACCATTAAAAAAATATTCTAATTCATCTCTCGAAATTGCAGATCAAGAAAATTCATATTTCAATTTCAAACACGTGAATACAGAACTAATACATTTAGATACATGGTTTTAAATGTAAAAATATTTAAATATTAAGTATTCATTGTTAAAATTCAAAAACTTACATCCCTTATTTGCTTACACAACATGGGGGTACACATTTCCACAACACAATGAAACGCTATCAGATTACATTACACAAGTTTTACAAATAAAGACAATACACATTGCCAATATTACAGGATGCATATTGAAGAAGATTATTCTGCTGGTGTGGTTGTGACAGGGCCGTATAGCACATAATTGTGGACCCTATACATAGGCATCCTCTATAGGCCCAAGACTATTCATTCTAGTATCTTTTTGGGCCCCCTTCTTGCATGAGGGCCCTATATACTCAGTCCCCTTTTCCCCTTCAGTCCGACACCCCTGGGCTATGACATGGAAGACAATATGCACCTGCACCTGAAGAAATTGAGGGCTAATATATCTGAAAATCTTTCATGTATTACACATCAAACCATGTCCATTAGTTTGTTTACTTTAAATACAAATGTACACTACACATTCTAAAATGATAGGCCACATTACCACACTACTTTGCCTGTCAGCCAGCTGGATTATGCCAATGAACTGGAACTGAACTGTTGACATTTTCTCATCGTATCAGTGAAAAGACCAGCCCAGTCTTCTATCGCTCCTTTGATAACAGATTTAACGTCCCACTTAGAAAATGATCAGTCTAAATCACTATCAGCTCTTTTACAATTCTAAATTTGAAATGAATGGATGTTCATTGCACTGATGAATTCTCTTCACAATATTCTTTACCCTTATAGCTGATATATTTTGAGCATTTAGCTCACTTTCATCACATTTAGAGCATCTTTCTCACATTTAAGACAACAATTTGTGTAAAACAACATGTTATATGCAAATGTCAACAATGTGAGTTGAATGTTAAAGGAGAACTCCGGGCAATTTTTACGTTAATCCTGATCGCTATAAGTATGTGAGTACTGTCGATAGGAAAAAAAACGAGCCGAATCAGTGCTAGCATCATGGAGCTACTGCAGCTAATGCCAAGAGCTCCCAATTAGCTAAAACGGCAGTTTTGGGGGCATATCATAAAGAGTGCCTTTTGTTATGGTTTTGGGTATTTTGTCTTGTATTTTTGTTGCCTGTTTAGTTATTTCTGTATGTTTCCTGTGTTTGTATATTTATTCTATATTTTTCTGTTGTGTAGATTTTCCTCATGTTGTGTATTCCCCGGGTTATGTTCTATTTCCTGTTTTATTTTGATAGTCTGTGTTCGATCTTGTCTTGTCTAGTTTTACTTTCTGTTTTCCCGCCTGGTCTGATTGTCCTGCCCCGCCCTAACGTGCTTCACCTGTTGTATCACCTGTCCCTCGTTTGTTCATTACCTCTTGTATTTAACCCCCGTGTTCCCTTTGTCTCTTGTCAGATCATTTTTGTATCCCCGTGCCGTCAGTCTGTGAGTGTTTTTGTATCCTGTTTTGCTCCTGCTTTTCCGTTTTATTCCCTGCCGGACGTTGTGAGTTTTTCCAGTCTCTGCACTGCCGTTTTTTGTGTTATATTAAACTCTTACATCCTACCACCTCCTGCCTGTCCGCCTCTCTCTGCATTTGGGTCCTCTTTTCCCTGCTCCCTCGTCACAGCCTTTGTTCCTCTTAACAGACACAAAATCATCAAGCAGCAGTTCTGTGTGTATTTGTAGCATATATATATATATATATCCATTTTGTGTGCAATCCATCTGGCGTTGGTGAATAGTAGTCTCTGCAGTGGCGAACTGTGTGTTAGTTGCCTTAGCCAGGCTAGCAGGTTCGACCGGCATATCCTTCTACCTCCTCCCCGCCTGCCGCCGCCGACAACAATCCACCCGCTGGTCTGGTGGATGTCCTCCAGAGGACAGTTCATGCTTTTTTTCGGCAAAAAAAGTTTATTTCCCCCTCAAAAATAGGTAATTGAGCACTGTAGTGGTTATGATCATGTCAGTGACTATGTAACTACATGGAAACGGGCCAAATGATGCCTGTTTCTTGTACAGTAATAGCGTTACTGAAGGCTGGCTCTAGCTCCATAGTTACGTTACTCCAAGCTTCTTCCCTTGTGAACACCTCCACTCTTCTACGCTACGATCTGCTGTTTACCTTTTCCTGCTACAACTGAATTCCCGCGGGACTTCAGCGCAAGACTACAGCCCGCCTTTTGTAACGCTGAAACATGCATCATTTGGCCCGTTTCCGTGTAGTTACATAGTCACTGATATGATCATAACCACTACAGTGCTCAATGACCTATTTTTGAGGGGGAAATAAACTTTTTTTGCCGCAAAAATTTCGCCGCAAAAGCATGAACTGTCCTCTGGAGGACATCCACCAGACCAGCGGGCGCACCCGTGGATTGTTGTCGGCCGCGGCAGGCGGGGAAGGCGGGGAGGAGGTAGAAGGATGCCGGTCGAACCTGCTAGCCTGGCTAAGGCAACTAACACAGTTCGCCACTGCAGAGACTACTATTCACCAACGCCAGATGGATTGCACACAAAATGGATATATATATATGCTACAAATACACACAGAACTGCTGCTTGATGATTATCACCGAAGCCTGGCTGAACACACTCACTCATCAGACGGCAGCTAACAGGGTAGGTGAATTTAAACAATGTCTGAGTTCAAAACGCTTCTTGTTGTCATGTAAGGGCCCTGTTCATGTTGCACAGACATTTTAGTTGCATTTTGTACCCGTTAAGAGGACCAAAGGCATTCTTTATGATATGCCCCCAAAACTGCCGTTTTAGCTAACTGGGAGCTCTGGGCATTAGCTGCAGTAGCTCCATGATGCTAGCACCGATTCGGCTCGTTTTTTTTCCTATCGACAGTACTCACATACTTATAGCGATCAGGATTAACGTAAAAATTGCCCGGAGTTCTCCTTTAAATCTAAATATTAAATCTAAATGTTAAATACAAATATAAATGTTAAATTTTATGCTAAATGTTGCAGTGCCACCGCCCACACCACTGACCGTGGATCAGTCATGAGATTAGCATGTTGTTTTACACTAAATTCTGTGTAAATGTGAGAAATTATCTAAATGTGAGGAAAGTGAGCTAAATAATCAAAATATATCAGCTATAAATTTGTATCTGAATTTTTACATTTGGCGCCCCATAGTATTCTGTTAAATTTGTATGTTGTTGATGTATATTTGTTGTTGTTTGGCTTCCTTAAAGTATGGATGCAATGACAGAATGATTGTCCATAAATAGTAAATACATTGCTATTAGTCAGACCCCTTTTCTCAGACACGACAAGTCTAATTTTGACAAAACACAGGACGTTCTGGTACCATGTTCTTGCACTGATGAACCAGATGGGGGCGCCATAGTGCAAGTAAAAATGTCAGACTTTGAGAGTCCGTACATGCTGCACCAGTGGTCTGGGTTTGATGGATCTTTGACACAAAATATTTCAGCTTTAAAATGTTGATATATTGAAAGTTCCTCCAGGTAGCTAAACCCCCAAATTCCTAGAAAAATGATAGCCATGGCCCTGTTTATAGGCCTGGTTATTGCAAAGAGACTTCAAAGCCAAGTGATAAGCTGTACAATTCTTTTTTTATAAACAAAGAATATTCAGTGTGTATAGAGGAATTCTTGATTTTGGTTCTATAGTTAGTGACCACATCTCCAAAACTGAGCAGGTACTGAAAAGGACCTCGATGCTCACCTGTAGTCTTTGTACTGTGTCAGACTTCCTCCGTTGAAATAGCTAGGTGCTGCCTCGTTGTTCATCATACTGAGAATCCTACATTAGAAAGGAATGTAGAAGCATAAAGCAGGAAGGAATGAAAATCATGATTTGATCATGATTTTGATTTCAAAAATCATGATTTTTTTGCATTAATATAATAGCAATCCCAGGCTCACTTTATGTTCGGGAACTTCCGTCTGATTTCTTCCACAAACACAGGCAGGTTGTTGATCTTGTTCTTGTTGATGCACACTGTGGTGACACTCGGCATGTAGGGGAACTTGATGTGAGATGTGTAGTTGTTGCAGTCCAGGATCAGAGTGCTGAGCTTCTCCAGCTGACCCAGCAGAGCCGGGTTCCGATAAGGACTGAATGAAGGACAACACACCAATCTCAAACTGCGCAGGTTTGTCAGTCTCTATGGAACGATATATTAATCATCATAATGTATGTTTCTGTGATTGTAAGAATATTTACTTCCAACAGGAGGTTGTGTCCTATAATATGTTGTTACAAAAGATATATAGTAAATAAAAAGAGGGGTATAAACTATGACTTCATGGAGGTGTTTCCGCACACACCCAGGAACACCCTGAATAGATTACTAGTATTTTCAGGAAATAATATACTTTGTTTCTTCCACAAACACTAGCCCTGTCAGTTTCTTCCTACATGATAATATTTAATATGTGTCTTTAACCATGCTAGCAGTGTGGCTTTAGGTATGTCAACGTAGGTCTGTCAGTTGGTCCATAATTTTGGTCCAGATATTATCTTGACAATACTTGTAAGGATTTCTATAACATTTTGACCGTAATGTAACTGCAGAAAGATTGTCAGCATCAGCATTTTATGTCACATGCAGCAATAGGATGTCATGGTCCCATAATATACAGTGTTGTGCAGTTTGAAATCCAGCAAAGAATGTAAATGGACTGTATTTATATAGCACTTTTCTAGTCTTAACGACTACTCAAAGTGCTTTAACATAGTACAGGTACCATTCACACACTGTGGCCAAGGCTGCCATACAAGGTGCCACCTGCTCATTTGATAAACTAACGCACGTTTACACTCCGATGGCGCAGCATCGGGAGCAATTCAGGGATTCAGTGTCTTGCCCAAGGACACTTCAACATGGGACTGCAGGGCCGGGGATCGAACCGCCAACCTTTTGATTGGTAGACGACCACCCAACCAACTGAGCCACAGCCGCCAAGTTCACTGGTTATTAGTCAGCTAACAGCTGACACCACTTTATACTTAAAGAACAAAGCACAGATTCCAGCAGTACTAAATGACCAACACATCCTCATACCTTAACATTATTATAGGTTGGTTTTCCAAGGACCATTCTACTTACTGCCACACCGTGGCGGTTTAATCATGTGGCGTTCTATTTAAACACGTAGTAAATGTTGTGAAAAAGAACTAGTTAAGTTTAGGCAACAAATACTTTGGGTTAGTGTACTACTAATGTACTACTAACTGCTAAAATGAGGACGTAACATATTTTAATTTGGCACTCCTATACATTGTCACATCTTGCGATATTTACTACAGCCACGAGAGGTCAGGAAATGTAGTTGTGGGTTGTAATGAGCTTCTTCCACAATCAACCCATACAGTTGTTTTCTGAGTGGGGATGGGCAGAAATGGCATCTCTCTGTTTTCAAAAGCTTATGTTTTAGATTTAAAGGTGCAGTAAGAGATGCTGCTTGAAGATTGTTTATATTTCAACATAATTGCCAAAAAAAATACACCCCCCCTCCCCCCCTTCAAATCTTCACCCCCCCCCCCCAGATTCATGGACACTCATTGCCATAGCGACCACTTCTGTTAGTGTCTCTGCTGACTAAATGAAATATGGCAGAGTTGATATTAACTCACGTTAGGTTCTGGATTAGCAAACTGTAGCTACTGCTGTAAAGCCAACCAGTTGGGAGCAGCCATCACAAACAATAGCAAACGGACGAGGTCAAACTGACCTGTTGAAAACAGCAGGGGCGTTTCTAGGACCTGAGGAGGTTAGCCTGGACCATTTAAATAAACTGAACGCAATGCAAAACAGCAATTGGCTTGCCCAGCTTGTTAATCGCTGGTGTATGTTCATTTTAGCTACCCAGTTTTTAGATGTTAGTTACTACTAACATTTGGCCTAATCATAACTGGCCTGGCAACCCAAAAGCCAAGGTGTTTTTTCCAGATCTGTGTGGAAAGTTATGATGCGGGGGGGTCTGGCTTTTTCTGAATCAGTTGATGCTGAAAATATCTTTATGTAAAGGGAAACGTAGGGGACAATTCAAAAAATAAAAACATAATGGAATATTTTGCAGTAAGGCTCTCAGGCTTTCTGTACTGCTTTTCAACTGGCAAATCGAGACTAAGATGGCTCTGATCAATGCACGTCTATCTCCTCAATGACCTGTTAGGAAAGCATGGAGCTTTTATTTCTGACTGAAACATGGCAGCAGAATATGGATCTATCTCACCTAATGGGGCTTTGTCCGACAGATTGCTCTTTTATCAGTGCACCCCGGACAACAGGACATGGTAGTAGACTTGCTGTTTTTTTACATGTCAGCTGGTAAGCACTGAACCTTATTCGTCCTTTGAATTGCAAGTATGCTAAGTTGGGTGGCTGAATCCTATGTATTGGATTTTAATTTACCGACGACCAGGCCCAATAGGCTGCTGTTTATCTGATTTTGCAGACATTTTATCAACTTTTATAAAGCTGGACAATGTTCTAATGGTTGGGAATTTTAATCCTCATATAGATGACACTATTTGCACATCTGCCACTGATTTCCTCAATCTTACTGAGTCCTTATCCTTAGTAATTTTAGGCAACCCGTATCTGGCTCTACACATGGTATGGATATTAGATCTGTTGGCTCTAAGGATTTATACATCAGTGACCACAAATGTATTTTATTTGACATTTGACTCAAATTGGAGCCTCAGCCTTCTTGCCACATGAGATGCACCCGTTTCATAAACAAGGCTGCAGCAGTCAATTTTTCTATGGTGTTTGACAGCAATGTAGTTTCAGATGATGAAAACGTGGACACTGTAGTCATGTGTTACAATCACTGCTCTTCAGTGTTGGATAAAGTAGCTCCACTTAAGCTTCGGAAGATACCCTCCAAAAATCTCCTTGGATAAATTAAACTATCAGGTGTTTCAGACGCAAATGTCATATGACTGAACGATTGTGTAAAGCCACAAAGCTCATTTAGAAGTAGATAAACTGCATCTCAGAGACCTCGTTGGTACTCTAAATGCCATGGTGAAGGCTGAGAGATCCTCTTACTTTTTAAATCTAATATCATCTAGCAAGAAAAATCCTAAATTCCTGTTTGATACTATAAACCACATTGTCTCTCCCAACACTCCTAACCTACCATTTTTCTAAAACAGTGATTGCAACACATTTTAAAATTATTTTGTTGATAAGGTGGCAAATGTTAGGGCAAACTTCTCACCCACGCTCTGTCCACTCCATCTATTTTGGACTCATTTTGTCCTGTGTTCCTAAATTATGTTGAAGCCTTGCTAAAACAAATGAGACCTTTATGGAGCCCACGAGACGTCCTACCATCTCTTCAATTCATCGGCCCATGTACAATCAACATTATAAACCGCTCTCTTTTATCAGGGTGTGTCCCCAGTTATTTTAGGCAGGCCATTGTTCATCCTCCGTTAAACTTTTTCAGTCTCTGTAGGTGAATTTATGTCGGAGAGTGCTTCTTTGCTATGTGGGGTCCCTCAGGGATCAGTCTTAGGACCCATTTTATTATCTATATATACTGTATGTTACCACTAGGTAAGGTTATCAGTAGTTTTAGAAACATCTCCTATCACTTGTACACTGACGACATCCAACTGTATTTTTCATTTAAACCTGATGAACTACATAAACTTGCTGTATTGAACAAATGTTTTAATGCAATTACAAACTGGATGTCAAACAATTTTCTGCAGTTAAATGTAGACAAAACTGAAGTTCTAATAATTTGCCCCTGACAACCTTCAGCCAGCGATCACAACCTGGGTGCCTTATCCCCATCTTCTCGATGTAGTCTGTGTACTCTTACTGTGATTTTTGATCAATCCATGAGTTTTGATGCTCATATAAGGCACTGACTTGATCGTGTCTCTTTCATCTCAGAAACATAGTCAAACTTCGATCTGTTGTATCAAGAAATGAAATGGAAATGCTTATACATCCTTTTATCTCATCACATTTGGACTACTATGTAATTTGCTTTTTACCTGCCTCAATCCATATTCCCTACACCGTTTACGAACCAAAATGCTGCTGCATGGCTTTTACCTTTTTAGAATTCATTTTAAAATGTTGCTGCTCACTTATAGAGCCCCACATGGCCAGGCTCCACAGTACATCATGGACCATTTGCACCCCTACATCACGTGCTGAGCTCTCAGGTCCTCTGCTCAGGGTTTTCTAAGTGTACCTCAGATGCGTTTTAAAGGACAATTCCGGCGCAAAACGAACCTAGGGGTTATTAACAGATGTGTACCCACTCTGTCGTTCTCTGGGACATGTTTTCATGCTAATCGAATGTGTTTGTAGCTTGAAAGACGCTAGCACAGGCCGCTGATTAGCTTACAATGCTAGTATTCGGGGCACAAGGAAAGTAAAAACAAATCACTATTTATACCACTAAAAAGGCTCAAAATATCACCACACTTCAACGGTAGCATAATGAGGGTCCCTAAATGTTAACCGAAGCATTGAGAACTTTGTAAGTGTACAGAAAAGGATTGGTATTGGTTATTAAGAAAAGGATACTCATTCAGCAGATTGTAACTCAGATCCAGCACCTCGAGTGTGTCTGTCTGTGTTAGAATGGCTTCATTGGGGATTTCGGTCAGGCCCTGGTGAGCAAAAGAAAGCCACTGAAAGCTGGGTTGATTGTGTTGGCCCGAGGCATGATGATCCATGACAAAAAACTTCTTCTTCTTTAGTTCCTCTCCACTTGTATTAACGGAGATTAGGAGAGGAGTCAGATGTTTATGTCATGATCAAACCTTGAATAAACAACAAAACAATAAATGGTTAATAGACTCAAATGACTGAGTCTGACGATGAGTCAGAAAGTAATGTTTGAGTTTTTGAACTCATTCTCAGTACAGACAAATGACACATTTAATTCTACAGCCTTACATTGTATAAGACATTTCCAGTTTGCCCACAAAGGGTAAACACAACATTATGAACACCTACTCAGTGTAATGCAGTCCTATACAATAACTACTAAATACTCCAATATTACTTCTTCCAACTGCATTGGCATTTGAGCATTTATGATTGATGCACAATTAAGCCACAAATGTTCTCACATAAGCCATGTATGTGTTAAAGACAAATGGGAGGATTGGGATTTTACAACCAATGCCCACATTATACGATCTGGAGAAAATAACAGAGAGATCAGAGATATTCTGAGAAATACTGCTATAGATACAACAGGTTCAGTACTTTTTCCTTTCTGTCTTCAATTTGTAACAAATACGTCACACTGACATGAAGTGATTGCTGAAACGTGGGCTTTCTTAATTAAAATGAATATTTCAACATTTTAGTAAAAATACTTTCTTTGTAGTGAGAGAAGAAAATGTATATCAATCTCTACAGAGCTGGAATCAGGACATGGCTAGACTAGCTTAGCATAAAGGCAGAAGCCTTCCTCATCACAAACACTAGGGACAGAACGTGTTGACCTCCAAAACTGCAGTCACGGGGTATGTTATGTCACCTGCAAGCCCTCTTAATTCTAAAATGTGTTATGATTTAGTAACCCTAACCTCAGCGAATGGAGTAAACGCTGAGAGAGCCTAATATTAAGGTTAAGATTATTCAAAATAGTGCTGCTCTCTGATTACATTATTATAGTTAGTTTTTTTTGATAGCCCATGCCTGCAGATGTGACACTGTGAAGTAAGTAAACAGCTACTGGTGCACTTAACATGTTACCTACCAGCGACGTTCTCCATTCCTTTAAACGCTGGTAGTGAATTGTCAAAGTGTGACGTCTCAAAACTTTCACAACTTTTCTCCTGATAATCTGGTGTTCCAAATGCTACCATCATCAGTTTTGTGTATACCATTGCTCATCATTTACAGTAGTAATCAACCATAACAACATGCTGGCACTCATCTTACACTGTTCATAGAGTTCAGGTTGTCCTGCTACTTTGCGAAAGACACAAATATGAATCTTGATGCAGCATACCCATATGTAGTAACTATGACACAACAACAATATCTATTCAGTTATAGCTGGACTTACCGAGCTGAAGAGGATCGGTGTCTGCGTTCAGTGCATGCAAACCTTTGAGAACTGCTTACAGCTCATATAAAAGGCCCTCTTTCATACCTCGGCTGTAGATCACATGATGGGGATAATCACGTTGCTGCTGAAACTTGTGATTCGCAGGACCCACTGGACTATATAAATAACATTGATAGCGTGTTGAATTCTCAAAAAGGGGAAAACAACAACACCCGCTTGAACAGTGAAGAAAGGGCAACATTCAGTCTTGATTTACTGTAACCAATGACAGGATTGCTGATCATAGACAATGGCATATTATTGGATTAAGAAATAACACTACCTCTATAATATGGGCTTATTTTGGAGTTTGTGTTCCCAAAGACACACATGATCTATTACAGGACACATGTCAGATAAAAGTGTGCAGGAGTTCTTACAAACACTGATTTTATTGTTCTTGTAAATACCATAAGAATTCCACAAATTTTAAATTAGATCTTTTCAAATGGAATTCAACACATTCTATAAATGAAAAAACAATAAATGAACTGGTTGTACAACATATAAGATATTCATTTTAGAGCTTAATTTACACAAATAGACTATGATATCATCTTGAAATTTATTTTGATGTTTTTTTTTTCCATTTACAGTGCCAAATATACATGTCTATGAATGGAAATCATGAGGTTTGACAACGTATTTGATGAAATAAAGAGCTCAAGCGTCATTCTAATCTTTATAGAAACATGTTGAAGCAACAACTTTTAAAGTGAATGAATAATTAACCAAGTGGAAGCAGATGTTCTGTCCCTGGCCGGATTAGCCAGGGACCCCCCCGGCAAAGATTTGCTGTTGGGCCCCCATTGTCTGCCCCCTAACACTACTGCTTTCTGTGCATTGTGTGAGTGCCCTTTCACCCCAAATTCCCATCAAGAACAGTACACACATCAGACTACCCACAGCAGTACTCCTCTGCTGAAATTCTGTGTGTAAATTAGTTTGATTGATTGAAATTTATGAAACAAAAATTTATTTAGGAATATGTCAAATGTAAGCACTATATGAATCTAAATAATAAAAGCCTTAACACTAGATTTGGACCGTTGCAGGATTTGTAGGAACAATACCAGCAAACAGATTTAGTAGATTAGCTGTACCACAAACCAACTGACACAAAGTGAGTCTGGAGCTGAAAATATACTAAATACATTTAAAACAAATCTCTTGTATGCTTTACATATATAACACTTTCAGTGGTTAATAAGAATAAATGCAGTGTAAACAATGTCTGTAAATGTAGCAGGTTACTTTTTAGACAATAATTCTTGATCATTATAAATGATATGAACAGTTCCAGCAAAGCTCCCTTTGATCCTTATTGGAAAGTTTTTTCCTTTTTTTTCCGGCATTGCAGTTTAAATTTCCTGAGGATCGGTCCATCCTCCTTCTGAAACAACACAGTGGCTGATGCCTTTGATGCTGTGTACACTATTCAATTCAAGTTCATATTGAACACACAAAGCGATGACCTCTACCCGTCTTGCAGTCCCTGATTTGCCACTTTGCCCTTCTCCACACCAGGACGCACTTCTTGCTTCCCTTCATTTTGGACCGAGGGGGCGTCTTTCTCCAGTTAGTGTAGCTGACCGGCTCACCGCCTGCCCACTCCCAGCGTCCTTTGCCATCCCTGTCATTCAGCCCTTAAACAGTAGGAGAAAGATTAGTCAGTTGGAGTATAAAATTGTACTCTACAATGTAAAACACAAAAACAGAATGGTGTTGCAACAAATGTTTTAAAGATACCCACCTATCCAAAATGGTTTTCTTCCGCTGAAGTCCCACAGCCAGTCCATGTCGACTTTAGAGAGAACGCTTGCAAGAGTCCCTTTATATCTGAAATCAAAAGGACAAGAGGGAAAGTTGTCTATTCTGAAGGATAACACAGTGCATGTAATTCAAATTATATACACTCACCTAAAGGATTATTAGGAACACCTGTTAAATTTCACGTTCATGAAATTATCTAATCTACCAATCACAGGGCAGCTGTTTCAATGCATGTAGGGGTGTGGTGCTGGTCAAGACAATCTCCTGAACTCCAAACTGAATGTCAGAATGGGAAAGAAAGGTGATCTAAACAACTTTGAGCGTGGCATGGTTGTTGGTGCCAGACCGGCTGGTCTGAGTATTTCACAATCTGCTCAGTTACATGGGACAATACACACAACCATTTCTAGGGATTACAAAGAATGGTCTGAAAAAGGAAAAACATCCAGTATGCAGCAGTCCTGGGGGGCGAAAATGCCTTGTTGATGCTACAAGTCAGAGGAGAATGCGCCGACTGATTCCAGCTGATAGAAGATCAACTTTGACTCAAATAACCACTTGTTACAACCGAGGTATGCAGCAAAGCATTTGTGAAGCCACAACACACACAACCTTGAGGCAGATGGGCTACACCAGCAGAAGACCCCACCAGGTACCACTCATCTCTACTAAAAATAGGAACATGAGGCTACAATTTGCACGAGCTCAGCAAAATTGGACATTTGAAGACTGGAAAAATGTTGCCTGTTCTGATGAGACTCAATTTCTGGTGAGAGATTCAGATGGTAGAGTCAGAATTTGGCATAAACAGAATGAGAACATGGATCCGTCATGTCTTGTTACCACTATGCAGGCTAGTGGTGGTGTAATGGTGTGGGGGATGTTTTCTTGGCACACTTTAAGCCCCTTAGTACCAATTGGGCATCGTTTAAATGCCACAGCCTACCTGAACATTGTTCTGACCATGTCCATCCCTTTATGACCACCATGTACCCATCCTCTGATGGCTACTTCCAGCAGGATAATGCACCATGTCACTAAGCTCCAATCATTTCAAATTGGTTTCTTGAACATGACAATGAGTTCATGAGAACATCTTTGGGATGTGGTGGAACGGGAGCGTCATGCCCTGGATGTGCATCCCACAAATCTCCATCAACTGCAAGATGCTATCCTATCAATATGGGCCAACGTTTCTAAAGAATGCTTCCAGCAACTTGTTGAATCATTGCCATGAAGAATTAAGGCAGTTCTGAAGGCGAAAGGGGGTCAAACACGGTATTAGTAGGGTGTTCCTATTAATCCTTTAGGTGAGTGTAGCTGTTATGCATGACATACAACTAATCCGAAGCATGTATGTCCATGCTTTCTACATCAATTTCTCTGTTTATCCTTGAACACACAGCTCCAAGGTAAACTGTACCTCTCCCTGCAGGCCCTGTTAGCTGTGCTCCATGTGGCCTTGTGCTCAGTGCTGAGGGTGTAACAGTGGCCACCATGAAAGGTCCAGCCCTGAGGACACATTTGGGCCTTCACCATCTGTGACTCAGAAAGAAATAGGCAGATATGTTGATTTGTAGGTGAACATTAAAGCTATAGTGCATAGTTTCTGCATGAGGAAGTAATGACAACAAAACTGTCGGCGCGTCCACATGATACAAGCCTTCCGTGACCGCGCATCTTCTGAACATAATCATACTGAGAAATACAGAGAGAGTTGTGTGGAGCTGATAGTCTTAATTAGCTTGGTAGCAACTCATTTGGCCATAAGCGCTGAAGCAGCCTTAAAAATCATCGTCCTTGTCATTGTGATTTTGTGAAATCATTTAGTACTCAAACCTTATTACTTTTGCAAACCTGATTTTAGCGATGGAATAGGATAAATGAGGACAGGCTCAGCTCAGTTGTAGCCTAAAGTCAACAGCCTATTTGCGATTCCCTGAACGAGGGCGCCTCAGCCTACTGTTCAGTCTGTGCAGATAACTTTGGGGAATTCGGTTGTCAGAGTATGGCTACTTTCAACCACTGAAAAGATATGGCTAATGGAGTAAAAATTAAATCTAATCGAATTAACACGTTAAGTAGGCTACAGGTTTAGTATATGTGGAACCAAGCTGTGATTCCCTGATCACAATGATGGCAATTATATCTGAATTAGCCTAGCTTATTCCAATTTTATTGTGCAACGTAAGACAAAATTACTAACTGTAGGTAAATGTAGCTTAGGAGTAGCCTAAGTGTGCTATTAATAGACGCCGTAACGACTTGAGCACTGCTAAAAATAGCCTAGCGCCGCTGCAGTTATCTTATAAACTTTATTTCAGACCCAAGGGGATCCATAGCACAATAATAAAAACACAATATAACATAAAATACAAAATACCAATACAAATACAAAACCTTCCACAATGTTCAGTGTCTGACATACAGACATGTTCGGCAATGGTGTTGTGGAAGTTTCCTTTGCAGCAGGGGGAGAGGTGTAGATTTCAAAGTTTAGTAAAATGAACCAAATAAGACAGAACTGAGACTAAAACCAAGTTGGGTTTTTGTATTTTATTAAAAGATATATTTTGCAAAATAGGAGGAATACAGTTTCACAAGAAGCACGTAGCTCAGTGTGTAAAGGATTCGTCCAATGAGGAAAGGAAAGAGTGAGCTTAAATGCACATTGGGAGAAAGGGGAGTGACATTTGAGCACATTCTTACAAACAATAAAGATAGTAACCTACTAGACCTTTCTTTCTGAGAGACAGATAAGATATAGGTCCAGTACTGGCATTTATCAACGGAACACAGGCATGCGTCATAATATTCACTTCATCTAATCCTCTGTTCCTTTCTGCCCCAGCTGGGGTCACGCTCCCTGTACATCTAACCAGACAAGATGAGGAACGGAAAGGGAGAGGAGGATATTAAACTTTGTGGCCTTGTGGGTTATCAGTTCACACAAAGCACAGACACCTTCTTCTGAGACTCTCAGTCTCTGAAGTCTAAACAACCCCCAATCCACATGCAGGAATGCAAATGAACTGTCGTTTAGATTGGTGTATGAGAATGCAGTGTGCTGAATGAAAAAACACAAGGCACAATAAACAATAAAAGGCTTAAATGTGATTTTGCCATTACAATCCACCCTTTTGATTACAAACTAATCACCACACATAGATTACATTTAAGTGTATAAGAAAAATATTGCTTAAAATGTTTTTTGTGAGGGAACAAAAAAAACCCTCTAGTAAAAAGCAAACACTTCTATGAGACAAAACAATAAAAAAAAAACACAAAAGTATCACTTTGTGCCGAAAATGGTGTCCAGCTTTTAACAGATAAAAAACTGAAAAATTGGGCGTGCAAAATTATTCAGCCCCTTTACTTTCAGTGCAGCAAACTCTCTCCAGAAGTTCAGTGAGGATTCTGAATGATCCAATGTTGACCTAAATGACTAATAATGAAAAATAGAATCCACCTGTGTGTAATCAAGTCTCCGTATGAATGCACCTGCTCTGTGATAGTCTCAGAGGTCCGTTTAAAGAGCAGAGAGCATCATGAAGAACAAGGAACACACCAGGCAGGTCCGAGATACTGTTGTGGAGAAGTTTAAAGCTGGATTTGGATACAAAAAGATTTCCCAAGCTTTAAACATCCCAAGGAGCACTGTGCAAGCGATAATATTGAAATGGAAGGAGTATCAGACCACTGCAAATCTACGAAGACCCAGCCGTCCCTCTAAACTTTCAGCTCATACAAGTAGAAGACTGATCAGAGATGCAGCCAAGAGGCCCATGATCACTCTGGATGAACTACAGAGATCTACAGCTGAGGTGGGAGACTCTGTCCATAGGACAACAATCAGTCGTATACTGCACAAATCTGGCCTTTATGGAAGAGTGGCAAGAAGAAAGCCATTTCTTAAAGATATCCATAAAAAGTGTCGTTTAAAGTTTGCCACAAGCCACCTGGGAGACACACCAAACGTGGAAGAAGGTGCTCTGGTCAGATGAAACCAAAATCAAACTTTTTGGCAACAATGCAAAACGTTATGTTTGGCGTAAAAGCAACACAGCTCATCACCCTGAACACACCATCCCCACTGTCAAACATGGTGGTGGCAGCATCATGGTTTGGGCCTGCTTTTCTTCAGCAGGGACAGGGAAGATGGTTGAAATTGATGGGAAGATGGATGGAGCCAAATACAGGACCATTCTGGAAGAAAACCTGATGGAGTCTGCAAAAGACCTGAGACTGGGACGGAGATTTGTCTTCCAACAAGACAATGATCCAAAACCTAAAGCAAAATCTACAATGGAATGGTTCACAAATAAACATATCCAGGTGTTAGAATGGTCAAAGTCCAGACCTGAATCCAATCGAGAATCTGTGGAAAGAACTGAAAACTGCTGTTCACAAACGCTCTCCATTCAACCTCACTGAGCTCCAGCTGTTTTGCAAGGAGGAATGGGCAAAAATTTCAGTCTCTCGATGTGCAAAACTGATAGAGACATACCCCAAGCGACTTACAGCTGTAATCGCAGCAAAAGGTGGCGCTACAAAGTATTAACTTAAGGGGGCTGAATCATTTTGCAAGCCCAATTTCTCAGTTTTTTATCTGTTAAAACAGTTTGAAATATCCAATAAATTTTGTTCCACTTCATGATTGTGTCCCACTTGTTGTTGATTCTTCACAAAAAATTACAGTTTTATATCTTTATGTTTGAAGCCTGAAATGTGGCAAAAGGTCGAAAAGTTCAAGGGGGCCGAATACTTTCGCAAGGCACTGTATATTAGATGGGAGAGTTGTTTTGCAATTATTCATAGTTTTTATTTCTTTTCAGAAGTCATTAACATTATTTTTTTGCAGCTTCCATGCCAGTGAATCTGACCTCATAGTGTTTTCATTTCTTTTAATATAACAAAGTGCATATTTAAATCTAGCATTAGTGCATTTCTTATTTTCAAACAAGGGGCTATGCCTGCTTTTACCTGACTCAGCCCATTTTTTAAAAGCATTTCGGGCCTCTGCATGGAGCTCTTCTACATGATCTTTCCAACCTGGCTTAGCATTGCACACTTTTGTCCTATGTTTAAACAGAGGCCTGCTCGAGATACCGAGAGACTCCACAGTAGCCTCATACAGGAAACATAAATCCTTACAGTGTTGTACATTCTTACAGTTCCTATCCCGACACAATAAGGCATCTTTTGGGACCTTAATATTACCCAACAAAGCATCAGAATGACTGAAATATTCATTAAGATCTTCCTTAGACAATTTTGACCAATTTATTTTCCCTACATCAATGCCATTATCCACAGGCAACAACACTGGTAAATTCCCTGTGTTCAACACCATGAGAAAGGGTATATGGTCCGTAGTAGCCAGATCATAATCAATCTTTATCATATCGATGGAGTCATGGGCATCCACTGTACAAAGGCAGTGGTCTAGCCAAGAAGTAGAGTGCCAGGCCTCGCTGATATAAGTATAGCTATCATTCGGCAATAGTACCTTACTAGATAAAACCAATCCACTGTCTGAACAAAACTGCATAAAATGATTACCAAATAAAGAGTTGGCATCAGTTACATCAGCATTCATATCACCAACAACATAGATGCAGGTAGAAGAATTGTCCTGAATAAACGACATGATAAATGCCCATCTACTGAGGTACTCATCCTCATTTTGTATGCACTCATATGGCGTATAGACATTCAAAATTATTATCTTCCTATCATTACAACACAGCTCAAGCCCAATAGCCCAGTCAACTCCCAATCTTATAACATTAACCAACTTGTCATATTTTTTATTCCACATCGTGGCTACCCCCCCTGGGATTCTCCCCCGGACAACTTTAGCACTTAGGTCAGTTGTTGATTCACCTGCCCCATGAAAGTCCCTATGTATAGAATTTAGTCCTTCCAGGTCTTGTTTAGCCAGGAACGTCTCCTGGACACACAGAATGTCACATCTGGCCATCAATTTGTCCACAACAATACGGCGTGATTTATCAGTTTCACTATGGCCCATGCACATTATAAGACACGACACAGACGTTCATATTGGTTAATTCATATCATAGCAGCTAATATGCAGGCTGGCTCTCATGTGGAGCTGCAGGTGTACCATGGCAATTCAGTTCACCCCCCACCTCACTACCGAGTGCCTTGAGACCACGGGCCTCATAATAGCGACGAACATCTCAGGTAACAATTTTTGGTTCGCAGAACGTTCTGGGAACGTTCGTTTTTGGTTGCGGGAACGTTCCCTGAAGGTTAGTTTTTGGTTCACATGGAAAGTTTTCCTGGCGTTTAGGGAACGTTAGTTTTTGGTTACATCGACCCTTCCCAGAACGTTGCAACCTTTAGAGAACGTTCCCCTATGGTTCCCCTACCGTTGTAACCATTAGAGAACGATCCCCTACCGTTGTAACCTTTAGAGAACGTTCCCCTATGGTTCCCCTACCGTTGTAACCATTAGAGAACGTTCCCCTACCGTTGTAACCGTTAGAGACCGTTCCCCTAACGTTGTAACCCTTAGAGAACGTTCCACTACCGTTGTAACCCTTAGAGAACGTTCCCCTAACGTTCCCCTACCGTTGTAACCTTTAGAGAACGTTCCCCTAAAGTTCCCCTACCGTTGTAACCTTTAGAGAACGTTCCCCTATGGTTCCCCTATCGTTGTAACCATTAGAGAACGTTCCCCTACCGTTGTAACCGTTAGAGAACGTTCCCCTAACGTTGTAACCCTTAGAGAACGTTCCACTACCGTTGTAACCCTTAGAGAACGTTCCCCTAACGTTCCCCTACCGTTGTAACCTTTAGAGAACGTTCCCCTAACGTTCCCCTACCGTTGTAACCTTGAGAGAACGTTCCCCTAACGTTATTTTTTACATTCCCCTAACCTTTAAAAAACTTTAACAACCATGGTACCAAAAAATAAAACAAATATATATATATTTATATAAGAATCAGTTTTATTGGCCATACAGACACATACTGTACAATAGAGACAACATACATATAGGCACATTAACACAATATATTGTATAAATGTAGAGTGCAAAGTAGAGAGTAATAGGGGTATGGTTTGTGTCACTCAAAAATGCAGATTGATTGATGACCGGTAGGTCAAGAGGTCACGAGCTGTCAAAAATGTGATTTATGGTCGACAGGAGTTTCAGCCGCGATTCTTCCGGAACTTTCTAGAAGGGCGGAGACCTGATATTACCAGGGAGGAGACAGGAAGATGCGTATTAATGTCCCGAGACCGGAAATTGCGTATTCAGACGAACCAATGAGCAAGAATTACGTATCTTTACACTATTTGAAGCAGTTAAACGTATAACTGTGGAATGTGGAAAAAGGAATGTTCAAAAAAGGAATGTTCAAAAAGGAATGTTCGAAAATGCAAGAGCTTAACAACTGGCTAAGGAAGTAACTCTGAGTGTGAATGGGCCATGTCAATGCAGCTCCTTTTACACCTGTCTAAGGAAGTAACTCTAATGAGCGTGAATGGGCCATGTCAATGCATCTCGGCGCACACACAAACAGTCCCTAAAGTTTTTATTTTTCTACCATGTGGTGAAAAAAAAAACATGTGTCCCGGGTCGTCACAATGTGAGCCATTTCAGTCACAGAAGGACTTTTAGCCTGGAGCCAGAATGACGCATCCACACAACCTTTCAGGCGAGTTCTATATTATTACCGCTTATTATTATTATTGTAGTATATAAGTGTTCTGAAAATGTTCAACTACTATATCTGTTCTTCCTAACAGACTGCATTGATGACTTCAGAGACATTATAATTACAGACGCTGACTATGGTAAGTTTTATCATTTAATGCTTTATTTATGACACTAATAAAATAACTGGATCTATCTTACCTTTTCTTTCACCCAAGACGTGATCGACAACGTTGCCAGAGCATATTATCAAAATCCTGCAGTCTTTAATGGGGATCTTGAAATTGCGGAAATTATTGGGGTCGAAACAGTACCACGACGCAATACCCGGACAATTAGTGTCCCTGTTGTGACGATTGAGACAGAATTCAGACAGCCACTACAGCCTCTGTTGGAAAGAGTTGAAATACCTGACGAAATTCCCCCCACTGCCCAACCCATGACGCCCCTGCAAATGGGTAAGCTATTTTTATTTAACACTATATCTCTTACTGGAGAGGCATACCACGTATGTTTTTTAACTTATTAATGCCTTACAATTTAAAACACAGAGTGAGATTGAGGGAGAGACAATTGTGTGAGGGTGGGTTGGGTGTGTGTAAGGGCGGCGCGGTGAATGGGTGTGAACAAGAGGGGTTAGAGTGATAGAGAGACAGTGGGACTGAGAGAGAGAGAGAGAGAGAGAGAGAGAGAGATATACTTAGTTTAAAACTTTGTTAACGCTTTTTTAAACCAGGATTGTTGAATGGTTTTATAGAAACTACATACCCAGAGAACAGTGCCCCCACCTCCCCTGACATCTCTGAAGACGAAGAAGAAGAAGAAGAAGAAGAAGAAGAAGAAGAAGAAGAAGAAGAAGAAGATGTCGGGATTCTGAATGTATTTGATGATAATGCAGGGGAAATTATTCCTTCAAACCATGACTATGTCGAAAGACAGCCGGGACAATCGGAAATAGCAGAGTTACCGGGCCCTGTGCAAACTCAACCTCCGCAGACGGTTTCGACTCCTGAACAACTGTTAGGGGAAGGCCTGGGTAAGTTATTTTATGTTATTTTATATTATACCCCTTGCTGCCGATGCTGGTTTTCTTATTTTTATGGAAAGGGTAGAGTGACACAGAGAGAGAGAGAGAGAGAGAGAGAGAGATAAGGCCCCTCTGGTTGGGTGATGGGCAGAGAGGGAGAAGTGTGGGTGCACATGTGTGTGTGTGTGTGTGTGTGTGTGTGTGTGTGTGTGTGTGTGTGTGTGTGTGTGTGTGTATGTGTGTGTGTGTGTGTGTGTGTGTGTGTGTGTGTGTGAGGGGTGCACATGTGTGTGTGTGTGTGTGTGTGTGTGTGTGTGTGTGTGTGTATGAGGGGTGCACATGTGTGTGTGTGTGTGTGTGTGTGTGTGTGTGAGGGGTGCACATGTGTGTGTGTGTGTATGTGTGTGTGTGTGTGTGTGTGTGTGTGAGGGGTGCACATGTGTGTGTGTGTGTGTGTGTGTGTGTGTGTGTGTGTGTGTGTGTGTGTGTGTGTGTGTGTGTGTGTGTGAAAGAGTAGGGGGAAAACACTTTTTTAAACTAACGTTATAAAATGTTATTACAGAAACAGCGCCCTCCGTGAAGAGACCCAAGACTTTGCATAACCCTGTACGATTCAGAGGTAATTTGCTACTGATATTTTTATTTTATTATTCATTTATATATAATTAAATATATTTATTTACAGATGTATTTTCTCTGTTTTATGACAGAACCAGTACAGTTTCGCCGAGACATACGGATGAGACGCAGTAGGGAGAGGACTGAACGAGTCAGAGGTAATTTTTATTCATATATTTTATTATTATTTTCTGATTAAATTTTCTGATTAAACTTTTTTCTTTTTACGACAGAAGCAGTACTGAGGAGCGTTCAAAGAGACCAGAGGGTGAGACGGGAGAGAGACCGTGAAAACAATTTGGACATCGTCAGATTGTTGTTGACCAATTTCCAGACAATTCTTCAGATATGTAAAAAGTTGTAAGGTGTGACTTTTTAATTTAAATTTTTTTTTTTTTTTTTTTTCATATTTCATAATTTTTTCACCCATAAATGGATCCTGAGCAACCTTGTATAATACCGCTCGAATTACTAGGGGCTGTCGATGAATTAAATGGCGGACCAATACAGTACATACCATCCGATCTACTTGCCATTATACAAACGCTAAATACCTCCAACGCAGACCCAACTTTAAATATTGCAAACACCGAGCCACCACCGCTACTAGAGTCCGAGCTACTTACGGCCATACAAACGTTAAATGCCTCCAACGCAGACCCTACTTTAAATATTGTAAACATTGAGCCAAACACCGAGCCACCACCGCTACCAGAGAGTCAGATTAACTCTCCTGACGTTCAACCTGTAGAAGACGCGCTGCAACATGCGGAAAATCAGAACGAGGACATTTTGCTAAGAAGACGCGATCGCTTTGGCAATTTAGAATTCCGTCAAAACTTTGTCATACCTCCCCTCGGAAATGTGCCCGATCTAGCCCAATTTTATCAAGAGGTTTCAGGGAATTTTGCCGGCTTAGCTGAGAGAGTGAGACCAGAGGTTAGACCTAATGACATCGTACAGGTTGAAATAATAGCTGAAAATGCGCAACATGATATCATTCGAGTCAGTGAGAGGGGTGTCGACTTTCAGACCGTTTTTGAAGGATTACTGGAGAGGTTGATACAGTCTAACCGAAATATTGACGACGCGTCCAATCTAGAATTAGTTATTCAAGTGGTGCGCAACCCTCGAGGAGGTGGTGGTGGTGTTAAGCGCAAAATTAAAAAAACTATCGACGGCGAAATCATTCAAAAGAAAAGAAAACATTTGTATATAACGCACAACCGCAACAACAAACTATGTTTTGCCATCTGCCTGGCTCTGCTTATCAATCCTGAACTCACTGATATACAAGCTTTTGAGGAGGCTAGAGAATTGCAGCATCGCGCGGGTCTGAGCGATCAAACAGATGTAACCCTCAGTCAGGTCAATAAATTTGAGCAGATAGTAAAGCGTAAAATTGTAGTGTTTTACCGAGGACCAGAGGAGCGTGCCATCTCCCATTTTGAAACAGACTACCCAAAGTCTGACAATCCCGTGTTTTTATTCTTGCTTCAAGACCACTACTACGGAATAAAAAATCTTAAAGGGTTTTTAGGGGTTGATAATGTCTGTCATTACTGCTACAGAGGTTACCGTCAGAGCGAGAAACACTATTGTCCGGGTCATTGCAATCTCTGCCTCAACCCAACATGTCCTACAGAATACACTGACGCGGTGTACTGTGCGGAATGCAATAGGACTTGCCGTACACGCACGTGTTATGATAAGCACAAAAAGTCTAGAGCTTTGACTGATTCAAACCTCAGTACCTGTCGAAAGTTTCACAAATGTCCGAAATGTAGATATCTTTTCGATGCTTGTACAGAGCACAAATGCCCGCGTGAAAAATGTAGAGTTTGTGGGGAGGGAACTAATGATTCTGAACCGCACCAGTGCTATATACGACCTCTGAAGGTAGAAGAAGAACACGCGCAAACTGTAATTTTTTACGACTTTGAAACATTCAGCAACAGGACCGGTGAACATCAGGCCTATCTAGTGTGTACACAATCTTTACAGGGTGAAGAATGGCATTGCTACGGCATAGATTGCGTCGAAAAGTTCCTTGTGAAGTTCAGGAAACCCCGCTATCGTAACGCTACATTTATCGCGCACAACGCAAAAGGATTCGACGGTTATCTGATCCTAAAAAGCATGATCCGTTTAGGTATGACCCCGACGATCCTGATGCAGGGAAGTAAGATTATCAGTTTCACAGAAACTGATTACCGGCTACGTTTTATCGATTCTCTATCTTTTCTTAGCATGAAACTCGCCGCAATGCCCAAGGCTCTGGGCTTTGCAGACAAGTCAAAAGGCCACTTCCCTCACAAATTCAGTTCACGTCGGCATCTAAACTACATCGGAGCCTACCCGCCGCCATCAGATTATGGGGCAGAAAGCATGGCGCCGACTCTGCAGGAAGAGTTTTACAGATGGTACAGAGAGGCCTCTCAGGGTGTCTTCAACTTTGAAAAAGAGTCTGTGTTCTATTGTAAAAATGACATTGACATTCTTGTTGAGGGGTGCCTGAAATTCAGAGAGCAGTTCATACGCGAGACGCGCGTGGATCCTTTTAACAGCCTCACGATATCCTCTGCCTGTATGAAGGTTTTCCAGACAAATTTCCTGCCTGAAAAGACACTCGCGATCCCTTCACCCGACGATTACAGACGTCAATTCAAAAAATACTCGTGCAGCTCGATTCAGTGGCTGGAATGGGTGATGTTTTCGAAAAACATTTTCATTCAGCATGCTCTAAACCGTGGGGAAAAAAAGGTCGGTCCGTACTTTGTAGACGGGCATGCGTATGTAGAGGGGGTGGAGTACGCGTGGGAGTTTCAAGGATGCTTTTTCCACTGTTGTCCTACCTGTTTCAGGCCTCACGATATCTGCCCTATGACGGGAATCCCCTTTGAGGAGATGCACGCGGCTAGCGAGGAGAAATTGCATCAGCTGAGGGTTGCTCACGGCCTCCGTACGGAGGTGATGAGAGAGCACGTATGGACCAAAATGAAAAAAACACACCCGGGCGTGAGAGAGTTTATGAAGAAATTTCATTCTCCAGAACCTCTCTTTCCTCGCGCAGCCCTTTACGGGGGTAGGACCAGCGCTATGTGACTACGGTACACTGCGGCGCCCGGCGAAACTGTGCGCTATGTCGACGTTACCTCTCTGTATCCATACGTCAATGCCACTGGCTCCTACCCTTTAGGACATCCGGTCATCATTCATAGAGACTTTGAGGAAATTCAAAACTACTTTGGTCTGGTCAGAGCGGTCGTCTACCCACCACGCGGCCTGTATTTTCCCGTTCTGCCTTATAAAACAACTCAAGGTAAATTAGTATTTACACTCTGCTCTGCCTGCGCGGAAACCAATAATCAAAACAGCTCATGTACTCATGATGAGGAAGCCCGAGCTTTGACCGGGGTCTGGGTGACTGCCGAGTTACAAAAAGCCATACAGCTGGGGTACACTGTGTCTAAAGTCACGGAAGTGTGGCACTTTGAAGCACATAGCAACACTCTATTTGTGGGGTATATACATACCTTTTTAAAGGGGAAGCAGGAGGCCTCAGGTTTTCCATCTGAGGCCGTGGACGACGAGAGTAGGCAGAAATACATAAAAGAGTATGAGCTGCATCAAGGCATCCGCTTAAACCCCGAAAAAATTGAGGCAAATCCGGCCAAGAGGCAGATGTCAAAATCTTGTTTGAATAATTTTTGGGGAAGTTTGCACAGAGAAGCAACTTGGTTCAAACCACGCTCGTCAAATCGCCTGAACACCTTTTCAGTTTAGCGTTTTCAGGACAATATACTCTAAGACACGTGTCTTTCTTGCCGACAAACGACACCGAGGATGACGTAGCCCTGATTCAGTGGACGTACAATGAACGTTGCTTCGTGCCTCCCGGTCGAACCAACAACATTTTCATTGCGGCGTTTACCACCGCTTACGGGCGTCTAAAACTGTACAGTTATTTAGAAAAGTTGCAACAGAACGTTCTCTATACAGATACAGACAGTCTGATATATGTGACAAAAGAGGGCGAGACACCTCTGGAGCTGGGTAATTTTCTCGGGGATCTTACCGACGAGTTGGACGGGGACACTATTAAAGAATATGTCGCCGCCGGTCCCAAGAGTTATGCGTACCAAACCAAAAATCAGAAAAAAGTTGTGATGAAGGTGAAGGGTATTACTCAAACTCGTGAATGTTGCGAACAAATCAACTTTGATAGCGTGTCAGAGCTGGTGGAGGGCTACCTCGGGGGATCTAGAGAAATGACCCTTGAGACTCCTCAACGCACCATTAAACGTGATAAAAAAGGGTTTCTGTTGAAAAACTCGACATTCCGGAAAAAGTTTAGGGTCGTGTACGACAAACGCTGTTTATTTCCCGACGGTATAACTCTACCTTTTGGCTACTAGGTCCACACGATGGAACAGATTGATTTTGATCCGAGGTTAAAGGTGCCATTTTCATGTTTGGTAGTTGGCCCCAGTGGATGCGGCAAGACGTATTTTCTGAAATCTGTACTGGAAAATTGTGAGCGTGTGATGGATATTGTACCTCAAAACATTGTCTGGATTTATACAAGTTATCAACCCATGTATGATGAAATGAAGAAAATGAATAAAAAAATTAAGTTTGTTGAAGGCCTGCCTGATTCTTTTGAAGATATAAACATGTTTCCTCCTGAGCAATCGCATCTAGTCATCCTGGACGATGTCATATTTCAGGCATCCGATCACCCTGAGGTGGTGAAGATCTTCACACAATACAGGCATCATCGAAACATGAGCGTCGTTTTGCTGACGCAAAATGTGTTTCACAAAGGTAGATACAGCCGCACGATAAGTTTAAACAGCAATTATCTGGTGCTATTTAAAAACCCCAGAGATCAACTTCAGATTAGGGTACTAGCTCATCAGATCTTTCCCTCACAAAAACAGTTTTTTCTGGAAAGTTTTGATGATGCTACAAAAGAGCAACACGGCTACATAATCCTGGACCTCACGCCTTCATGCCCAGAACGTTACAGGGTTCGTACAGGAATACTGCCTCACCAGCAAACGGCGATTTACCTAGCAAAAACAAAGTAGGACATCATTATGTCAGAGCGTATAAAACGGAATGCTCTGTTACTAAAAGCCCTGTACCACGCGACGCCTCCAAAACGTACAGACATTTTGAAACACTGCTCACCCGACTTTCTCCAGGCCTTGTGTGAGGTAGCTTTAAACCTGCTAAAAGGGAATCTGCCTGTATCGCCTTCTCAATACAAACAACTGAAACGTCAAAAGAAGATCATCAGGCTGCTGGCCGATAAAAAAAAACAGTTTAAAACGTAAACATCAGGCTCTGAAAAAACAGACGGGGGGCTTTATTCTCCCACTACTCTCGGCAGCCATTCCTATTTTAGGAAATCTCTTAGGCGGTCTGCTTCCAAAAACATAAGAAAAAAATAAAAGATGTCTCTGAGGGCAGTCAAGAAAATGTATTTGATTTCACCCCTGCAGCTGAGCAAAATGACTAGACCGGAACAGACCATCAGACAGACGGCTGAAGATGATTTGAATGAGAGAATGACCTCCGTGCTAAATGATCCTGGCCTGAATTCATATGAAAAAGCTAAAAGATACGAAGCTCTGCTACTACGGTATCTCACTTTGCTTAAACAAAGTAAGAAAGATGTGCATAACATCACTCTCAGCCTGCGACAGGATGACGCAGCAGAAGATGAACGCTCTGCAGCACCTGCTGCATCAGCATCAGTACCAGCAGCAGCAGCAGTAGATGTAGTAACAACCGCTGACCATCATACCATTTTGGATGAAGCGGCAAACGAGGTGATAATAAACCTACCCCAGCGCGACCGTAAAAATGCTCTCTATATTATGCAGAAATTAGCCGCGAGTGACGAGGGCTGGACGTCGAGAGGCGAATTTGTTTATAAAGGACGCGTTGTCAAAGGTTCTCACATGCTTGACTTAATAAAAACACTTTCACTGACTAATAAACAAAAAAATCCAAACAACACCAAAAGGATGGGTTAGTTTCTTAAATGTGCTGGATGGATTAAACATACCAGCATCCATGTTTAAAAACCCTCAAGCACGCGCCCAGTACACTCGGCTCAGAATGGACGGAGATGATTTTGATGAAAAATTACCGCAGGAAAAAGGAAAAAAGGCATTCCTATTATCCCCGCGATGGTCAACTTTGGATTAACGTTACCATACACTGTCATTTTCAATAAAATGTTTTATTAAGCACAAGTTCATGGTTACAGAGTCTTTCTTACAAGTGATAACAATCTCTAAACATGTCTAGAGAGCATGCGCCATGGTGAAAAGATTCTGATGAACGGTTTCGACCGACGCACCTTTGATATTTATTGACAAAATTAGAAACCATCCGGTCATTTTTATAGACATCATTGTGATACAGAGTCAACATTTCTCTATATGATAAACCGCAGGCACGGTGGCAGAGATAGAAAACACAATGCTGCCCACATACTACCGAGAATGAGTGTTGTAGTTGACGGTTGTGATACTCTATGTTCTTTGAACGGTTTTCCAGAAACTGCAGGATGCTTGAGGGGTAGTGAGCAAAATCAGGGGGGAGCCCGTAAGAGTCGAAAAAAGTCGCTCCGCCGCCCTCTTCCAGCGTCAATGCCAGCCAATGTTCGCCCGGTATGTGGGACGGATGAGTGTTGACGATAAAGTAGGCAGGTAGACGGAAGGTTTGACTCAGCGCGGCTAGTTGATCAGAAGCCCACACTCCGTGAAATAAATGACCCACAAGATGATGCAACAGTCGTTCTAGCCGGTGATTATCCATCCTTTTAATAATAATCCACCAGCACCTGTCTTTTGGCGTTGATCTCCAGAATGGAATCGTAGCATGCGTATACTATGAGCGTTGTAGTGTAAGGCAGTGGTACCCTAAACCGCATCTCCAAACGCAAATTTCCGTTGGAAATGGGAGACAAGGCGTTGCTGTCTTCGGTCGCGCCAAGATTGAACACAAACAGGGAATAACCTTCGTTAAATTCACGGCGGTTGATGGCTAGAGGTAAATCTTTCAGATGGCGTCCCGTGGCCGTAAACATGTTGTAAAATTCTCTGACTGAATTTCCGCTATTGAAACGGGGCTGAAAGGCTTTAGCAGGAACCTGTCTGCCATCCTGACACAAGGCCAGATATTCTACATCGTTATGTCTGAAATTAAAGGGTGATAGATCTCTACGACCTAAAAAAGAGTCATGGTGTACCATGGCCAGAGCTAAATAGCGGGGCATAGCACCCAGAAAGAGATTCTCCTGGTTACAAATTCGGGAATTTTCAGGGATAGAGTAAGTTTTCACACTGACGCGCGAGAGTGGATAGAGAGCATTTCCTTTCATCAGGGCCGCTGCGTGACCCAGGCGTACGGCAGGGGAAACGGTGACCTTTTTAACAAACAGTGAGGCTGATAATATCTTCAGGGTGAACTCCGAGTCACGGGCTCCCATAAGGCAAAACGCGTCGCTGTTACGACTAAGTTTAATCCTCAAATCAACAGAGTTTAATAACAGGCGCTCACAGAAAAAGATGTCGCTGTGGAGAGGTCCTAAAAGTTCGACTTCGCCAGATTCGGCGCTGAATTGCGCTCTCTGGACAAATCCTTTGTTCGGTCCGTTAGTCACTACTATAGAATGGATTGACCCGGGAGTGTCTTTGTAAAACAGGCCGGCGCTAAATTGACTCTTTAGCGTATCCTCTGAAAAATTCAGTAACGTTTCTATCATGGCTCTGTAAGGATGAGTGGCGCTAGATTGTGAAATCAGTCTACCCCCAGAATAACGTCGCATTGACTAAATATTGTATTGAGAGGGTAATTGACTAGACCCACCGCTGTATCGGCAGGGATGTCTGTCCCATCCTTCTCTGTGATTTTAACTCGGAGGTGTAACAACGTGTCGTTCAAGTCCAAATACTTTTCACCATCTCCGGGTATAAAGAATTCAATGGGTGAGCCGTCGGTCAGTGCCGAGAGGGGCTGGTATTCTTGATATGTTTTATCCTCTACAGATAGTTGAGTCAGGGTGCACTCGGCTGATTTCTGATGTAAAAGAGCCATTGTGTGTGCGTGTGTGTGTGTGTGCTGCGCTAAAATATGTCAGAGCTCTGCGGCGACTTCCTTCTCTTAGGCGCGCGTCTCCTGACTGATTTGCTCTTCTTAAGCGTCGCACGTTTTTTAAATGCGGCGGAAACAACATGCTCGCCTGGCGGACGTTTCCTTGCTCTACGGGACAAGACCAAAATACCTCCTGAACCTTCTTGATTCTTGGTCAGTTTTCCCATAAATCCTTTCACGGCGTCGGACGCAATGTTTGTAGCGGCTGTTTTAAGATGCGGTTTTGCCACAGCGAAACCTTTTTTCAGCAGAGGGGATACGAACCTGAACAATTTCGAAAAGATAGACCCTATGCCTCGCCCGTACATAACCGGGGCTCCGTAAAAACCGGGTAAAGCCCCGCCTACTTGTCCTTCATAGTACGCTACAAAGCGGCGAGGATCTTTTTTGATATGTAGCATCTTACAGAGAACGTTGGACCGGTTTAAAGTGTAATTTCACAATCGTCTTTCCGAAAACAAAATCGACGTTCCTGTTGCGATCGGTTTTAATTTCAATGCGTATGTTTTTGATGTAATTTTTAGACACAGGTATATAATGTACCGTATTGTACCTGATACTAGTCACGTCCCCAAAATCACCTTTCACATTCACCACACAAAGCAGCGGTGAGTAGCTGTCGCCGACCGCCTGATACTGAATAATGTCGGTGTATACAAAGAGGTTATATATGCCCGCATTTAAATCACACGGGTAGGTAGACGGACGTCGGGAGAGCGTCCGCCATTCGCCGGCTTTTAAGCCTAACATGTAAGCCAGCGGGGGATAGGTACGAATTTTGTAAAGACCGTCGCCTTTGAAGTCGATGCATTTGGTCGCATTGTTGAAAGAAGCATCAAAAGAGGGATCGTGCTTTTTGGCAGCCGGGATCAAGTATTCCAGGAGATCTTTGGGGCGATTATAGTACGCGCCGCGATTGAATTTTACCTTCACCAACGGTTGAGGTTCATCAGTCACTCGGTTCAGTTCGAAATAGGACGAGTCTGCCGGTAAATTATACCACGTACGAGGATATATGATTTCGCACAGACCCACCGCCCATTCGCCGCTCAGTTCAATCGGTTTAGCCAGATCGATTGTGTAACAACTACTAGTATTATTTTTAAATATTTCCTTACTGGCGTTGGAAGGCAGGGTCACATAAAAGCCCTCGACGGCAGTGTGTTCCATGATTCTCTATTGAAATCGAGTGACGGAGTGTCCTTTGCACCCCGACTTTTTATATACCGACCACATCCGCCAATTTAACCCAACTGTTGAACTTCTCTGGCCAGTTTTTCCACTGCACAAAAGCCTGTTTCTCCCCCTTGACGGTGCGACGTTTTAAGATTTTCTCCACTTGAAACATTTTGTCTGCGGCCATTTTTACTTTTTGCAGCTCCGCTTCGTAAAATGAACCTTCGATAGGTTCGCCGTCATAATCTTCTAATTTGTATACGGGAGGTGTACGTGGAATACGATCCGACACTGTAAAGACTTCGTCCGTAAAACTCGTATATGTTCGTATTTTTTATCAAACACGCCTCTCACCTTGGATAATCGTACCAAATCCCCTTTCTTAAATGACATCTTTATTTTATTCCTGTGACGAGAGGCGAAGGTGCCGTACAGGTTGTGAAACACCTGATTGGCGTTCTCCGACGTGACGTCCATAGGCGTCATTTTTATAGAGCTGTGATAACTGTTATTATAACTGTGTACCAGGTCAGGTAAGACGTCGAGGTAACGTCTGGTGTTGCGTGCCGTGAAATATTTAAACATGCGGGATTTCAAGGTACGGTTATATCTCTCAACGACCGATGCCTTTAAGTCACTGGCCGTCCTAAAATGATTGATGCCGTATTTATTCATCAGAGCCTCAAATCTTTTGTTGAAAAATTCTTTACCGGCGTCAGTTTGTAGCTTGGCGGGTATTAAACTCTCTCGAAACACTGATTCAAACGCTTTTACAACCTCGGCAGCCGTCTTCCTCTTCAAGGGTCGCACATATGCTTTTTTCGAAAATACATCGATAACCGTCAGTAAATAGTTAAAGCCGCCATTATGTGCAGCCAAGGCCTGCATGTCACATAGGTCGGCTTGAAACTGATTTAAAGGCTTAGTAACAAACACTCTGTTTCTCTTGAAATGTACTCGTGCTGGTTTATGCAATGTATAAGCATCTTGTTCAGATAAGAAATCTTTAACTTCCCGAACACCAACTTTTTCGCCAGTTTCATCCTGTACACCCTGTCGGAGACGTTGTACGCCACCAAAGCTACCGGGATGTTGCGGATTGTAATAGATGTTTTCCATCACCCGTTTCTCCGACATCCTTTCCTCTGAAACCGCTAATGTTTTCTAAGACAACCCGTACGCAAGAATGACTCTTTATTCATTTTTTTTTTTTTTATTCTTTTATTTTCAAAAAGAAGAATACAATTCTTAAACAGGTTACATATATGAAAACATGAGTACTACTACTACATCTTCAAGGACATCACTCATTTAAAAAAACATTGTTTTTCTGTTCAAAAGGAAAATACAATTCTGGTTACGTACATCTTCAAGGACACAAATTGGTTACATATATGAAAATGTTTGCAATTAAAAAGCAAATTTTTTTTTTTCAAAAAGCAGGGGAATATATCCCCCCTTACGATCCCTGGAAACACTCTGTGACCAACCGCAGTTGAAAGATTTTCACAGAATCTTGCCCAATCAAATTATCATACATGTCCGTGATGGGGTCAAAGATTTTCTTTGCTAATTTCAGTTCGTGTAGCAACGTCTCGGCCACCACTCGGACTCTGAAATCCTCTGTCTCGATGTTGCGGGCGAGTAGCAGCTTCTGAATAGCGGGAATAAAGCGAGGTGTGATGAGTCTTTTCATCAGGCGGTAAAAGCGGCGTTTGTAAAAGTCGTCCTCAAGAACTTCCAGACACGCGTGCTGCCGCTGGCTAGGATGATCAACCTTACAGCCATGACACTCAGAGCGTCTGTCGTCGTGAATAATTAGGTTGAGAAGATGAAAAACCGCCGATTTGATGGTGTCGATGATGAAAGAAGAGCCCCAACCGTCTACCTCATCCTCCTGGTCAGGCGGAGGGCTCTCCTCCTGAGCGTTTGGAGGACTCTCCTTACCCTGTTCATCAGGGATTTCCGACTCCATTTCATCTTCTGAAGAACCAGGGTTTTCCTCCTCTGATGAATCATGGTCCTCTGATGAATCATGGTTTTCCTCATCCGGAGGCGTAGCTGCTACCCCGGTCTCAGTGTTCTGCACATTCGTGTAGTCCTCATCAGAGTCACGCACGTCCAGAGTCGCTGTCTCGGGAGAGGGCGGCGGCGGGCATACCAGGTTCTGACTGTCCGCTTCTGAGGAGGCAAAGAGGACCCGAGGGGTAAGGGGTCTCATCCACGGGGTAAGAGGTCTCTTTGTTGTTGAGTCGAACATTGTTGTGATTTTCCTCTGTTCCCCGTTGAACATCTTGCTGAGTTCTGTTGCCGTCTGCTTCAGTCTTTATAATATCGTAAGGGGGTGTGGTTAGGAGTGTTCTGGAAGGAGGTGTGGTTAGGAAAGGAAGTGGGGTCAGGAAAGTTCCGGAATGGAGGCGTGGTCAAAAGTTTAGAGTCTTTTTCACAACCAGGGTATTTTTCCATCCACGGCTGCTAAGGAAGAGACTGGTAACCCTATCCCCCATCTCCGTCATACGGTCCGCCCATTCCAACGCTGGTAAGACTAGCACGGTTCGGAAAAAAACCGCAGTCTGGATTAAATCTCTGCAAAACAAACAGGTCACAGGCTCTCTTTACTTCCGAATCCCTGGACAGCAGGAGAGCCTGGAACCACCAACGGCCTGAGGTTGTGGTAACAGACGGCCATGTTGACCCAAAGATGATGTTCATCTTAGCCAAGTCGCTATCGCTGGGGTAATTGGCCGATCTAGGATGCTGCGCCTCGGGATTCTCTCCATCATTGTTACAAATGTTTACATCCACCTCCTCCTCCTTACAGTCCACCATAACCGTCTGAGTCTCTTTATCTTGAGTCGCTGCACTCACACCCGCATTTTCTTTATTGACGTTACTCTGAGAAGTACCAAATTGTAGCAACGTCTTCATCACACCCCAGTCGTCGAAGGTCATTTTCACCATGACGGTTGAAGGAGACAATTTTTCCCCTTCCTTCAGCTGATAAAAGCAGAGTTCACCTTCTTCGTACTTGAAGACATAACCCCAGCCTCCACACATGCCACTCGGTTGTAGAGACCATTCCTCGTGCAGAGATTCAGTCGGAGGCAACTGGCTACGACACAGATACAATGTGCATTTCTTTGGGGCTCCGGGTGCCGTGAGAGCGTCTTGGAATATCGTTATCGGAGTCTCGCAGATCAGTGAAGAAGACCACCGGCTGGAGGTGCCTCCTTGGTACGGACTCAGTGGAGAGTCTTCATCAACCATCGCTGAAGCAACGCTATTCAAGTTCATGGTGAGTAGAATGAAATGCCGTCTTTCTATGTCTCAACCAGAAAAGACACCCTTTTTATGCTTGAAACAAACCACTCATTGATCCAACCCACTTCTCTCACTGGTTCATTCGAAAATGCATCTTCCCGTAATTCTTGCTCATTGGTTCGTCTGAATACGCAATTTCCGGTCTCGGGACATTAATACGCATCTTCCTGTCTCCTCCCTGGTAATATCAGGTCTCCGCCCTTCTAGAAAGTTCCGGGAGAATCGCGGCTGAAACACCTGTCGACCATAAATCACATTTTTGACAGCTCGTGACCTCTTGACCTACCGGTCATCAATCAATCTGCATTTTTGAGTGACACAAACCATACCCCTATTACTCTCTCAAAGTAATAGTGCAAATGTAGTGTGCAAAATGCATATTGGAATGATAAAGTATGTAATGTGTAGGTGAAGGGCCAAAGTGGACATGACCCCACTTATCAGCAGTTCAGGAGAATGATGGCAGTGGGAAAGAAGCTGTTCTTGTGTCTGGTTGTTTCTGCGTGCAGGGATCTGTAGCGCCTGCCAGAGGGGGGAGGCAGGAGGATGGTAGCAGTGTAGAAGACGGCCAATAGCTCTCGTGGTAGGCCATGCTTCCAGAGTTGCCGTAGGAAGTACATCCTCTGCTGAGCCTTTTTAAGGATGGCGTTGATGTTGGACTCCCACTTCAGGTCCTGGGAAATGATGGAGCCCAGAAACTTGAATGAGTCCACCTTTTAACACTGGTCTGTTGGATATTGTGAGGGGGGGAGCACTGTGGGGTCCTCCACGTCTGCTGCAGTCAGCGCGGGGAAGTTTTTCTGGGAGGCTGCTAGAGTAGCAAGTAGAAGCAAAGTTACAAGTCAAATTAAAACCTCTTATCAGCCAAGCTAAGCATAATACTGATGTAAACAATAAAATAACACCTGCCTGTTATAACCCTACAGATTGTCAGGTCCTGGAAGGCCTTCTTTGTCTTTCTACCCCGCAGGCTATACGGTTTTAGAACATCATTGGTTCCCACTCGCAGTAGCATGCGACGGATGGCAGTACCTCCGGTCGAACCTCCGAAGGTTGTCAGGAAAAGTTGCTGTAAAACATAAAGAAATACAAATTACACATGTAGAACAAATTGGAGAGCTTGTACAATATCATTTTGTAAGAGAAGTCAGTTCAGTTATAATGATATTTGAATTTATGCAATTATATATTGTTATCTTAGGGCAGGGTAGGGCCACTTAATTACCATTTTGTTCCTCCTCTCCTGTTGACCGAGACGCCTGTCTAACTCCTGCAGCTCAGTGACTGTCGAGCAGGGCGACAGCAACACGTCATCGACTGGAGCAGAGGGAGGTGACTGGGAGCTCCTTAAGAGCATGAGCAGCTCATCCATCTTTTCCTAAAATGTGTCAATCTGCTGTACCATGCGGGTAATGGATGTCCTCATGGCTATGGAATAATTAATGGTTTAGTTGTTATACATTATATACTTTCATATGTGAACAACTTAAGTGAGTCTTCTTGCCTCTCTGTGTGATGAGTCACCTCCCTCTGTGTGATGAGTTCTGCTGTTTACAACAACAAAAAAGTTAAGTTACTCTCAAGTTCCTTGTCATGAAATTGTATTTAATTGGAAATGGAAAATTCAAAGCCCCTGTACCTTCAACCGGGTCCAAAGATGAAGTGACTGGCCGAGCTTGTGTTACAATAGACCCATCCAGCTCTGGGCGACCGGCTGGTTTCCTGTGTGGTGTTGACTCATCTAAAAAGAAAGTAGATATGAATATTGGTCAGTTCATTTATGGTAGGTTTCTTGCACATGCCATTGCAAAAGATGATCCTATGCTGTTACATTAAACAATCAACAAAAAAACACTTACACGCAGGTGGTGGAGGCAGTAACATCTGCTGACCTGAAAAAGGGCGGGCAGGGACAAACTCATCAGAACAGTCACGTGATATGCACCATATTGAATTTCAGTAGTTCCATGGTAGGAAATATGACTGACTTTTAATTAAGTTGTGAATAGCGATTAGAGAACAGCGAAGGGCAGCAATACGCCATAGATGCGTCTAGTCTGCCGGAAACAAAAAGAAGAAATATGACCCTGGTTTCTTAAACGCATGCATAAATGGTAACTTATGGACAGGGGTTCCAGACACACGCTCAGTCCTGAAATTCTTTCTTGCTTGTGGAATGGATCTGAAATAAAAAGACCATACAATTTGTACTGATTGCAAAACAAATATTTGAAGTGTAAATAATAATACATAGTCTGTACTTGAGGTCTTACCATGATTATCTAAATAAAAGATGGATGTATTTAGACAACCAAGGAGGTGTAATCATTATGTCCTAGGTTAGCCTGCAGTTTCGTGAACACAGCTTCTCTGAATACATCCATGGCTTTATGTCTCATCCACGTTTACAGGTTTTACAGCATACAGCCCTCGGATGTATCGTAAGATAAGTGTTAAACCCTAAACCCACATTGGCTCTTAGGGACACATAATACATTACGTTAACGTTAGCTAGCTACCTAGCTCCATTGTTGCTGTATAATGCTGGCAACCATGTTGGAGCTTTCTTTAAGTTGTTTACTAAAATCTCTCACCTTGTTATCCAGGTTCCTTATGGTGGTTAAAACATTACCGAGGGAAAGCTCAGTCTCTGTGGCCAACTTTGATGTATCCATGGGGCTATCAGCGCTCATGGCATATCTAGCTGTGGAAAGCTAACTTGTTTCCCGCGTTAGCATTCGGGTTAGCAGTCTTAGGCGGAGAAAAATCTTTACTGTTGAACGCAAACAACGTATTTCTTGGTATCTTCGTGCTACCTTGCATTATAACACCGTCGGTGAAGTGTAGTCAGGATATGTTTTGGTCAATGGCAGTATTTCAGTTTGAATTTGGGACCAAACGAACGGATCTTTGTCTGACTTGTTCGCCAGGTATGTATATGTGTTGTATACGGAAGTCAGGACAGGACTTGAATCAGTCACCTGAAAGCAGAGGCACTGTCTTCCCCCTACTGGCGTGGGGGTGTAACGGTTGGATTTGTACACTGAACTGAGCCACTTGTTAGAAGTGAAATGAAAGAAGTGAATTTTCTTAGTTGTGAAAATCTTTTGATAACAAAAATTCTATTGATAGATTCTTGTTCTAAGTATTTTCACCTAATAAAATATTGGTTTTAACAAAATTGTTATCAGCCTAAAAATAAATATATTTTCTTGCTATGTTGTTTATCTTACTTATATTTTATAAGACCAATCATTTTTGAGTGAATCTAAATCAAGTGACTGCAAACATTTTATATGCTACTTCAAAAACTTAAATGGAGCTGGTATAAATAAACATTTTCAAAACCGCACTCAGAACAACCAAAAACAACCAAACGGGAACGTTGTGTGGAGGTACAGTGCAACCACAGGAGAACGTTCCCGTTGGTTGGTTCCCTTAACGTTTAGGGAACGTTATAACCATGAGGTAACGTTCCCTAAATGTTAGTTTTTGGTCTGGTTCGAACGAACCTTTAGAGAACCAGAAACTAACGTTCCCCAACGTTCCCTAAACGTTCTGTGTTAGTGGGGATAAGTCCCGTCGGGCCAGAGTTTTGGATCGTACATATCAGCAACATTGTTACATTCAGCGGTGATGTGAAATGAGGCATACCTGTTGCGGGCCGACTCGATCTTTCGACACGTCACTGTTCCATTCTCCAATTTCTCAAATAAATATTCTCGTAGCGTGTCTGCATCCAGAGTGGGAGAAAACCTAGTGGCAAACACATTCACCAACTTTGTTTTCACCACTCCAATGTTGCTCTCAGTACCAGTTCCAATTATTCCCACATTCCTCTGGTCATGTTTCAAGTGAGCTTGTTTGTTGTTTTGGCACGGTTGTTTTAAGGGACCCCGGCTTTTTGCGACCTTCTTTCACAACAACGCTCCACTGTGAGGACTGTTGTGATCGTGGCGATGTTACTGTTACATCCAGGAGCTCCCGTTGTAGAGCAGAGTCCACCAGCCCCTTCACCTCTCCGCGAGAGGTGCTGGCGATCCCTGTGTCCAGACCCAGGAGACAAGACTTCCCAGCGGGAGACGTTGTTGACTCCTCCTGTCGAACAGGCCCTGCTAGCCCCTGCACCCCATCTCGTGCGGCGCCAGCATACCCATGGTCGCTGCCGATGTGCGATGCATCTCCACCGCTGTTACACGGCGATCCATGGCAGCAACAATTGCACCGAAGTTCTCACCCACTTCTGCCTGCATTTCCAATGCCCTCCTCAGGCCAGAGACTTCCTGGCTTAACTGCTCCACTCGGCTAAGCAGCGCCGAGGCGTCCATATTGCCAAACCCTACAGGTGGCAGTTCATCCAAGTAATGTGAAACAAACCACAGAATATTTTCATCACACTCATTTAGAACCCTCAGACAGGCCTTGATATTATTCACATCCTTCTGTGGGCCGTTGTGTGCGATACAGCGTAGCGTGGTATCCGGGCATACATCAAACAAAAACCGTTTGGACTCCTCAATCCAGTCAGATGAAAAGTTGTCTGTTGCCAACAAAACAATTTCATCATGGCTGAGTGTATTCATTTTAATCACGATAAAGTTTAACAGTTCATCTTCCACTATCACCTTCCCATTGTCCGTTTTGTAGATTGTAGGATTTGTACGGGGGCAAGCCGAGCCTCCAGCGGCACCCGCCATCATGTCAAACCAGAAACAGCTCAGAAATGTACTACGACATGTCATAGTAGGAAAAGCACAGGTGTATTCAAAACCATTAATGATGGCTGCATTCCACTTAGGAGAGGCCCTGGCAAACACTTTTTCATTTTTAACTGTCAATGCCAATGAAAAATAAATAATTCGACCTGACGGATCATCAGACTCATTCATATCAGAACTGAAACACTGGAACAAAGCCTGACTCCAAGTCTGTTTCCCCATAGATGGACATACCTTTCTTTCTTTTTTTTTTAAAGAAAACAGCCAGATTCAGGTGAGAAAGTATAAGATACAGTGCCTTGCGAAAGTATTCGGCCCCCTTGAACTTTTCGACCTTTTGCCACATTTCAGGCTTCAAACATAAAGATATAAAACTGTAATTTTTTGTGAAGAATCAACAACAAGTGGGACACAATCATAAAGTGGAACGAAATTTATTGGATATTTCAAACTGTTTTAACAGATAAAAAACTGAAAAATTGGGCGTGCAAAATGATTCAGCCCCCTTAAGTTAATACTTTGTAGCGCCACCTTTTGCTGCGATTACAGCTGTAAGTCGCTTGGGGTATGTCTCTATCAGTTTTGCACATCGAGAGACTGAAATTTTTGCCCATTCCTCCTTGCAAAACAGCTGGAGCTCAGTGAGGTTGGATGGAGAGCGTTTGTGAACAGCAGTTTTCAGTTCTTTCCACAGATTCTCGATTGGATTCAGGTCTGGACTTTGACTTGGCCATTCTAACACCTGGATATGTTTATTTGTGAACCATTCCATTGTAGATTTTGCTTTAGGTTTTGGATCATTGTCTTGTTGGAAGACAAATCTCCGTCCCAGTCTCAGGTCTTTTGCAGACTCCATCAGGTTTTCTTCCAGAATGGTCCTGTATTTGGCTCCATCCATCTTCCCATCAATTTGAACCATCTTCCCTGTCCCTGCTGAAGAAAAGCAGGCCCAAACCATGATGCTGCCACCACCATGTTTGACAGTGGGGATGGTGTGTTCAGGGTGATGAGCTGTGTTGCTTTTACGCCAAACATAACGTTTTGCATTGTTGCCAAAAAGTTTGATTTTGGTTTCATCTGACCAGAGCACCTTCTTCCACACAGTTTGTCATAATTGCATGTCTCAATCTGTCTATTTCTTTCCCCAAAACTCATTGTGAGTCATGATTTAAGGGTTAAAAAAAAAAAAAATCTTACGGGGGGATGGCACCGGACACCCCCCCCCCCCCAGCTTAACTGCTATCAACTTTTCATTATGGGCTGAGCCCCCCCCAAAGGTCAGAACCTAGAATCTCCCCTGCATTTGGCAATGGCTTGAATGTAACGGACGTTCATTGATATCAAAAAGTTACGCACTAAAGCTTTAATGATTTCAAATAATTTTTAGAGGTCTATCAACATTTTGTCAAGCAAAGAGACTTATTCACTCAAAGTATCATCTACAAACATTCCATATATGCTGATTTTCAGTACTGCCGTACATGCAGAAGAACAGCACCAGTACCCGGAGGTCTGCGTTTACCCACCGGTAAATCTCCGCTGGATGACTCCCTTCAGAAGAGTTGAAAATTTGTGACTTTTCGTCTTTAGCCTTAAGCTTAGTGCAGTGCCATAAACAACATTGTCTTGGCCACGTTACCCTCCCCAGCTCCACCCTCTTGTCCAAAAATCATAAGGTCTGGTATAAAACAAGCAAAAAGTTGGTGAAGGCCAAATTGCCAAACTTGAGGTTTCAAAACGGCAGTCCACAAACCAAATATAAATAAATAAAAAAACGCAAAATTAAAATATTGCGTAGGTCAGACATCTTTCTCCCAGAGATGCAAAGAGGCTAGTACATGCTTATAACAAGTAGGGTCCTTCGATGTCAAGCTATAATACCTGATCAGTTGGTGCCCAGCGTTTCCAGGAGACACCGTTGCAGTGAAAGAGCTGATTGGTAGTCTGGGTGAAATGCAGGAGTCCCATCAGTTCTGGCACACAGGGCTTGGGTATGGAGTTATCAGCTGTAGCCTATGTTTCATACAAATCCACAGGCAAGTCAATTTAGTGTTGCTTTAACTGGAATGCAAAACACTGTAAATAGGACATAGAAAGTTTGGAACGAACATGAGACATTTGAGGCAAAGTGCTGAATGTTCCCATAGATAGCAAAGTGTCCCACAGTGATAAAGATGCATTTATGGATACACACATCAATACGAACACAACCCACACATTCTGATCCTGAACTACGTTGTGGGATCAAATATCCTTTTATTCACAACAACTGTAAGGCCAGACTGTCCTCACCCAAAAAAATGGCCATATAGTTTGATTGTGAACAGCTTTTAACGGTCCATATTTACGTTTCTTGTTAGGCGGCGACCTCTAGAGGCCGTGGTAATTTATTTTGGGAGCAAACAATGTAGTAATGTGACAACGTATAAGAGTGCTAAACTCTGTTTAGGGAGGGTGGATGGGTAAAACACAGAACTTTCACTCAGGAGACTGAAGTTTGTGTCCCGAGTGAAACCAAGAGTCAACGGTCACTTATTTAAATTAACCAACTTTGTTGCCGACCTAAGTTTGTGACATAGTTACATTTGTGACGTATTTATGTCCGTGACTCAGTATAGTTAAGTTGGTGAAGTAGTAACAAACATAGAATCTTCACCCAGGAGACCACTGTTCAAGTTTGTTACAGACAAAGTCAGTTAACTGTGATGCAGTTACACTCGTGAAATAGTCACGTCCGTGAATCGATGTTGTTTTGTCCGTGACGTAGTTATGTTATTAATATAGTTTCGTCCATGACTTATTTTAAGCCAATATACATAAATAGCTGCCTCACTACAGTACAGTAGTACAAAAAAATGAGCGCAAAAATGGTGACAAGAGCATGGATGATATTCAAGCAATTGCACAGAGTGACAGAGGCAATAACTCTTAAATCAACATGTTAATGTTCCTAGCAATCTCTTTGTGAACTGAAAATGTTGTTGGTGGGAGGGGTATGTTGGACCTGGTTGGTAAGGGCAAAACATAAGAATCCAGCCCTTTCAACCATGAACATATTATCAATGAAGTGATACAAAATGACAATTAGTCAACTATCAAACAACTCCACGAGACATTCTGGCAAAAGAGAGTTTCTCTTTGCTGACGAGGATCAGACGAGGACCAGCAACATTTGTACTCACGCGTCCTTTATTCAGTGCAGGTTTTTGAGACTTTGAGATCTTTTTTTGAGGATCTGACTTTGACTTAGTAAGCACAGTTGACACCTGCTGCTGTGCTCCCCTGCTGACCACATGGATGTTTGCCTTTCTGCCCTTCCTCAATGCGGAAGTGTCGTCCTGTACTTGCATTTGCATGATGCCATGATACTGGAATTAAAGAGACAACAGAAACATAGACAGTTCTCACTTTTAAAAGCTTAGATCAGTTAGTATCAGCGGCTGCTGCTTACCGTGTAAACAATGTCTGTCCCGTTGTGGAAAACTGATGAAGGTGCAATCTGAAAGATGAAACAGTTACAGTTTATTTTAAACTGCTCGTTTAAAGCCACAGCAAAAAAGGAAAATGTCAACCTTGATGAAGTCAAATCCAGCGCTGATCTCTTAGAACAGGTACTTACAGACTTTGGGTTGTCCATAACTTTGAGTTTCTTTTTTGGGACATCTGCTCCAGGCCTGGAGATGCTGTCTCCACGGGTCCAGATTACAGATTCAGTCCCGAGGGGCAGTTTCTCTAGTTGAATGGATCCATGCTGGGGGTATGTGTCTGAACGAATCTCTTTTCCACCAAGAACAGGGGCCTCCTGATTCTGGTTCAGCCTCTGCTGTCCTGTGGTGGTTTAAGTTTCAGTCATGTTTGTGTCTTTGGGCAAATATCAACTCCCTGACTTTTAGACTTAATTAAACTATGACTTGTTACAACAAAACTATACTGTGGTGGTATGGGTATACAGGACATTGCATACAGTCAAATCCCTTTAAATCCGTAGGCATGTAAAAAGGGATAATGGGAAGTGATGCAACTATGCAAAGTGTCTCATAAGATCTTAAAACTATACATCTTTTACCTCTTCCTGAGTCCTTGATTGTGACTCGAGCCTTGTTGTTGCTGCCGATCACTGTGCCTTGAGGGGAGACCAGCAGCACTTCAAACATCTCCTCAGCCTCCTCCAGGTGATCCTGAACAATCTGACTTCTCCAGCTTCTCTTTGACACTCCTACATAGACAGAAACATCACAATCGTTTACAAGAGTTGATGCAGGTCTCATTTAGTGCGACTTTGTCTGTTTTGTAGCTTTAATTTTGCACTATTCTGTTAATAGAAGTGAATTATGGTTGTTTTAGTTGTAGTAACACAATAGTCAGGTTTGTTACACTTTTACGTGCATTTTTACAATGAGACTTTTCTTAAAGTAGAGAAGGAGGAGACGACACACAATTTAGTATTGCACTTAGTGCTGGTTCATGGGGAAAATTGTTTGGTCTCTGTAAATTATAGAATGTGGTCTAGACCTACTGGAAAGTGTCCTGAGATAACCTTTGTTATATTTGAAATCAAATTGAACTTATATTTAGTTGAGCGACTTATCTTATCACAAGGTCCACTTACAGTCTTTTGACAAAGCTTTTAGCTTTAAACATCTTGTGGTCTTCATCAGTGGATGGAGTTTGCTCAGTTTTCAATTGAGTGTGGAATTTTGAATACATAATAGGAGGTGGTTGTATATGGAGGGAGATGGTAACCTGTGCCTCTGTTCAAAGATTGTCTCTGGCACGGGAGTAGGAAGCATTAAAATGTGGGACAATCTTAATGCGGGGTCCTGGGCGTCCTTTCCTGTATTCTGTTGCCTTTTTAAAGGTTGTTTGATACGTTCAGTGGTGAAATGTAACTAAGTGCATCTACTCAAGTACTGTACTTAAGTACAAATTTGAGGTACTTGTACTTTACTCTTGTTATCCCTCAACCCAGGAATGCATGGTGGATGAGGATTGTGGTGACCTGAAATACTACCTGTATGAGATCGAAATCCCTTGCATACCAACGGATATGGTGGGGATTCAGTCTGTGTTGTTTTTTGTAGTTATTCATTTAGTTAAAGCTGGACTGATCAATATTTTATTGTGACAATTGATCAAATTGCTATGTTTAATGTGTCACTTGTAGTGACAAAGGTGACAAACGTTCTGGACCAATTTAAATCTTATATCCATGGCAACTAAGCAAACTCCCTCCACGGATGACAGCCACAAGATGTGGCTGAAAACGGATAAAGATCAAGGTTAAGAATTACCCTTCAAGCTAAAGAAAAAGTTTAAATTGAAAGCAGCAGAGGCTGCAAATTCCAGAGTTGTAGATGCTAGTATGAGTCAAGCACTAAAAGCACTGGATATTACACACTTAATAATAATTAAGTGTGACTCCATAATTTCCCAAACTCAGTAGTGTCTTTTGATAGACCCTGCCTGAGAAATGCCTACATCTTCAAGCTCCACGCCCCATGATTGTAACAAAGGCTTTATGTTCAAATGTTGTCGTCTCCAAGCCTAAAATACTGATGACATCACCAGGGCAAGCATCTCAGATTTGACATGGCATTCTACAGGCTGAGTAGTACTAACCATTATGAGTAAAGGTTATAAGGGTGTATAGCTGCAGACACGGCACCCCATCTCTTCTCTGCTTCTCTTCATAGTCGTCAGATTCATCTACCAACCCTTATAGAGCTGGCTCAGGTTTGTCTTGCACCAGCTCTTAATTATGCTGTTATAGTTTTAGACTGCCGGGGGACTTCCTTCCTTTGACACACTGAGCTCCTCTCTCCTCTCTCTTCCCATCTGTGTGCATCCATGTCCCAGAAATGCTTGTTACTAATTTAGCTCTGGGGAGCTTATTCCCCAGAGTCCTTATGTTTTTTTCGCCCAGCAGTTTTCCTTGGATTAGGGTGTCACCTAAATCATGGTTGCAGCTGTAGCCATGGTCCTGCTCTGCACCCTGCTATGCCCTGCTACACCCTGCTACGCTCTGCAGTGCCCTGACACGACCTGCTACACCCTGTAACGCCCTGCAGTGCCTGCTACACCATGAACTACTACAATTACTATTGTGACTATTATTGCCACTGTTCATCACCCCTCCAACCGGCACCGTCAGACACCGCCTACCAAGAGTCTGGGTCTGTCCCAGGTTTCTCCCTGTCTTGAGATAACTCTTGTTATGATTTGATTCTATAAATAAAATTGAATTGAATTAAACCAAACTTTATTTTGTAACCTGGTGAAAACCTTTTATGTCCAAAATTATTGCTTTTCAGGAATGAAAAAGGGCTAATTTGAAAACATAATATTGAGCTATATTGATTTGACCATGTCAGATGAAATCACCTCATCACTGTTTAAATATCTGTAAAACCGACAGTCACTCATAAACGGTGTCCAATAGCAAAAATTGGTAAATTTAAAAAAAAGCATAATGCAAAAATGCTTCCTGTATCAGGAACATTTTAGGACATACCTGGATCAAACTGAATGAGGGAAGAAGGGCTTATGAGGAAATCGTTTCCAGCTGTTGCAGTCACCTCCTTTACCTGCGATAAAGAAACATGACACAAAAACTCTAAAGGTCCTAAAATCTGTGAAAAAAAGGCATCATGACCGAGTTAAATGTACTTATGTAGTGAGTTAAGAGCAGTTCCCCAGTTTGAATAACAAATGACTTTCAGACCTTGACAGTGATGTATGAAGACTCTGCCAGGTTTCCTTTTCGGATGATGTCCAGCGAGACAGTTCCCTGCTCCTCACACACGGAGTACTCAGACTGAGACAGCTCCACTGAGGACCAGCTAAATTCAAGTCTAGAAAGCAAGGTCAAGCACAGTGAAGACTTAACTGTAAATTCAAGATGTCATAAAAATCAGTGTGACATGTTTGTTTTTTTCTTACATGTGAGAGGGCCCGGTGTTCCCTAAAGGATCAGACACTGTGAACTCCAGGCTGTCTGAGAGGGACTCCCTGTCTGAGTTGATGATGTAGGCAATAGTTCTCTTGTTCAGCTCTATCTGAGAGAAGCGTTGTGGTACAAAACCACCTGCAAGAGCAAAAACAAAGACTGTTTTTATCATTCTACAAAGTAAGCTAAACTATGATTAAGATGGAAATTAATTGTATTTCCCAACCTGTAGTAATGTTTTCTAGGTAACCAAAGTAGGGCTGGCGAACAATGCAGAATATCAGCTTTTCTTCTCTGCTATCACTGTCTTGTGCCTTCAGCTCAAGAGATGAGACAAAGATCCCGAGTCGTCCGTCACCAAGAAGCTCTACTTTCCAAAGAGGAAGCAGCTTCACTACCTCAGGACACGACTTATCCAAAGGCTTGATCTGAAAGTATATATGTTTTGTTAAGAAAATAGATTGTTTAACATGAACATCATTGAAAAGACAGTAGTTTGGACTTGTGAAATCATGTGACATAGCCTATATGATAAACACAAATTTAAAGGCCTACACCAGAGAACCAATGACTATGTTTACATGCACAAAATAATTATTTCTTTTTGCCCTTATTCAGAAATATTCCTTTAAGGCTAATGAAAATAAATATTCCACTAATATTCCCATATACATGCAGTGTGTGTTTGACAGGGGTTGATGCCCTAACATGTTGTTTATCACATAAAAATATAGGAAAGTGGAACAGCTGGAGCTCATATTTGGCAATTTGCACTTGCGTTTTTAGAGCTGTGATGAGCTATTGTGTCTGTGTGTTTGTGTGTCATGATGGCTCAATATGGTCCTGGAGACACCTACTGTGGCGGAAACTACCACAGAGGCGGTTTCAAAACTTTACAGGTGTGTAGTTGAGATCACAATAGAGGCGTAGACTGTAATAATAAAATAATGGATGTAACAGCCGCGACATTTCCCAGTTGTTTGTGGACTGCCGTTTTGAAGCCTCGAGTTTGACAATTTGGCTGTCGCCATCTTGGTTTTTTGAAACCGGATGTGGCGATTTTTGGGCAAGAGGGTGGAGCTGGTGAGGATGCCAGTGTTGTCTATGGTTGCAATGGTGCTAAGCTAAACGCTAAAGAAGGTAGCTTGGTTGGCAGAACGCTGAACAAGACCTTTTTAGGCGACCAAAATATTCCACTAAACTTTGATGAAGTGAAGACACACACTGAGAAGGTCAGAGTTTAAGACGTGAACACGGATAGCACCCACAAACAAGTTTGCAGGTATTTTAATGTACACAGTGAAATAAATGGGACCATAATTTACAAAATGAACATCATGCTGTATTAAAGAAGACTTGAAACTAGCAACTGAGCCAATAAACTCATTATGAAAATGAGGTTATAAATCAAGTTAGAAGTAGGGTCACATTCTTAAAGACTTCCATAGAAACTGACTTCTTTTTGGAGCCAGCGGAGCCGCCCCCTCCTGGAAATGAGATAGAATGCAGGTTTAAGGCACTTCAGCATTGGCTTCACTTTTCAGGCCCGAGCAAAGGTGCTGTAAGGGACCGTTCGGTATTCATGGAATGGACCACCGGAAGAAAATAGGGGAGGGTCATGTCTTTTTATTCTTTGTTGAGGGGAGGGTCATCCAATTTTTTTTTGTTTACGGGTAAGGGTCACCCAACTTTTGTATTCATGAGTAGAGCAAAGTTTCAAAGTGGCTTGTTTGGTGCATGCATGCATCCATCCATCCATCCATCCATGCAGCTCCATGTAGCTCTCTCAGTCTCGGCTCCTATCGCTAGCAGATGGGCCCCTCCATGATGTTCTGTTTCCTGTTTTATTTTGTAGTCTGTCTGGTCTCCTTTGTCTTGTCTAGCTTCTTCCTGTCTTTGTTTGTTTCCCGCCTTTTTTGATTGCTCTGCCCCGCCCTGATTTGGTTCACCTGTTGTATCACCTGTCTTGTGTTAGTGCTCGTTACCTGGTGTATTTAGTTTCCCTCTGTTTCCCTTGTCTGTTGTTGGATTCTTGTTCCTCTGTTAGTGTGTATTCTGTTAGTGTGGTTGTATTCTGTTAGTGTGTTTCTCTGTTCGTGTTGTGTGCTGCCTGTAGTATTTTTTTGTTATTGGAATAAATTTCTGTTTAAACTGCATTTGGGTCCAAACCTTCTCTTCATCCTGACATGTAGCTTTAGATACCGTGGGATTACCCAAACTGAATAAATCCCGCTCGCACATATAAACACAAAACTGCTTTGCTAGCTCAATCGTGTTGTAACTAAGACATCTGATGAAAAAATAATTGTATTCATTAGCATGATTGCCGTACTGCTTAGTTCAAAAACATCCAAAACACCGTACGAAAACATAGCTGACCAGACGCAAGCTTTTATTTTGAAAAGCCGAAACTCGGCCGCAGACAGCACCAGCCGGCAGCCAGGAAGGCATGAGACAGGAGGTCTATCCTTTCGGTCCCGGTGATTATTTGTGAATATTTGTGAAAATGTGCAAACGACAGCCTTTTCAAGGCATTTGAGAAGGAAGGAGTGGTAACATGCAAGCTCCCAAATTGACGCTCATCTGAGAAATGGAGTTTTGGATAATGTTGAGCTTCGGCAAGCTTACCTATGCTAAAATATACAATGACTGAGGAAGCCTACTGACGAGTCCATAGCAACCAGTGTTGAATTACCCAGTGTGCTTTGCTGAACGGTCTCAATGTTTTATTGTTTTATTTCATGTGAATACTAGTTTACTAGATGAGTAACTTAGTTTTTGAAGTAATGCAGTAATGCATGAAGTATGCATTTACTTTCCATGCTTATTGTGTTTCCACAACAATGTTAGTGAGTAAATCTACTGAAATGGCCAGCACACCATAACAGAGGAGTGGGATGTGTAAGATGAGAATGCAGAGGTTAAGTCAATTACATCATAGTTGTAGAAAATCAATGGGAGTCTGTACATCTTCTCCCAATCATTTTGGAGGCACATCCAAAACATAGTGCTGCTGAAGGGAGGGTCAGGTCTATTTTGACTAAAGGTCCCAAAACTCCTCTGGTGGCTCCTTAATTAAATAATGAACAGTCCCTAAGTAAGAAAAGAGCTCCCCCACTTAACGACCCTGGCCTGACGTCGTAGCTGGTGTAATCCCATCGCAAGATGGTCTCAAGTTACTATTTAAAATGGGTACAATCTTATTTCATTACTTACTTCACTCAGCCCCTCCTTACCCTGCTCTTTCTCTCTGTTTCTCTATAGCTAGCTAGCTTGCCCCCGCGGTCCATCCCCCCAAGGGTATATTCTTAACTCATGGTCTATCAGCTGTGATCAACTGAGGCTGCTGGAGAGTTGTGGCACAATCACAAAGCCTCTACACTCTTTATCACCTACCTGAATAGTGAAGAACACAGGTTCAGTATGCAACTGCCCGTCCATCAGGAAACCCCGTTTGGTGCTGTCAGAGGCAGTAAAGGAAAATCGGTCGATCTGCGACGGCCCGCCGTCATGTTTATATGTTACTTCCATCTCCTGGATGTCTCTCTGGGTGAAGTTTGAGCCAGTAGTTAGTGTTCCACCACCTAAAAGCAGCCTGCCATACTGTGGAGGCTGGAGCAGGACAAAGGTCAGGGCGCTGGGTGGAGTGTCAGGGTCAGAGATGACCAGGCAGTCAGGACCCAGGACCATGGAGGAGCCTTGTGGAACGGAGAGGCCTTTGTTGGAGGACAGAGATGGCAGGATGCGATCCACCATTTCCACTGCAATCTCAAAGCTTCCATTTCGGCTGGTTTTACCATTACTCACAACAAACCTGCCAAAACATACAACAGACAGACTGTCTGAACATATGTGATCACTGTAAGGAATCAATTCAAAGAAAAGTTATGAAAGTTAAGAATGATGTCTTAAAATCATGTAACCAACATGAGAACAAAGGTGGCAAAAAGCTGTTTTTGGGTTAGAGAGAAGTCCATTTTTTTTATCTTGTGGCATTATGTTTGCATATACTGAGAATTATCCAAAGTGCGAGACCTTACATTTAAGCAAGGGCTTGGAAATGGTTGAGTTACAGTATTTGGTTAGAGATGTTTCAGTTAAGGTTTGCGTTTGTGTGGTTCAGGGGCCCATTTTACAAAAACAATCTGCAAGTAGTGCAGTCAAATTTGCAAGTCCTACAGGGCTCTCACATGTTCATGAATGGGGGGCAAGGATGCCATTTGTTTTAATTAGTAAAATATGTAAAAAAGTGGAAATTATCTCACTTGCAAATTTTACAGATGTGAACAAGCAAGAAAGACAGCAAACACTTTTGTCATGTTGATGTGAGTGTGCACAACCCACACAACTGATCTCAGAGCAGATACTGATTACAAGATTATTCCAAAGTGAAGAGACGGGGGAACTGGAGCAAATGAAAACATGTAAACTGTTCCTGTTGCTTTCTGATCACATGCTGTTCAGTTCCCATCTCTCACTCGTCTACAGGGAGCTCCACCTACAAGCACATCTTGTTTTAGGTTACGATAAAATCTGAAATGTTGAAACCTATCATCGAGTCTGGGACAGCTTATGACGAGAACTTTTGGACTAGACAACTTATGATGACGGGCACAAGCGTGGATTGTGTGACAATTTAAGGGCAACCATTTAGAAACATTAAATAAGGTAAAATTGACCCCAAGGATAACAGGAGTGTTTAGTTCCTGAACTGCAAAGGCGTATATGCTGATGGTAGTTCAGCCAAGCTAGCATTGTGTCAACATTACGCAAGGGGTGACCGGTGTCCAATTGAGCTTTCTGTTGCACGACAAAAACTTTTGAACGTACACATGTTCCATAAAACAAGTTCCTTCCCGTGGCTATTTTGCAGTGGCACCGTGGCACTGCCCGGTGCTTAGCACTGCCCATAACGATTGTGATTGGTTTAAAGAAATGCCAATAAACTAGAGCCCGTTTTTCTCCCATCCATCCCTTGTGTGGACTAGCCAGAACCTCCTCAGCAGTGTTGTGGAAAGGTCTGGCAAAGCGAGACTATGGCTATCTTAGTCTGGCTCAACGGTTAACATCGCTGGAATCAAGCCTAACATCCCGATGTCCCTCCTTTCTTCCTATCTCCGCTATCGGGGCTTAGCGCCTCCCAGGACAGTTGTGATTGGTTTAAAAAAATACAAACAAGCCATAGCATTTTTTCCCCCCATCTAAGAATAGATAGCGGTGCAGCCAGACCATATTGCAGCGCCTACTTGGCTGAAGTTTTATTTACATAATAAGGTTAATGTAAATACTGTACCATGTAGTTAGCATAGGTTCCACTTCTGAACCACACATTCTTACACCTAAACATCAAATCTGTGATTTATATATACATTTATAGTTAAATTTATAAATAAATCCAACAATGGGAATTTATAATTTTGTTGTACAATGGTTTCTAGACTCACTGAAAGGTTTCTGTGGGTGTGATGGCTCGGTTGTCATGCACGTAAGCCACAAGGTTGGCTGCTATGTCCATCTGGCTGAAGGTGGAGATGCCTAGTCCGGGATGTTTGATGTACTCTATATGTCCATGAGCAGGAGGGTTGGTGATAATATACAGAAGCTCCTCTGGTTTTTCTGTGCCATCGTTGGCTAACAGCACATCTGTGGTGAGAACCACACGATCTCCACGGCTGACGTTCACTGGCTTCACAAAGATGGCAATATTTCCTGGAAGACATTTAAAGGCTAAGTTAACACTGGGACCCCATCAGTAAGAACTGACAATGGCCCGAGGACAGGGAAATGATGTGGCCAGGCAGTCAATCATATCACAAGTAGACAATTTCATCCAAAGCTATGTCTAATGAAAAATTTAAGAGTGAATTCCAGTACCTTTTTCTAGATCTTTGACAGAGATGTGAAAGTGCTGTGGTGGTGATTGATTCTTTCCATCAAACAAGTAGAAGACAAAGAAGTCATGTGTTTTAGCACCGTGCAGGCCTGTATGCACGTAGCGCAGAAGGTTCATGTCCACCATCTCCTGGGAGCAGTTTCTCCCTGCTGTCAGTGTCACCCAGTCCTGGCCTTCCTGAGACAGGAGCACAACACTGCCCAGTGTAATCCCATGTTTACAGTGACAACTGACACAAATATCATATAAATGTCCCCAGTAGATGATTGCGCCAGAAACGTTCAATGTCCAAGCCAATTCCTAAGATCAACAACATTTTGACCATTCAAAACCAAAACAAACTGGTCTCCACCAACTCCTGAGAAAGATACCTGCCTTTTTACCTGCTAAATGTTTACCAGCTAATCTCTAACTGTCTGTCTGCTGTTTGCTGCTGAGTAGTGGCTTTGTCAAAGCTTTCAATAAATCAAAATGTATTTATATAGCACTTCACAGCAACCAGCAGGTATCCAAAGTGCTTTACATCAGGAATCAAGTATAAAACAACATGTCATACAATAAAAAGAATGAAACATATAACAGTAAAATCAGAAAAGGTTACAAAGAAACAGGAGAGTGAAATTGTCACACCACTACTACATATTAAAAGCCAGTCTAAACAAATAGGTTTTGAGTTTGGACCTAAAAAGAGCTACATCACATTATTACATTACATTACATGTCATTTAGCTGACGCTTTTATCCAAAGCGACTTACAATTAAGTGCGTTCAACCTTGAAGGTCCAAACTCCAGACAACAAGTATTAAGTGCAAGTAGCTCTAAATAGGTAATGCTACAAAGAGCCATATGAAAAGTGCAGAATCAGGATATATATATATATATATATATATATATATATATATATATATATATATATACACACACACAATTTTTTTTCCTCTTCATTATCCGAGATGTATTTGTTAAGAAGTGAGCAGCAGCATTTTGAACAAGTTGAAGGCGTGAAATGGAGGTCTGATTCAGACCAACATAAAGAGCATTACAGTAATCCAGCCTTGAATTAATCAAGGCATGAATAGCCTTTTCTAGGTCGTGCCTGCTTAGGAAATGCTTAAATTTAGCCAGGAGACAAAGCTGGAAAAAGCTCATTCTAACAACATTACTGATCTGCTTGTCAAATTCCATGCTGCAATCAAAAGTAACCACCAAATGTTTGACATCTGACGTAGTGTATGATGCCAGGGCTCCCAAACTCAAAGCTGGACCATTTTGCGTGCCTGAAGTACTGAAATAATACACTCAGTTTTATTTTCGTTCAAATTAAGAAAGTGTTGTGAAAGCCACAATTTAATATCATTAATACAACTAAGCAGGGAGTTTAGTGTGACACTGTCATTTGCTTTCATAGGCAAATAAGTTTGCAAATCATCTGGCTAACAATGAAATGACAGGTTGTGCTTGCCTATAATAGCCTCTAAAGGCAACATATATAAAGAAACAGAATGGGGCCAAGAATGGAACCCTGGGGTACCCCGCAAGAGAGAGGAGCAGCTGACGAGGAGAGGTCACCAATCATGACAAGCTTTACAACTGAAAACAGCTGTCTGCTGCTGCAGGAAACAAGTTTGATGAGAGTAAAGTTTGTGGTCCTGAAAACCAAAACAATGAGCCAAAAAAAAAAACTAAAAGGCCATGCAGAGTTGAGGGGAATGCAGAGTTGGTAATAATTCTTCGTGGGTTCATCCTTATAAGTGACATATTTTACATTACACAAAGTCATACATCCATTGTTAATATAAAAACATGTTTTCTGTCACACAGAGAGAATATTCATCACTATACAATATGAAATATTTAAATGGTGTAACAAGCTGTATTTTTGGAACTTTTGAGCAACCGTGGCCCCCTTCTAGCTATGAAGGGGACCCACTTAGATGGGTTTTCTAGCTGTGTAAACTGTGCCACTTCACTTGGTACTGAACTAACTTGTGTATTGCAAATATTAGTTTAAGCAACACAATCTTTAAATAGACTACAGTAAATACAGTATTTTTTTTCTACTTCCCAACTCTATCAATGCTCCTTTCCTGGGTTCTCATTTATAAACGTGGTGTTTGCACAAAACGGTTTCTGAAAATGTGCGTATGCCACTTCCCACGCAAAGGTTATGATTTATAAAAAACAAACTTGACGGGAGAATGTGCGGTCCTCCACGCAAACTCTGACCCATGCATATGCACATTTTGGAGACAATGGGAATTGGTGACACAGATGGTGAGGTGGTGAACTGAAGTCAGACTGCAGAAAGTAAATGTGGGAATAACGGTTACTCGTAATATTTTCAAGTATTGATGCCTCACGCACATTTTTTCACTCCATATCATCCACGTTATCATGAAGATTAAATCCAGCAGTGTTATTTGCGCTTGTACTGAGTGATAATTGTTCCATAAACACCAAATCAACTCTTAAATAAAAATTTGTTCTTAATATTTAATCGGTGCTGTCTCACCATCACATTGTCCGCTAGGAGCACAGGAGGAGGAGATGGCCCAACTGCATGGAATACAGGATAGCATCAAATATCCTACCATTAGATAACAGCAGAGCACAGTGTGGCCTAAATAACTAAATGTATGTCTTTAATACTGTGCATCTATCATCACATGTCAAAGTCTGGAAATACAGCCGTTAAGCTCTCGCGCAATCGTTACACTTATTGTCCTTGTTGAAGCAGCGTTTAGTTTTTATGCTCCACATATCTGGAACAAACTCCCAGAAAACTGCAGGTCCGATGCAACTCTCAGTTCTTTTAAATCAAGGCTGAAGACCTATCTTTTTGATGTTGCCTTTCTTTAAATAACTGTTCATTTGTTATACTGAAGTTGCATTGTTGACACTGTATGCCAATCTATATAAGCATATAAAGAGAAATTCCTATTGTATCTTGTATGTACTTTTATATATTTAACTGTTTTAACTGCTCTTTGATGATTAATTTAATTAAATTAATTTCTTATACTGCACTGTAACTTGTATTCTCGTATTTTATCTGTTTTTAATTTTTTAATCTGTTTTCATGTAAAGCACTTTGAATTGCCCTTGCTGCTGAAATGTGCTTTACAAATAAAGCTGCCTTGCCTTGCCTTGCCTCGTTATCAGTCCGAACTTTAATACTGTCCATGACAAAACCTGCATGAAGAAAAGTGTGTTTGCCTATTACACTTCAAATTGTATCTCTGGGTGGGGGATACCACTAGTTAATGCTGTGATTTTGGCAAGGTGTTATCAATCACTTTAATTGTTGTAAACCTATAAATACTGCGGTGACCCCCATGCATAATGCTGCATGATGGCACTGCTGGCCCTGCAGGAGCAGTGGCGGCGCAAGAGATGTTCTTTTGCTGGTGCTTTGCGGTTGCTGGACGTTTCAGTGAGGGTGCTCTGAAATTTCCCTTGACACAAATAGGCTAACGTTACACACACTCGCGCAGATGCCGATACAGCAGCACCATAGAACTCTGATTAGCCCACCAAACATATTTCAAATACCAGTCAACAAGCCGGGTTCAAACAATCATTACTGCAGCTCTCATACAGTGCCTCAGAAGATTAATGCAGCAGGCCAAATACACCACCCATAGCCAAGCACACACATAAACACACACACGCGCATGTATCCTCACACAGTTTTCACACTTGCACGTATGGTCAAAATAATGTAGCCATATCTGTAGTGACTTAATATATCTAAATAAGCCACTGAGGGTGAACGCGTTTTCTGGGCTAAAAATAAACCAATGTCCAGTGCGCTGTATAACTTTAGATTCGGGGATCCATTTATTCACATTTCTGTAAAACACATGTTCACTGTAATGTTCTTCTACGAGACAGAGATAAGAGTAAAGTTCTTGCATGGACCCCTATCAGCTGACTCACCCACTGTGGCCTGGCTGTGCGATCCCCTGGTCTAATGTCATGTACAGCAGGGTGACATCTGGTCTAATGTCATGTACAGCAGGGTGACGTTATAAGCGCCTTATATAACAAACATCATCCGATTTACATGAAACTTAGAATGTGTGGTCGACATGTGATACTGAGCCGCCCCCTATACTTTAACCACGCCCACTTACTCAGGCCCCTTTCATAACATTTGAACCGTTTAGGGTAGAGTATTGTATGAGGTATCATTGAACTCAACAGAGAGTTCCTTCTTCATTGGTGATGGTTTGACCCGCCCCCCTAAGCTTTAGCCACGCCCCCTTTTATAACTAATGACCCGTTTGATGTAGACCCTTGTGTGAGGTGTCATTGAATTCAACAGAGAGTTCCTTTTTAATTGGTGATGGTTTGACTGGCCCCCTAAGCTTTAGCCACGCCCACTTTTATAACTAATGACTTGTTTGATGTAGACCCTTGTGTGAGGTATCATTGAACTCAGCAGAGAGTACCTTATTCATTGGTGATGATTTGGCCCACCCCTCTATGCTTTGACCACGCCCCCTTTCACAGCTAATGAACTGTATGACGTAGAGTCTTATGTGAGGTATCTTTGAACTCAGCGGAGAGTTCCCTTCTCATTGATGACGATTTGCGTTGTCTGAGTGCTGTGCAAATGCACGGTCGCAAGGAGCAGCGTCCGCCAGTAACCCCGACGTGCGCAGAGGTGCGAGGGCCCGTCCATCGCTGCTTGCAGCTTTAATTTAGTGTTATGTTCTCATTGAAAAGGGCTAAAGCTCACCTTTCTTCATGTGTAAGATGGCCAAATGTAGAAAGGCTACGACACAACCAAAAAGATACAGTATGATGCACAAGGCAACCATATGGTGAAGAACATACAAATTACTCTGAGCTTATACTGGCTGATGATCCAGCATCTCCTGACAAAATTAAGCACCTGCATATTAAAGATAACAGTACTATTATAAACTTAATGAGCTGCGTCAGACCCATTTAAACTGGCTCCCCCAGATTTCCTTTTACACATTTTCAAATGTAAAATACTAGTTATACTTTGGCTTGGCTGAATACTTGATGGTTATTATCAACTGAGAGTATCTATATTTCCCAGTATGCCCAGTTAATCAACATTGTACATTCAATATTTAATCAATAGTCAATGTCAATCCATTGCTTTCCATACTGTATTAGTCCAGAGTTTATCTAATCTTAAGATCTTTATCTTATCTTACCTAGGGACCCCAGAGTCTAGGATCGCAACTGCCCATTTTTTCACATTTGAAGTAAAAAGCCTTGATTATTCACCGTAGTTCCTGCTATATCATCAGAGCAGTAGCATTAATGATTTATTAGGCATAAATGGATAGTTCAGTTTGTTCCCCTCACTTAACACAGAAAAGGGACATAATATCATCATATTCTGTGTGTCTCTTTAAAATTTTAAGACACTGCACCAACCTTAAGCTGAAGTATTCCTTGGGTAGGAACACTATCAAATATGTAGCTGACCTCTGAAGGAGTAGTATCACTGTCCTGTGCAAACAGTGTAATGCTGGAAATAAGCCTGGCTTCTCCTGGCTCCACATCTACTCCATTGTTCCTGAAGGACAGATGATCGAGATCATGTTCAGTTACTTTCCCACATTGATGTGATGACTAACTTTAAACAGGAACTGTAGAGAAGATGTTCCTCTGACCTGATGACACGAGGATCCTCGTCATTGACTGGCAGCACTTTAACCATCACTTGTCTTTGGATTTGGTGCCTGCCATCAGTCAATTGGATGGTAAAACTGTCCTCCATATTCTCTGAGTCATCGTGCATGTACATTAGATCCATTCCTAAACGCAAATGATCAAACAATTTATTTGACTCATAAAAAGATGTAATATTGAGTTTAAATTATTCTACAAATGACTGCATGCTCAGTTTAATTTCTTGCCATTATAGCATTTTTTTTAAAGATTTTTTTTTTACTTTTATGGCCTTTAATTGACAGCTTGACAGACAGGAAAGAGCAAGGGGAAAAGACATGCAGCAAAGGGCCGCGGGTCAGATTCGAAGAGGGCCGCTGCCAAAGACATGGGGTGCACACTCTACCAGGTGAACTAGAGGTCGCCCCCATTATAGCATTCTAAGAGTGGTGGACATGTGGACAATGTTTTTTGTGATCCTCATCCTACTTAAATGACAGGAGTTTTTTCATGTTCCAATAGGTTGTTTTAAATCTGCAGAAACAAAAATCTTCTCTGGGGTTCCACAAGTGTCAATCCTTGGGCCATTGCTCTTCAATCTGTACATGCTCCCACTTATTATTATTATTATAAAGAAACACAATATATCCTACTATTCATATGCTGATGACACACAGTTGTACATTTCATTTTCCTCTGATCATCTCAGTACTGTTAAGAAACTATTAAACTGTATTTATGATACGCGTCAGATGACTGCCCACCAAAAGCCAGGTTCCGTCAGAGGTTTCTGTCTGGAAGTTTTTCCTTGCTGCTGTCGCATCAAATGCTCTTGGAGGAATTGTTGGGTCTCTGTAAATTATGTGGGTGGTCTAGACCTACTCTATCTGTAAAGTGTCCTGATATACCTTTAGTTAGGATTTGACACTATAAATCAAATTAAACTGAATTGAATTGTTCTTCATTCAGTCTCCTTGCTGTGGCAGGTAAGGGGCGGAAGTTGTTTTGCACACAGCTACGGAACAGTAGTGTGGGCTGACCGATGCACCTGTGTCACACTGCATCAATGTGCCGCAACTACCGGAGTCTAGTTAATGTGTCATGTGCTCGTGTTAATGTTAAGGCATAGATACCCGACCCGAGCCCGATGGGTCCCGACGGTACCTGACGGGCCGGGCCGGGCCGGGTTTGGAGAGCTATTTAGAAATTATGGTTGGGTTTGGGTCGGGCTCGGTCACATCAGCGCGATAAGGCATTTGTTGTAAAATGGTGCTGCGGCTCCTTTAAGAGAGCACAGTGCAGAGTAAAGTGGGCAGAAGAGAGATAGAGATAGAGAAAGAGGAAGCAGACGTGCAGATGCGACCGGAGCAGAGTTGGTGGATTAAGTTTAAGTTTTGTACACAGTGTGTGCGGTGTCTGAGATAAACTCCAGAATGAAAGCCAAGTTCATTCATTTGCTCACCAGAAATGGGATATAACCCTAAAGGGATCTAACCCTAATGTTATATAACATTGGCCATGGAGGTAATTAGTCTCTCCTGGTTTTCTGATCACGGTCGGAATTGAAGCAATCAGGAAAGGTTAACACATTGAACATTTTAAATTAAACAGCTTATTAACGTGTGCTTGTTGCCCCGTGTGAGCTGATGACCTCGTCTGTTGACATTTCCGAATGCCTTCCTACAGTTGCTTAATAAAAGCTTTCCACACAAACAAACGTACATGTGTCATTAGATTTTTTCAAAATTAGATTTTAACTGTGTCGGGCTTGGGTCGGGCTCGGACACAAATTTCTTAATGCCTGTTGGGCTCGGGCCGGGTTCGGTCACGGCTCTGTCGGACGCGGGCCGGCTTCGGACGGAAAAATTCAGCCCGATCAGACCTCTAGTTAATGTGTGTGTCATGTGTGCATTCCATTCAATAGAGACAGAGCGCATTTAAGTCCTGCCCCCAAGGGGGGAAAAGAACTCTCCGCTCTCCATTGACTTGTATTGTATGAAGGTGCCTTCTCGTCAATTTTGTCTGCTAGCAAGCAACAGAAAAATGCCTTAAAGCTGCTGTGTGGTGACATTCACTACCAACAATGTGAAGAACCCATTACTTAAGTTTTTATAAGCTGCTGACCTGAAAAACCTGAGCTTTTATGAAGAAAAAAGTGGATACAGACGTGAGGAATCAGCCAAGAGAATGGGAAGCCTGTGGGATCCTGACACTAACTTAACGATATGTCCGATGTTAGTTGTGTTAGCTTAACTTACAGACAGATAGTTTGGCTAAAACTGACATTTTGATATTTGACTTGATTTGCTGGCTGCAAACGTAGGCACCTTCCAGCAATACAAGTCAATGGAGAGTCCCCCAGGTGCTGTGTCCCCAAATGTCAGCAAACAAAGCTAAATCATTTTGTTAGTTTGACCAGTATAAATGGTGATCTTTCCCATAGGACATGAAGGCAGTATTAGCACTGAAATCACTTTAACGGTCATGGTCATGGTCACGGCCATGACTGAGACAAACTGTTACCCATAGCAGATTAATAAATCAATGACCTGAACTCCCAATTTCTTGTTAATTTCAGTCCTTTGAGTGAAATTAGACTTTAGAGCTGACATGTAAGAAGTACCATTTGAAAAATCTGTCATTGTGAAGTCGACCACAGGGGGTGGAGGACTGGCTTCTCCTCTCCTGTAGACGGGCTTTTCATTGTGGGTGATGATGCTGCCATGCTGTGGGGCTCTGACCACACTGAAGAGCATGCTGTTCTTGGGGACATCCAGATCCATCGCATGTAAAACTGATGAGTCCAGCTGCTTCATTTCTCCTTCTCGTACCTCATCACAGAAGGATAGCATAGAACATTGGACCATATCTTGTGATGAAAAACTGATAGGAATGTCTCGTTTTGGTTTTCAGTAGTGAAACTGACAATAAAAACTTACTGTGATGTTCCGAACCACAAACTGTGGGATCTCATCATTTGTCGGGTTAATAATAACGTAGAAGGGGACATGGGCAGAGCTGTGTATGCCGTCTGACACACAGAGCATGAACTGGTCAGCTGTGGGCTCCATCCTCTGGTGTCTGGACTGTACATAGTTCAAATGACCATCAATGATGTCTTTGTACGTAAAGGAAGCTGGGGAAAAGGAGTACAGACAGAAAAACACATGAAATGTTATATTTTTTGATGACAACATACATCTGCAGGCTGTCCTCATTCACTGTTCATACATATACCTACGAATCGTAATGCACTGTAATTCGTATGTAATACACATATTTATTACTGTAGGCCCCACATTGACGTTTGCTATAGGGCAGCAACCTCTAGTGTCTGTAGTAATGATGCCCGGAGCAAAGAAGGAAATCAGGTGACGTAGTTTGAGGGTGTCAAAATCTGCATAGGGAGGGAGTTGGGAAACACATGACTTTCACCCGAAGAGACAAAAGTAACTCAAACCACAAACTTCTCTCTCGCTCTCTTTCTAATCTTAACCAGTCGTTTTTGTGCCAAAACGTAACCATCACAGTCACGTAATGTTCCCAGTTGACTATTTACAGCATTAAATACTAGGGTCATATTTCTAAAGATATCATACAAACCTGTTAATGAGAATATATGTTGCATAATGCTTACCTATGCTTATACCCGTGTTGCTTTTCTCAAATCCAGGACTAGGCAGGACATTTTCAATGAAGCCAAACTGGGGCGGAGAAATCAGACTGACCACCAGTTGGTCCAGAACAGTGTCCACGTCAGAGGCCTTCAAATGAGATGCAGTTATTGGTGCAGACCCACCTTCATCCACAATAAATATGTCTCCTACAAACAGAAAAGGACAAATCACGCTTTAAAAAACAACTTATAAAAATGATGAACCATATAACCACAGTATTTGTATATTGGTCATCCAAATCAAATTATTTTATTTTGTTGTTTTTCTATTTTTTTATTGTAAGATTATGGCTGCCATTTTTAGTCAAGTTAGTGACTATTTTCAACCACTGTGTTGATTATATCATGTTCATAACTATTATTAAAGCTTTATTATCATTGTCATCAGACTTTAGCTTACATTGATATTCTTCATTGTATTCTCTTTTTATTTCTTATAGACCACGACACCAACTTACAGTAAAATACCTAGTCTTCACACAGCAACTCAAAATGAAGCTCTGTGAAGATAGAGTCTTCTCTGGAGCCTGATTCTGTGAGTGGAGTCAAGTCTATATCTGCCACCTGAATCAGCTTAGTAGTGGGCGTTCATAACTGCTCGTTTCAGAGGGGGCTAAGCCATCTGAATATCCCTTGGGGCGCTGGGCCTGAGTTTTATCCATTTAAAGTGGTCCTCAATTTGGTGTAATTGAAAAGAATAAAGGCTGGCATTAAGGCTGGCTAACATGTTAACAAAGAGTTGCCTGCTGAGAGTCTGAAATCCACATCTGAGAAATGTAAGGCTTTTAGCCTAAAATGGAGCTAAAAGAAGCTAAAAACTAATGAATATGAATTGGGTTCAGTAGATCTCCACTGAAATGGTCAGCCACAACTGAATATTATCAGCTTATAAACTTGACAAGTTAACATTAGCAAACACTTGCTTATTTACACATCTAACAGAGCAATATTAGCATTGCTTTTGAGTCACGTTTGTGTCCACCTGTTAAGTTAAAGTCCAGTTCTCATACTCCTTAGCTCTGGTTTGGTCTCCCACAACTCCTGTAAAAACATATTTGGCTACAGTAAGCTGCTAGCTAAGTGTTTAAACTTTCTTCAGCTCGTGGCTACTTAGCTTACAGGTTTTCGTGGCTAGGAGAAGCTAAAACATAAGTACATTTATTTTAAACAAAACAAATAAATACATGATATAAGTTTATGTATTGAAGATATTTTACATCAATTTGTCTTGTTGGTTTAATAAAATAACCACCATATATAAACAGATATCCATGGTGTCATTTAAAAAACATTGTGCTAATTGACCTTTTTCATGGCAGACATTTGAAATTGTCATTACAGGAAACACACAGGTGTAATTACAGTAATAACACAGTTTTGTTGTTATTTTGCACAGTAGTGCATTTGTAATTCAAGTTATAGCTCTAACTCAAAGCTGGTTCTCTGGACACTTTTTGACTGAGTTAGAAATGGCCCACCTGTTGTTAGAGAAGGTGGTTGGCTGTCAACTGGAAACACTGTGATGTGGAGGTCATACACAGGCAGACTGTGTCGTACATGTAGCTGAGTCATGTCTCTGGTCCTGGAGGGATTTTCTTCACTGCAGCATAGAGGAAAGTTTTCTGTTTCTCCGTCAGAAATAACAAAGGTGATGGCGTCATGGCGAGGAGTGAGTCCAATCTCCAATCCTAAAACCACAATATTATAAAGTGCTTTTAGAGACAGTCCCTACTGTTCTGCATTGTGTGATAGATAGATGGATGGATGGATAGATACATAGACAGACAGACAGACAGACAGATAGATAGAGTGATAGGGTGTGTGTGTGTGTGTGTGTGTGTGTGTGTGTGTGTGTGTGTGTGTTAAGGAGCCTAATAGCAGACCTGATAAAGCTGTTCCTGTTTGTTTTAAATAAACAGTGGCAGCATACAGTATCTCCTGCAGAGGGCAGTATCTGAAAGCAGGTGCTGAGGTGCTTATACTTGTTCATCTCTCCAAGATATGTACTGTATATGTTACATGTCAAGGTGCTTTGTAAAAAATAATGTACAGCTCTGAATGTTGAATATGAGCTCAATCAAACAGGGGAATAGTAATCAAAAGGATGGAACAGCTAGACCCTCCCAATTAGCATGAGACAAAAGTCACAAGGAATATAAACTAAAGATCTTCAACAGGGGATCCGGGACACCTAGAGTTACTGCGGTTGGAAGTTTAAAAAAAAACTAGTGTCTCAACATGAATCCAACCTATTATTAGCGAATTTAAATCAGCCTATATGTGAGAAGAAGAAAAAACATTGATAGGCTTACTATCAAGGTACTATAGATAAGGTAGTCACTAAGGTAGCCATCCACAGATACAGGTAATCCTAAGGATTCACTGTGCCACATGTATGTTTAACAATAAAACATGATTTATAAAACCATGCCAATAATTATTATTTTAATAGCTTAGTATTCTATGTACTAAAAAGTTATGTATAAAAGCTTTTGCCCGCCCTACACTGCATTTCGTTGTCTTTGTACTTGTACTCTGCACAATGACAATACAGTTAGATCTAATCTAATCTAAATAAATCTACTTGCTATTGTAGGCTCAGTTTAATATGCAACTTAATTTTATACAATATATTTAGTAAGGGGAACCTGATCCATCTATCTTAGTTAATCTCTTAGTTGATCCTTGGCTTAAAAAATATTGAAGATCCCTGGTGTTAACTAAATGTCAACTTACTTTTTGTCGCATTTACTTTATAACATGAAATATATCGTAATAATGCACTTCCCCCTATAAAGATAGATAAATAATGTGCAGTTAAAAATAAGAGCAACTTGGGTTTCCCCTCCACAACAGCTTTACAACCAATCTGGCTCCTTAAATGTGGATACAGAGCTACAAATACATACAAAGTACAAATATCTTTGTATTGTAGCTGCTGATGAAATTGAAGCTACACAGTATATTTAACTGGTAACTGGTAAAAGGTCTAGTTTAACATTTGGGAATGGGACATTCTTACATTACAGCCAAATACTTACACTAAATACCTGGGGCATAACATCCACTGGGGAAAGGGGGAACATGTCCCCCCACTTTTCAAAATCCTGTTTGTGTCCCCCCCACTTTCAAATAGGTTTGATATTATATTTATAAGTCTCGGTGATCGGCCCCTATTTTAAACAATAATGATAGTTAGACATATTTTTCTTTTACGTAGTTTAGTACTATTTTTTCTGGAAGAATTTATCATTACGATCAACTTAATTTTTGTTCTGGATTTTGTATCATCATAGTCCCTAAACTTATGTAGAAATGCAGAAAATGGGATTCAAATAGAAAACATTTTTCTGGCGGAGGACCCCCCCAGACCCCTTGTTTTGTGCCCCACCCCCATACACACACACACTTCTCAAACCAAATTTATTTTTAACAACAAACCTATGATGTATATTCAAAAAGTAGTACTGTTAATTGGTCCCAGAACAGCTAGAAACACTTTAGCTCTAAGCCCACTGTGCGCTGCCCACCTGTGTGTTTGTAGGTGATGATCCCTGCAGTAATGTCTGCCTGGATGAAGCGATCAACCACAATGGAGTTTCGGAGAACGACACCATGATACGGCTGCCGGGCGATCAGGAAGACCAGGCTGCTGTTGTCGCTGTCTGCATCAGCAGCGTAGATATATTCAGCTGTGATGACTATTTCCTGTCCCTCCATACAGCTGAGAACTGGTTTCAAACCAGCAACCAACACTGGGACCTCATCATTGATGGGAATCACCTGGAGATAATAATACAAACATTATCTGTGCATAAGAAATGCAATAAGGAAAAATAGACAGAACGAACATAAACACAGGAACAGAATGTCATGAAAATAAGATGAAATAGAATACACTGAATGCATAACATATGATAGAAAATTACCCACTGAATAATTATAAAAAACGTGCAACCCCAAAACAGGTCGAGGGTCAGGTCAGGTGTGTACTGTCCTTTGTGCTGATCCAAACCTTGTTGTTATGGGTATGGCATCCAAAGGGCATGTATTTGACATGCAAGGCACTTTGGTATAAAAATGTATGGTTCAGTTTTTAGGCCTGAGGATGTACCAATTTACCAAGAATGCCATAATGGTTGTCCGTTGCTATTACCTTCACTTTCAGGACAAAACTGCCTGAATTGGTTCCATCTGTTGCAGTGAATTCAATGGTGTCCTCTACAGTTTCTGAGCTGTCGTGATTGTACCTGATTGACAAATGACAGACACAATTCAGATTTGATGAGGGATGAAATAAATAGGTGAATCAAAATCAGAGATCTGTTCTATGTTATGGTTTGGGTATTTTGGTCTTGTATTTTGTTCCATTTCTGTTGCCTGGTTTTGTTTATTTCGGTTGCCTGTATTATTATTATTTCTGCAGGTTCCCTGTGTTTGTATATTATTCTGTATATTTCTGTTTGGTTATCTCCTTGTTTATTGTATTTACCCTGTTTTGACCGTGTTCTGTGTATTGTGCATTTTTGGTTATCCCTGTATTCTGCTCTCCCTTGTGTTTAATGTTGGTCAAGTTTCTTTACTTAGGTTATGTCATGTTTCCTGTCTGTCTTTCCCGGTTTCCTGTTTGATCTTGTCTTGTCTAGATTTACTTTCCGTTTTCCCGCCTTGTCTGATTGTCCTGCCCCGCCCTAATGTGTTTCACCTGTTGTACCACCTGTCCCTCATTTGTTCATTACCTCTTGTATTTAACCCCCATGTTCCGTTTGTCTCGTGTCAGATCATTTTGCATTCCTGCGCCGTCAGTTGTTTGCCTGTATGTGTATCCCTCTGCGTCCTGCCTTTTGTTTTTTTTTCCTGCCTTTGTTTTGCTGTTTTTGGTAACATTAAAATCCGTGAGTTTTCGCCATCTCCTGCCTGCCATCCCTCTCTCTCTCTGCATTTTGGGTCCACCATCCCTCACCATGCAACATTCTAAGCAGCTTTGATACTTGATTACTTAACTACCTCGCACTATTTATCCTAAAAACCATTTCAAACTCCAGCTGGTGACAAGTATCCGGATTTCCACAGTGTTCTTAGAAACATACAGTGGTAAACTGATACTGTGCTTTTCCACTGAGAGCTGGGGGACCTGAGCTTACATCAAGATGTTCTTTTAAAACTGCATGCCTTGGTAATGGAAATTTTGGTCTTTTTTTCTTTTTTTCCCTTATGGCATATAAAAAGTTATACCAATAGAACAAAACTTGAATCAACTGTATAATCAGTACTTTCATTGATTTAAAATAACTTCATTTTAGCGCAGCACCAATCTTTTATTTGGCCACTTGGGAGCAGAGCTCCACTATAATCTATGGCTAATGTGTTAGCAAGAAGTTGCCTATTTAGCAGACACAAAACAACATTAGCATTTATTGGAGTCCTGTTTCTGTCACTTTTCGTTTAGCTCTGTTTTCATCTCCAACTCCTGAGTAAAGTATTTAACACATTAGCCATAATAACCTGAGCACTGGATGGCTATTAAGGATGCGTTTGTTCTGCCATATAGTGGTCAGAATCAGTCAAAACCACTGAAACTGTTCCCCAGATGTATGCAGGGTTACGATTTCATTAGATACAACTCTACATCTAATGCAACCCAACAGCCCTTTGTAATTCTTAATGTTCAGTTTTGGTTATATAAGTACATCCAATGCTATGTCTTTTGTTTAGACTGTAGTTAAAATAACTGTATTATAAAGGAAAATGAGGAAACAAAATGAAGGATATCTGACCTAACTTTAAGGCTTTTTAAGTCTTGCACAGTGAACGAGTGGCCTGGATTTAATGGGAGTCCACCTATCTGCACAGCTCCATGCTGTGGTTCCCTCTGAAGCACCACCTGCAGGGCTTCTTCCATCGAGTCCACATCTAACAGCAACAAGTGTTCAGGGCCGAGCCAGCACTCCCCTCCCTCATCTACAGTCAGAGGGTTGGTAATAACCTGAAAGAGAACATATCCAGGCTTTTCTATACACATATCCACGCTCAATAAATAGGAAATATATACAACTGCATTTTCTTTTGCACCTGTGGCGGCTGGTTGTCTACTGGCACCACAGTGATGTTAAAGCAGATCCCAGTGACTGTTTTGCCCAGGTGGTTGGTTACAGAGAGAACAAACTGGATATACTGGGGGTAAGGGCCAATGTCCAAGACTGGAGGCATGTAGGCTACTTTCATGAAGTTCACTGCATGCTGTAAACAAACAAAAGAAAAAATGGATACGTTTTGGATGAGCTAGTCTGACTGCATGTGTTCCTGAATAAAGAACTAAAATAATTACCTGTGTGAAGAGCCTCAACAGTGGTGCGTTAGAGTCTTTGGTGAATTTGGGTACGCTGTCGACTAAGAACAACCTCCCAGCATCTGGACTGCTGCTTATGAAGACAACAGCGCGCAATTCAGACAGAATGTTTTGCCACTGTTTGCTGTCCAGTGTGTTTTCTGAAGGTGAGGACCTACTAACCTGTGAGGACCAGTGTAGAAAGGTGGAGTAGTAACTGTATATGTAAGCTCACTGTCGGGGAACTCCTGGTCTACAAAGTGAAGCTGTTGCCGTGTTATATGGACCACTTCTGTTTCTTTGATCACAAGACACCGACTGGAACCAGGAACCTCTTTGGGTGGTTGGTCTGGAACAGGCTCTATGTGCACCATCACCACCTGCACCACAAGGACACCATTATAGATGGACACCACTCAAAATAGCATAAAGGACGGCAATGTCAGTTGGTTGGCCAGTCTACCAACACTTTGGTTCATAATTGAATATCGTTGCAACAATTAAATGGATTTTCATGAGATTTGTTACTGGAGGTGAATTCTAAGACTTTGGTGATCCCTTGAGGTTGGCAGTTTTGGTTTTGGGGAAATGTCTTGAGACTTGAAAAAGGAAGATCCCGTACTCTGCTCTTGCTTAGCATCACCATTTATTAAAGAATAAATGGTGATGGTCAGGCCCTTTTTATCAAGAGTATTTACAACAATACGATGTTACAATGATCTTAAATAAATAATGCTAATGTAACTTTTACTTATAATAATAAGTAGTTTGTTTATTCAATAAATGGTGATGCTGAGAAGAGTGTGGCATCTTCCTTTTGCAAGTCAAATGTGATATTTTCCAACACACCTGCATGAAAGAATTTTTGGATTCTGCTAATTTGTGTAAAAAAGTGTGAGAATTTCTTCTTAGTAAAGTGAAATGTCTTGGCAACCAGTGGATGGATTGCTACAACATTGGTACAGACCTTCATGGCTTCCAGAGGATGAATTTGTTGATCCCTTGACTTTTCATATATCGCCACAAGCGATATATTAATTATATCTCAAGGCTTAATTTTCCAGTGAAAAATATTAACATCTGGCACACCATTTTGTACAGACATTCATGGTCCCCAGAAGATGAATGTTATTGACTTTGGTGATCCCCTGATTTGTAGCGCCACCATGAGGTTGACATTTGTGATTGTGAAAACATGTCTCAACAATTATTTGATAGATTGCAGTTAAATTTGGTACAGCCATTCATGTTCCCAGGGATGAATTGTAACAACTTTGTTCTTTATCATCTAGCATCATCATCGGGTGAAAATGTTTGTGTCCAATACTTTGGTTTATGATCAAATACCTTACAAAACTAATTACATTCTAATCAGCCTCAGCTGTTCCTTGTGTTTAGTGCTAATTAGCAAATGTTAGCATGCAAACACACTAAACTAAAATTGTAATGATAAACATTAACTCCGAAACATACATAACATGTTAGCATTGTCATTGTTAGCATGTTAGCATGCTGACATAAGCATGCAGAACTGCTAACATGACTAAATTCATACTTCTATGTTAAGGGGTTATGGTGTAGCTTCAGAGCCATGTTGCCGCCGTAGAATAACGGAAATACCCCATGGAGACCGCAGAAACTGCAATTGTTGCTTGTATTTTCTCCAAGTTTCTGATGCTGGGAGAGATGGTTGATAGTGCAGACCACGTGAAGAATTCAGTAATTTTCCCTTTTCAGTAACGCAGATCTAGCAAAGCCATCTCCACTCATGCTCAGCACAATCACCACTCTCTATCACAGTGAATGAAAGATTAACATCAATCGTACAGGAGAATACTACTATTCAGTAATCAACCAAAGACAACCGTTCCACCGTCGCTCTGTACCACAAAGTGATCAAAAGAAGGTGGTGCGGTTGAGTTTAGTCAACAAAAATTGACCATCATGGTTATCTTAAACAAATAGTTAAGATTAGAAAAAAGATTGTGGTTTGGATTAAAACACCGAGCCCCTTTGGTAGTACCCCTGTGACACAAAAACACGTTTCTGTGTGAAAGTTTTATGTTTTCCACAGGACTTAAACTCAGACTAATTGAAGTTCTCAAACCATGTCCCAAAGATATTTTTTCCAAACACTGTATTCAGCCTGTAATGAAAGGCCAACCAGTGTAAACCTATGTTGACACATAGAATTTGTTCATGATCATTCAGTATGAATTGAAATGGTGTTCCCTCATCTTGTCCTTTTTTACTAAATAACATTATGTCAGAGATGTGTTGCTGTTACCCACTTGAGGCTCTGACAGGTTGGGGGGGTCATGGAAATCTGACAGCACCACCTCAAAGTAGTCATCAAACACCTCGTTTCCTAGGTGTCGATAGTAAACCATGGACTGAGACAGGTCTTTCTGCAGAAAGTGGCTGACTGGATAACCTGGATTCCAACAAACAGAAACATGACAAGATTTGAATAAAACAAAAAAAATCTTCTCCATGTAGAATAAAATAAGAAAATGAAATCCATTTGCCTGACCCGTGAGTCCTGATGTTGGCATTTTCATGACCTCTCCTGCCTGTGGGGGGCGGGTGATGTTAAAGAGGATGTAGTCGTCGCTGGAGTCCAGGTCTGAAGCCTGGAGGGTGGAGCCTCTCAGTAGAGCCATCTGTCCCTCAGACACCTCCAGCAGCATGTTGGTGATGAGGACCGGAGGGCTGTCGTCCTTCGGCAGGATGTTGATGGGGAACTTGTGTCGGGTCTGATGGGGGCCGTCAGTGATGCGGAAGATGATGAAGTCTTTGGTAGAGTCGCTGTCGTCATGGTGATATCGAACCACGCCTGCTTTGATGTCATTGACAGTGAACATGAAGCCCTTTCCCCCTGGATTTCACATGAAACAATCAAACAAATCAGAAGTCAATTAAAAAAGAACATTGATGTGTCTTTGAACCAACGTTTTAAACCAAAATAACGAAAAACAGAGCAGTTTTTTCTACCTTTTTGTTGTCTAAATCAAATATTAGGAAACCAAAGTTAAATACCAAGCCAATTTTGTTTTAGACTTTAGATTTACATTATTAGACACGGACCTAGATTAATATATTTTTAAATTTCAAATACTGGATAGTTTTACTTCTATGCTGCTAAAAACTATTCAAATGAAACAAAGCTAGCTGCCTTGCTAATGAGCATGGTTACTAACTGAACAGAACAACATTTTATTCAAGACTTATATGTATTTGTGCAATAAAATCTTGCCTCATGACGCTTTTATTCAGCAGTTTATGCTCCGACACAGCAGGCTTATAAAATATGGATGGTGTAACACAGATGAAGCATCCTCTGTTTTCGACTCTGCTTTCATTCCCACAACAGTCTGCACTGTTGCACTGTCAGGGTTCACTATTGGTGAATGGAATGAACTTGCATGTCAAAATTCCACAAGTCTTTGGCTGATTTTGCTACAGATACAGATCTCTGATCTGAAAAAGCACAGTACAGCAAGAGCTTTGTGCCCTCTGCCATCACTGCCCTCAACAAACTGAAGCAATAATACTCAATAACTCATGTTCTTGTGAATGTGTTGTTACTGTTTTTGTAATTAATTGTTCTTATGTGTGTACAGGCTGTAAAAATGTCCATATAAATGATCTATCTATCAACAGTATGTGTATGGTTAGTGATCAGCAATTTAAAATTAAAGTAACCAGATAGAAGTGGCAATGTGTGGTTTTGTTCGTACCTCTGACAGTGAGCTGTCCATGCTGCAGGCCGTCCACAGTGATGATCCGAACAGCATTCAGATTGTCGTTGTCCACAATCTGGAGCTGCTCCCACATTATTGGCCGAGACTGACCCTCTAACAGACTGAGACCTATAAGACAAATTGTTCATAGAAAAACTACTTAGCTAAGTATACAGTACATGCCAAGCATAATTCTGAAAGATACCATAAAGACCAGAGAGTTAAAAGCTCTAACTCCACTTTACATTGAGATGAATTCCAGTGTCTATACCAGCCTCTTTGGTGTAACCAAGCTTTTACATTTATGCTAATTGCATTTTGGCAAGTAAATCTTGCCTAATGCAGCCTTAAATCTGCAAAAAATATTTTTTGACCACACAGAAAAACTCACAATAACAATTACACAGAATTATTAGTATTCATTTGAGTTGTGTTTCTGACTTGATGATCGTAAGTTCAATATTCTCTTCTTTTAGCTCTGATTTGGTCTCCACCAACTCCTGGCATAAATATCTGGCTCTTTAGCTGTTAAATGTTTGACTTTTTTGACCATTTGCCAACTTTGTTTGTCTGTCAATGCTTGGCAGTCAGTGGATTTTCAAAGCTTTGTTGCTGGAAACAGATACTCCGCTGCATGTGAAAGCCAGGTTGATGAGAGCAGTGAGACTGAACCGAAGACATTTCGTTAAAAGAGGCTGAAAAGCTCCATTGAACTGGTAAGTTGGGCGATAAGTCCTTTTAGTATTGTCACTACAAGTGGTCATTGTTCAAATAAATTTGAGTTATTACATTAACAACTTCATTGCTCCCATACATTTTAAAAAGTGATGTGCATTTGTAATGACAATGCTAGCATACCCATATTCCAGGACACTCTGGGTGCATTTGTGTCTGCATTCCTTACAGACATGTGAACAGTCATTGATGGGCTCTTCTCAAAGAAAAAATCATGAACCTCAAATTCCACCTGTATGAGAAGATTACAACGATTTTCAGAAACCAGTAACAACACCTAAATTGTTTTTATATATTGCAAAAAGTATAAGAAATGGAAGTGCTACCTCGTAATTCCTGCGTTGAGTATGTGAGGAGTTCGGAGGTTGATACCCAATGAGCATGTCATTGAGATCGAGCCATGTAAAGGAAGAGATTGGGCGAGTGTGATCGGACAGATGGGTGATGAAGCCGGCCACAGGCGGTTTGGTGATGTTGAAAACCAAAAGCTGTTTGGGAGTTTCCTCGTCTTCAGCGTCTAGTGTAGCAGTGGAGAGCGGAGTGAGGATGAACTGGTCCACCTCCAGGATAAACATGGACATGAAGGATGGTTTGGGAGGCTGGTTTGGCATTGCACCGACTATCTGCACTGGAATCCAGGTCTTTTCAGACTATACAAAAAAATACAACGTAATGAGTACTTCAAGCTAAATTGTCTATGTTTTAGTCCTTTTTTTATTTTTTAGCAAATTTGGTGATATAATCAATCTCTTATGGAGTTTATTTAGTGCCAATATTTTAAAAACAAAGGCTAAAAGAACTAAAACCATTAAAGCTGTGTGCAAAATAAAGAAATAAAACGTGTTTAATATTGACACATTTTATACAGTAAATTGTGCTGACATTCAATTAACAAGTCCTCCAAACCTATACGACGATTTAGGTTTTTTATTTCCAACCCTCCACCCTCTAATACGACCCTTAGGAGAACTTTATAATGTAGCGCCCATAGTGGTGGCAGGATATATGACCCACAGGAGCGTCCTCATACCTAAACGTTAAGGTCATGGTTTTAAAAACATCGATAACGTTGTGAAACAGTAGCAGTTTAGTTAAGTTTAGGCACAAAAACTACTAAGTGGTATGGATTAAAATCATTACATCTGTTACCTCACTGACGCGACGTAGTTCCGTTTGTTCCGGGACACGAACAATGGTCTCCTGGGTGAAAGTCCTGTTTGTTTACCAAACCTTATGCGAAATGTGTCGCTCTAACACTTCCTACTTTTCTTCCGTCATAATTACTGCGGCTACTGTCGCCTGACAATAAAACGTAAATATGGGCCGTAGTTGCTGATTTTACAAACGATTCATTCACCACATTTCAAAGCTAAAACTTACCAGTACTCAACAGCAGCCAAATTACCTGATATATGCTGCCACTCCTGGTGTCCTTGAGATCTAGTCTGATTGCAATGTAGTCTACGTCTGGAGATGGAGGGTCTATGTGCTGATACCTCAGCCCCATCTTCAGGAAGTCATCACAGAGAATTTTGCCAAACTTCACTCGCTTCAGACCCTTCAGGCAGTCTTCCGATTTACACATTGCTCTGGCTTTATTATCTGCATAATTACACAACCATAAAGAGATTTTACATCACTTTTTGTATAATTGTTTTACCTATTGAGTGTAACATCTAGATAATGGCAGACTTAACTGATTCCACACTTACCCTACAAGGAGAACATAAACTTTTGTGGCTGAAAGAGTTGGCAATATTTTTTCATCAGTATTCAGGAGCCACAGAGGTCTATTCTTGGTCCATTATCACTGATACCCTTCTCAAACAGGTTTGAACCAGTGTTGAATTTGTGTTTAAATGCTTTGACCAGGTCGAGAAATATGGGGTGCCAAATGTAAAAATTTAATTTTATAGCTGATATATTTTGATTATTAGCTCATTTTCCTCACATTTAAGACATACATTTGTGTAAAACAACATGTTCTTTGCAATTGTCAATAAGTGCCCTGTAGTGCCCTGTGGTGCCCTGCTACACACTGCTATGCCATGAACTACTACAACTACTATTTCCAGTCATAGTTCTATTATCTTTATTGTTACTATAATTGCCACTGTTCATCAAACCCCCAACCGGCAGCGTCAGACACCACCTACCAAGAGCCTGGGTCTGTCCCAGGTTTCTCCCTAAAAGGAAGTTTTCTTCACCACTGTTGCACTAAATGCTTGCTATTGGGGGAATAAATGAAATTGTTGGATCTTTGTAAATTATGTGTGTGGTCTAGACCTACTCTATCTGTAAAGTGTCTCGAGATAACTTGTTATGATTTGATACTATAAATAAAAATTGCATTGAATTGAAAATAAAAATAAAAAGTTAAATATTAAATCTAAATATTTAATCTAAATCTAAATATTAAATATAAATATAAATGTTAAATATAAATATTAAACATAAATCCATATGTTAAATCTAAATCTATTCAATTTAATTTTCAATTCAATTTAATTTATACTGTCAAATCAAGTTTTTTCAGGACACTTTCCAGATAAAGTAGGTCTAGACCACCCTCTATAATTTACAAAGACCCAACTATTTCAATTTCCCACGAGCAAGCATTTAGTGCAACAGTGGCCAGGAAAAACTCTTTTTACAGGCGGAAAGCTCGGACAGACCCTGACTCTTGGTGGGCGGCCATCTGCCGCTGCTGGTTGGGACACAGAGACACAGATACAGATGCACAGAAATCTAAATGTTAAATGTAAAGCTAAATGTTTAGAAAATATGCAAATAGACCACGCCCCTTGCAGTGTCCCCGCCATCAGCCATGGGATCAGGAGGTGAAACAAAAAAAAAGAATAGGCTGTTGATATTTTCCAAACACTTAGCTTTACATTTAACATTTAGATTTAGTTTTAACATTTAGATTTGGATTTAACATTTAGGTTTAGGTTTGAATTTAATTAACATTTAGATTTAGATTTAATGAATTGATGATTTCAATGAAGAAATACTGTCCAGTTTTTATTTAACTGACGCCATTGCAGTATCTACGCTAACTAACCTCTTTTCGAGTTGCCATTGTTGTTTTGAACTAACAACCACCTCTCCATGTCGCCACTCCATGTCGCCACACACACCTAAACCACGTCTGCAGCTGCCAGAAGCTCCTCACAGGACGCTGATTGGTCCAAACCACAGGTGGCCTGGTCACAAACGCAATACTTGAAGTCTGACAACGTGGAAATGTGTGTGATCTTGTGATCCCGCAATTCTCGCATGCATGATATATGCCATGCATGGTCACCCCTTGGTAGCATCAAAAAATACTGTGTGGCAAGCAGCCACACCCAAATTAATCTGACCAGGACAGACTGAGAAGGAAGGGCTGAAAAAACAACACAGCACCAATTTCTATGTCTGATTCCTCTACAAAAATGTATGCCATCAGAATAATTTGAAAGATTGTATAGCCACATACAATTCTACACATAGGGGCATTACTGTTTGATTTGTGATCCTGTACAAACAGCTACAGACTATTGTTACAACATAGTATGACTCAAAGGACAGAAATCACCTTTACACAATTATTAACCATTTATTAACCTTATTTCTAGGTCAGAATTGTTGTTGTTTTATTGCTGTATTTTTGTCTTCTTCACGTATGGATAAGGGATACTTCACAGATTTAGCATTAAGCTTTGTATCAGTAGAAACACGGTAGTATTTTTGAATGACTGTGCTTCCCTCCCTCATGTCCGCCTGAGAGGGGAGATCTCTGTATTGTGGGTCTGCAAAAAAATCTTCCGATGACGTAAAATGACGATTTTTGCGTCATCGGAAGATTTTTTCCCAGAGGCAAAGGACTACCGCCAGTACTAAGAGCTACTTCCGCATAGCCCATAGGGGGTTGGACTCCGGCATTCTCCGAAATTTCACGAACCAAAACGACTGTCAGCCATCTTGAATCCTTGCGTAGCTTAGTGGCTTCTCAGCATCAAAACTTTAGATAGATAGATGTATTCATCCCGAAGGAAATTTTAGAACAACAATTATGTGCATTCAAACTACTACCGGGATACATTGGTACAGATCGGAGAATATGCAGGACACTTTATTACAGATGGAATACTCAACACAGCTTCGCCCGCCTGCTATGGAGACCAGCGGTGCTGATCGACGCCTCTGGCCGGTGAAGGGACATCATCAGCGGGGAACGTTGAACGCTAGTCGGCCACCTGTTCCATCAGTCCTGCTTGCAAGTGTCCGCTCATCAGACAACAAACTGGACTACATCCAACTTCAATGAAACTCCCAACGCGAGTTCAGAGACAGTTGTGCTTTTGTTGTTGTGGAAACAATTGCTGTATCGGACTATCCAGCTACGGACTATCCAGATACCAGTCTAGCTACTCTACTAGCTCTGTCACCGGGTAAGACTAGCTAGTGGAGGTGAGCTGTGTTAACACGGAATGCCTGGTGCAGAAATGGGGGTGCTTGTATCCAACTAACTGCTAACTGCTGGTGGAGTTTTGTCGGTATTTAACAGTTACATTCTATATTACACGCAAATTTGTATACTCGGTGATACAGTCTATCAAGCGCTAATGCTAGTAGCTAGCTATGTGTTAGCTGAACTTTACGGGGCATATCATGTACATTGGAGGGACAGTCGCAGCTAACGAAACCCCAACTGCTCACAAAAAGTCATTAAATTGAAATCGAACACCATTGTTAGCTTTATAAGACCTTGGGGTATATGTTATGTAAGTGGCGTGACTAAATTCAAACTGTAAATATACGATTTACGAGTTATGCCGAAAGTGTAGCCTAGCTTGCAGCTCCGGAGCTCCGCAGAGCCCCGACCCCCGGGCACCGAGAAACGGTGACTTTCACTGGGTATGGAGGTTGCCGCTTTCTCGTCAGACTGTGTGGAGCTCCTAAAGTCCGACACGTCTTACCAAATTTGCAATTAGCCATACATATTTTGTAAACCGGCCCATATTTGAGCTTTATATAGTTGATTTCTCGCTTAAAAAAGTCTCAGAAGTGAATTTAATAACGAAATAGCCCGACAAACAATGTATAACTTTGCAGTGTCCTGCTGTCTCGTCTCCAATGTGTTTAACAGCCTACCAAGCGCTAATGCTAGTATGTGTTAGCTGAACTTTACGGAGCATATAATGTGTTTCGTATGTTGTTTTTATATAATGTCGTTTTTATATATTTGAATTGTGTAACCACTTGAGCCACGGTGATACGTTGTTTTGTGTAGCTATATGGTTGAAATGACAATAAAACACAGTTGAATTGTGTTGACCGTCTCACTATCTGTCTGTCTGTCTGTAAACAGTAGGCGTGGCTTGGGAGTGGACTCAGAGCAGCGAAGCAAGTGCATTCTGGGATTTGGTGTCTTTCATCCACATGAGCCAAAAACACATTTTCTGGCTTTTCTCAGCCTAGAAGGCACCAATTTCAATTTTTTTTTCACATTTATACAACATAAGTCACCCAATTTAAAGATATATTCAGCTTTCCAGCGGTGAAATATCCCTTTATGGATACGCTAGGAATGGGGATTTGCCATCATCAGCTGTCAGCCATGCAGTTTTATAGGTTACCTAGCTGCTGGCGTAGGTGGATGAAGCTCTCTGGCTCGTCCCCTCTTTTTGTAGCTTTCTCTGGCTCTCCGGTGACCAGTTGGCCATGAGCTGGAAGGTGGGTGTCATGGCTACTCAGATAGATGCTGCACTCCAGACTAGACCTCCTCTCATAGTGGAAGGACACCACATTGCCATCCACGGTATCGGAGAGACCATAGAATTCAGGAACCTCCAGAGATTTAGGCCCCAGCTTTATGATGCTGCAATCAGGTTCCATAATGTCCACATGGAGAGAAAACACCTCCATGTATGTCTCCGTATCCGTGAATCTGGTTAAAAAAACATAAAAGGATCATATAAACATATGCACATGCCACACCAGCAAGAACAGGAAAAAAAGAGAATTGGCATGTTTCCCATTTGAAGGATGTCCAGATGTACCTGTACAGTCGAAGCTTGACAGTGTCCTTCTTTAACAATGGACAGCCGTTATGGACGTACTTTACCTCATCAGCCAGATAGTGGCAATCAAATACCTGCACATATAAAGGGAGAAATCTTAATTATCAAAAATAATGAGTGGAAACTAGTGTATGCAGAACTACCTGGACTTTGCTTAGCTAACTTAAAGGTATAGTGCGTAGTGTCTGTCGCCCCCATGAGGAATTCTAAGTAATGACAAAAACACTGTTGCACATCCACGTGAATGTGGATGTGGAAGTTACTTCCAAAATGTAATAAATTATAGATTACTAGTTACTGTCATTTGAGAGTAATTAGTTATATTACAATATTACTGTCTCTGAATTGTAATGTATTACACTACTTTTGCATTACTTTTGAGTTACTTTCACCAAAATAACAGGGGAAGTTTGATTTGGCAGCTAGCTTGTGAATTTCACCACCGGATCAATAAAGTCTCCTCTTTATCCACTTTAATACATCATAAATTATTTTGTATAATTAATATAAATATGCAAAGTAACTAAAGCTATAAAATAGATAAGTAAAACGTATAATAGGCAAGTAGGAGAAAATGAAAATATTCAATTAAAAGTACGGCATTGTTGTAAAATGTTTGTTTATAGCACATAAATAAGAAATTCATGTTGTTTAGTTTAAAACACTCTAAAGGAAATGTTCAATTATAGTGTGATTAAAACTCACTATTTACATTATTTACAGTACTTGATTTAAAGCTGATTTGTGAAAAGGTAGCCTACACAACCTTATTTAACAGTAATTTAGTTTTACTGCGAACCGTCACAGGAAGTGCTTTTATTTTGAAGTAGGCTACACGGAAGTTGTCTGTTGTGTAGCCTAATCTTGCTAGCTTACTGAGATGTAACATCTCCGTCAGGCTCAAGTTGTTCACTTTCTTGTTTGTAAAACTGCAACATATTGAACAGTAAATGTTCACAGTTAAAGACAATTGTTTTTGGTCGTCATTTGAAGCCATTCCACTACAGGCATAGTTACTCTCCACGGCTGATGAAATGCAATGATATTTACGTGTAGCAAGTCTCAACATTAATTCCTGACATGTTTATATCTGTCAGCCGCTGATGTACTGTCACTTTGGGACATACAAAATAATAGAATAAAGGAATACATTACTGTAATTGCGTTACTCTTGTAACGCGTTACTCCCAACACTGGCGATGACGCACACTTAGCACAGGCTCGTTAATGGGAGGGGTAGAGTACGTGCAGCGGGGTAAGGAAGCATTTCATTGGTTCTTTCCAAGCGGACCGCGTGGCAGTGATTGGTGGCCGTTTTTACAGACTTACAGCAGCTACAGATGACAGATCTTTTTTGCTCCTTTTTCAGAGCCCATAACTTATTAATTGCTGTGAGGGTGTAAAAACCATTTCAAACAACATACAAAAAAGATATTGGAAATGGTTACCAACCCTGCTTTTAAATGTAACAAGACTATGTACATTTTGTTGAACATCACACAATAGCAGTAGCACAAGTAAGTTACTGTACACAGCAATATCTATGTACTCTAATTTAAGCTAACATTAGCCACCACAAGCCTGAGAATGCAGCAACTTAACACCAGAGTGTATTGAAGGTTATAAGGTTGCATTGTATTGCTTTTTAATTTAACTTTTCCATTGTAAGAAGTGTCTGTTATTTCGTCTTTCAAAAGTTACAGTATTGCTTTAACATTTTAGCACGCAGTGTGTTTATGATAGCAGTTTCCATTATTTTCAGACTGGAAGCCAAAATCTGATTTTTGGTTAATCCAAGTTAAAGCTAGATGGCTTTAACGTGTACGTCTTGGCATGAAGAAACCACAGAACTTTATTTATGATTTAAGACCAGCGTTCAGATCAGATTTAAACTACACTCAAAGGTTATCTGCCAAGGAACTAATAAACACCAAATCAGAACCTAAAGTAACAACTAATTTTACAGGACTGTCATTTTCAAATACTTCCTAGCATTTTCCAATAACTTTGTATGTTATTTGGTACTAGAAAACAGATACAGTCTTATATTAATACTTTCAAATTTTGAATTGCAATTAATTGCTAACTCATGTAGTCTTCAGAACACAGAAGGTCAGCTAAAGAGAAAATGTGTAATTTCCAAGGGCAGAATATAATTCAATAGCCTATATTTGAAGAATAAGGTTTCCAATAATGAATTAAAGGTGCTGTAGGTAGGATTGGGAAGATCCAGGACTTAGCCAAAAAATGTGAACATCGACAACTTCTCAGTCCCTCCCCCCTTTCCGCTAAAGCCCAAAACGGTTTCCTAAGCCCCTCCCCCCACAAGGGAGAATGAATGTGTGTGCATGAACAGTGATTGACACGCAGTTAGACACCCCCCCCCCCCCCCCCCCCCCCCCGGCCCTGATTGGTGCATCTGAACAGGGAGCTGTAGGTGGTGCATGAGGAGCTGGATTTTTTTTTTTTAAATGACTTGCTTCATGTAGTTCTACTGGAACATAGGGTCAGTTTCAGCAGATATAACAGAAAGTTAGTCTTACCTACTGCACCTTTAATAATTAATTAATATTTACTTAGGTCACAGTGGAGCTTTAATATATAGGACATTTCTCTTGTCCTTATATTGAAAGTTAAATTACATAGTTCTTTCCAATAAACTTACTAGGAAATTACAGACTTGTAAAATAAAGTTTTACTGGAACAATCAATTATTTAATATCTAAGAAGTATTTCCAATTGTTCTGAATCAAAGACAATTTGGCAGATGATGATACATGACTTAAGAACAGACTACTAACCAGTCTCTAAACTCATACTAAAAGTTCCATCACACTAGCTCTGTGAATCTCAATAAATTGTTTGTGACTAACTCTAATTCAGGTTTTTATATATATATATATATATATATATATATATATATATATATATATATATATATATATATACACACACACACACACATACTAGTACAGTGCCCTTTCAAAATGTGCCTGTTTGGAACGAGCCGATTGCTTGGCCTCTGGTATTGCTGCTTAAAGCTTTCTTCCATCCATCCATCTTCGTCCGCTTATCCAGTATTGGGTCGCGGGGGTAGCAGCTCCAGCAGGGGACCCCAAACTTCCCTTTCCCTTTTAAAGCTTTCTTGGTACCCCAAAATTACTTACAGAAGGACCCTAAAGGTCAGTGTATCTTTTGGTCATTGAATTTTACTTTCATAAATAGGTATTAAAAAACACAAAATGAATGGTTGTTTGATTTTTGTTTTAAAATACAAAATTTGAAATTGAAATACAAGATGTTTTTTCCTTTTCATTGTCAAAAGGGGATGAGAGAAATTTAAAATATGCTTTGATAATAACAAAAAATAAAATCACTAGAAAACAGAAATGAAAAAAGGCCTGTTTTTTTATATTCTGAGACCGGATGTTGTCATTTCCAAGGCAACAGCGCCAGTGTCCCAGTGATGCTTTCAGCACAGGCTAAAATGACTTCAGATTCCTACTCTGATGTGATTTTAGACATGGCCGTCATGTGCAGAAATCTCTGTATCACAGGGAAGTGGGGGTGCAAGAGGATTTTCTGCAAGAACTGTGAGGAGGTTTTGCGCTGAAAATGGCTCAAACATGATGTGACCATAGACCGTATGGACTCATCTGACACCACGCTGAAGTTAGCTTCCGCTTCGCAGCGTCTGATTCTGCAGTTGAGGGAAACTTGTAGCCCAACTCCCTGAGCGACTGATCCTCTGTGGTTTTGCACCTCTTTGCATGAATATGGCTATGAAATACATCCTGAAATGAATAAATGAGGCAATACACATAAAGATATAAATTAGTCAATATAGTGCAATAGCCTTAATACATACGTTTTACTTTTATATATTTCAAGGACTTTATTTTATATGTAAAGTTACACATTTATTTCCCTATTTGCACATTATATTTAAATTAAGTGTGTTATCTTATAGACTCAGACTAAAAGCAACAAGCTAGCCTCCTTGGCAGAGTGCATCAAACCATATCACTATCTGCCAAAGGAAATACAACCTTAATACAGCCATGAATAAACACGAGTTCGGCAGATTCGTCTGATACTCAGCTAATGTTAGTTAGTGCGGGTCACACTAGCTTTGCACACGGACCAGAATCAGTCAGCACCGGCTAGTTACAGTGCCTTGCGAAAGTATTCGGTCCCCTTGAATTTTTCGACCTTTTGCCACATTTCAGGCTTCAAACATAAAGATATAAAACTGTAATTTTTTGTGAAGAATCAACAACAAGTGGGACACAATCATGAAGTGGAACGAAATTTATTGGATATTTCAAACTGTTTTAACAGATAAAAAACTGAAAAATTGGGCGTGCAAAATTATTCAGCCCCCTTACTTTCAGTGCAGCAAACTCTCTCTGAATGAGGATCTCTGAATGATCCAATGTTGACCTAAATGACTAATAAAATAGAAAAATAGATCCACCTGTGTGTAATCAAGTCTCCGTATAAATGCACCTGCTCTGTGATAGTGTCAGAGGTCCGTTTAAAGAGCAGAGAGCATCATGAAGAACAAGGAACTCACCAGGCAGGTCCGAGATACTGTTGTGGAGAAGTTTAAAGCCGGATTTGGATACAAAAAGATTTCCCAAGCTTTAAACATCCCAAGGAGCACTGTGCAAGCGATAATATTGAAATGGAAGGAGTATCAGACCACTGCAAATCTACGAAGACCCAGCCGTCCCTCTAAACTTTCAGCTCATACAAGGAGAAGACTGATCAGAGATGCAGCCAAGAGGCCCATGATCACTCTGGATGAACTGCAGAGATCTACAGCTGAGGTGGGAGACTCTGTCCATAGGACAACAATCAGTCGTATACTGCACAAATCTGGCCTTTATGGAAGAGTGGCAAGAAGAAAGCCATGTCTTAAAGATATCCATGAAAAATCTCGTTTAAAGTTTGCCACAAGCCACCTGGGAGACACACCAAACGTGGAAGAAGGTGCTCTGGTCAGATGAAACCAAAATCAAACTTTTTGGCAACAATGCAAAACGTTATGTTTGGCGTAAAAGCAACACAGCTCATCACCCTGAACACACCATCCCCACTGTCAAACATGGTGGTGGCAGCATCATGGTTTGGGCCTGCTTTTCTTCAGCAGGGACAGGGAAGATGGTTCAAATTGATGGGAAGATGGATGGAGCCAAATACAGGACCATTCTGGAAGAAAACCTGATGGAGTCTGCAAAAGACCTGAGACTAGGACGGAGATTTGTCTTCCAACAAGACAATGATCCAAAACATAAAGCAAAATCTACAATGGAATGGTTCACAAATAAACATATCCAGGTGTTAGAATGGCCAAGTCAAAGTCCAGACCTGAATCCAATCGAGAATCTGTGGAAAGAACTAAAAACTGCTGTTCACAAACGCTCTCCATCCAACCTCACTGAGCTCCAGCTGTTTTGCAAGGAGGAATGGGCAAAAATGTCAGTCTCTCGATGTGCAAAACTGATAGAGACATACCCCTGTAATCGCAGCAAAAGGTGGCGCTACAAAGTATTAACTTAAGGGGGCTGAATCATTTTGCACGCCCAATTTTTCAGTTTTTTATCTGTTAAAACAGTTTGAAATATCCAATAAATATCGTTCCACTTCATGATTGTGTCCCACTTGTTGTTGATTCTTCACAAAAAATTACAGTTTTATATCTTTATGTTTGAAGCCTGAAATGTGGCAAAAGGTCGAAAAGTTCAAGGGGGCCGAATACTTCCGCAAGGCACTGTAGCTGCTACTTGAAGAAAACAGCAGCAGCTAATATTAGACCCAGCACCGGAGGTCTGAGCCCCATGATCTGACCCAGAACCGCCCGTGACTCTCCGCCAGATCAGCAAACTCAACGGCAGAAACAAAAACTTTGCTGGGATCAGACTTCAGCACTGTAACAGTAACGTTAATGTAACAGTAACATTACAGCCGTGAACTGAAAGTCTATTATTTCCTGAGCTGGTATCGACTCTTGTCTCTCAGCGGGGGGAGATAGAAGGCCTACAAGCATTTTGTGAGAAAAAAAGGAGTGAATCTCCCACAAATTGCAACAGAAAATCTGACAAATGTTTATTACTCATAAAGTCTCCTCTATAACATAAGTTCAAGTCCAAGTTGAAAAATACTGAAACACCATTATTTATGCAAATTGGCACATATTTAATTAGACAATGCCTCAGTCTGTTTGTATAATTAAACAGAATACTTGTAATACGAGATTATGTCATAATGTTAATAATCAACTGGGAAAGTTTAATGGAGATATTTGTTAGTTCAAATATTTTTTCCCTATTCACCTGTAGTGTCTCTTTAACATAGGCTGCAATGAGAAACTGGCGTTACTGATTTCAAGATTTTTCAACACTTTCCACCACTTGGATTTCTTAGGACTTTTTATGTTATAGAGGAGACTTTTATGAGACAAGATCAGTTGAAAGAGTTTCTGTTGTAATTTGTGTGTGGTCATGTTGTATAATGCCGGTATTAAAGGAGCTTACACACCAACCAGACGGCCGATTGACGGCAGAAAAGCCAGTCAGACTGATCAGTCGGGTCCCCGAGGTCCAAAAAGTGCCTCAGAACACACCGAAGAGACGCCGACTTGAGCGTACGCTCTGCACGTGCGCAAGACGTAATACGTCTCCATAGCAGCAGGCGGCACTGCTCTGTATTGTTTCCATTAACAGTGATTATTTCCCAGAAAATGAAAACCGGCAGCTGATTGGACGAAAGCATCACGTGGGTCTTTTATCTCCGGAAATTCACAGCCAGACTGTCACGGCGGCTTGTTCAGAATACGATCTCATATTGTACTAAAATAGTTCACCGAAACATGTTTCTGACAACATGTTAAGAGAGAAATAGGCTGTGCAGTTGCTGAATCTGTCTTAATTTCAAATCAACAAAGGTTAGTTTAAAATATTTTCGTCAGATTTTGAGAGGCTCATCCGCTCGCCATTTCAGGGTGAGCCCCGACTGCCCTGTCTCCGACTGAACATGTCAGGTCGGCCCAAATGAAGGCCGACGGCTCCTCGGACGGACGACGGCACGGGACACACCGAACAGACTCGAGTCACCGACTTCGCCAGACTGTCAGACGGACGATAATCGGCTCTGTGTGTCAGCGCCCTAAGAGACGGAGAGTCAGAGGGAGGCAGGGAGAGGGAAATAAATAAATGTGACATTTTGAAATAAAAGTCTGCTCAAGCATCATCAGAGTAGGGTTCCAAAGCATAGACTGTAAACATTAATATTAACAGTCTATGTTCCAAAGTCATTTTAGCCTGTGCTGAAAGCAACATGGTACACTGGCGCTGTTGCCTTGGAAATGACAACATCCAGTCTCAGAATATGAAAAAACAGGCTTTCGAGTGATTTTATTTTTTGAAATATGAAATAGAAAATGAAAATCAAAGCATATTTTAAATTTCTCTCATCCCCTTTTGACCATGAAAAAGAAAAAACGCCTTGTATTTCAATTTCAAATTCAAATTTTAAAACGAAAATCAAACAACCATTCGTTTTTTGTTTTTTAATACCTGTTTATGAAATGAAAATTGAATGACCAAAAGATACACTGACCCCCAAAGTAACCCAACTACTGTATATACTACTGACTTACTGTGTACTACTTCAGAGGAACACATTGTAAGCAAGAAAATGACTCATTCTGGACATTCAAGAGATGACTGGATCAGTCAACACAGAGTCATTAGAGAGGAGATGGCCTGTCAACCTGGAAAACAAAGGAAGAAGTATAGAGGGGTCCCTCCATCCTCTTTTCAAGCCTTGATGTTTAGGATGAAGGGCAGACAATGAAGGTCCTTAATAAAGCTTTCACACTTAGCCTTGATCTAACCTAAACCCAAGTGTACAGAAAGCCTAAAAAACCAAAGGGTTTACACTTGAGAATCAAAGTCCTGGGACAACATTTTCTGTATTTCAGAAATGTTGATTTGCTTCGATGACTTTGTCAATTCAATTTATTTTTCAAAGTTTGTATGTTCTCTTTACCGATGCACTGGGGCATACAACTGTAGGACCTTGAGGGACAGTTACATTTGGTAGGAACATTACAGAACCTGCTAGAATGGTGAAATATAAATCAAAAGCCTTACAGCCCAGCACTTAGTTCTTGTCATCATTACCACATGACAAAGACTAATAATATATTATATGGTTTCCTACATGTTTGCTGTCAAAAAGTGATATGGAAGCGTCAATGCATGCCTTCAACTCGGTTTTACTACACATGGTAATTTGCAGTGGGGTTTTCATTGTAAACGTTGTTTTTTTCCATTACCTGGGGCATGAGTTTTCCCACTCGTTGAGTTATGGGCTCGTTTAACACCACCTCCACCTTGCATGCATCCTTCTGACGGGGAATATGGAACTGCAGGTCACTGTCCTGGAGGTAGGCTGACTGACCCCGTCTCACCTTTAAACCCTTATTGACTTTTATAAGGGAACAGTGTGATGAGCAGGTCAATCCAAGCAGAAGAACTGGAAACAAGGTCCAGGCCAGTGTTTGACCCTGTGAAGCCATCACTGTCAGTCACAAGCAAGCGTCACTAGGTTCTTCAAGGGTTGGGTCCAAACCAAAGTTTTCAGGAACACACTTAAACAGGAGACTTAGGTAAACCAAGGTGTCTTTCTCTTCAGAAGAAGCTTCATTTTCTGGAGCTGTAAATAAATGAATCAAGTTTAAGTCTGTGGCATTTCTAATTTCTGTAACATATATAACCTAAGTGGCCTGGGAAGAAGTGCAAAACACAACATTTAAAGAAACCAAATGAGAAAGTGTACAACTTTTGTATTTCATATAAGCAAATAAAGCAGCGTTAATAGATTGTATTAGTCATGCTATTGTGTTAGTGCAAGAAGGAGTGCTACCACAGGTCCTTGATTCCAGCAGCAGTCAGACACTTTAATTCAATATCATAAAGCACTGCTCGTTGTTTCTGCAATATGAGCCATCACTGGACAATATTCTGCACTATGAATATTTATTTATTTATCACTCTTTGTTACCTCCAACTGTGCAATATGTCATATCTATTCATCCGCACCTTACTCATCTGTATATCTGTATGTATATATATATATATATATATATATATACTGTCTGTTTATATAAGGGTGTTTATTGTGTAAATATGTCTGATTTTATTACTATTATTATTATAACTGATTCTATTTGTCTAGTTCTTATACTTTATGTATATGTTTTCTCCTATGTCTACTTAATGTGTATTTGTGTTATTCTGATGTGTGTACATTGTTTTTCTTTTGAGCTGCTGTAACACAGGAATTTCTTCAGTGTGGGATTAATAGTCTATCTTATCTTATCTTAAAACAACTTAGAAAGCTCAAGCACAACTTAGAAAAAGAAACAAATGTAGTTAGTTTCTGTAGTGACAATTAAACATATGATACATGAATATAGACTGTGGATAGTAGATTTTGATAGTAAGTCTTTTTGATCCATCATTTTAATAAAGCTGCACAAATTGATTTTTTGACCACTTGACAGAAATAAAGTGGTAAATAGCTGTAAATGTAACATTGATATAGCCTATCATCACCTTACAAAGACAATTGCTAACATGTTAGTAACCAGCCTATTAACACATCCAGCAGACACAGAACAACATTAGCATTCGTTTTATTTATTTTTTTGTGTCCACCTGATGAATCTACGTGTAATATTCTCTCTCCTTTTAGCTCTTCTTTGTTCTCCACCAACTCCTAAGTAAAAAAATCTGGTTATTTTGCTGTTAAATGCTCACTATGTTTATCAGTTGCTAACTTTGTGGTTTGGTGCTGAGCAGGTAGTGTAGGGTGAGTTTATTACTGCAAACAGCTGCCTGCTGCTGCTGGAAACACAGTTTGTGGGCCTAAAACAATGAATTAAAAAAGGCTAAAGCTCTATAAAGCTGCGGGGAACTGCAGAATTGGAAGATACTTTTCTGTGGGTTTGTCAAAATGAATATTAGTTACATTATACATAGCCATTTATTTTATATCGTGTGTCAATTATTGTCACGTCATTATTGTTTTCTATTGGCCGCCCTGCTGAGGTGAGTGTGGCTTACCTGCATCACAGAGCTTAAAGCAGAATTAGAGAGACTCACACTGACTGACTGGGAAACAAGAGTCAAGTGAAAGAGGATGTGTTTGATTTGTTGTGACGTTTACCCATCAAGTCGTGTTCATGTTGTTTGTTTGAGTGTCGAGGTTGATTGACACGGCACCGAGGACCGGGCTGGTCCGAAGAGAAGTGCGGAACAGCGCCGGCTACGACAAAGGTAGGCCTCTCATCCTTACCTTCTGTTAGTTACTGTCATTTCAAAAGCGCGACTAAATCCAAACCTCATGAAATCTCCTAGACATAGTAGTAAGTCCCCCCAGGGTTGTGGTTATGCCATGATATTAAAACATTAAATTATTTTAGACAGTGATTCTTGGATGGATGGATGGAAAACAGCTAATTGGTCTAATTGGTTCATAGCTGTGATATAAGAAGCACGTACAACAGCTATGACTGACATCTAATTCCTTTGCACCATAAGTATCACTCCACGTCTGAAAAAAAAGGTTTCTTTGTTTAGACTAACGAACTAAAAAAGTTAGCTAGCTTAAACAAAATGGAAACATGTAAGGTTAACCTCGACTTCCTGAGTGGCTTAACTGTGGAGGAGTGACTGAGCATTACCCATCTCCTAACGACGGAGCAGAGCAGAGGAGGTCTGCTGACCTTTACTGCTCTGCTCTGCTCCACTTCGCATGGAGCTGATATTTTATTGTGAACATTATTATTTAGGAATGAAAATCTATTCAAACTGGAATTTGACAATAACTTCCATATTGCCAGACTTGATGACCATTTTATCAAGTCAGGCCAAACTGCACCCATTTGATATAATCACAACACACCACGGCCTGCTGTGAGCTATTGCCTAAATGGAATAAACCAATCTGTGCTACTGTAGAAGTAGTGAGCTTCACGGGTATGGGTAGTCGTATTTTCTTTACTTTGAATAGAGCCAGGGTAGCTGTTTCCCCCTACTTCCAGTCTTTATGCTAAGCTAGGCTAAGCACATGCAGACTGCAGCTCTGTACTGAACCTCAGGCATGAGACTATTATCAATCTTCTCATCTCACTCTCTGAAAGAAAGCTAATAAGCATTTTTCAATAAATCACTTTCTTTTTTTGACCAATGTAATGTTTATTGCACAAGCAAAGCAGTAACTACGTCACATTAGTAGTTTTGCATATGATATACATTTTTTAAATGCTTTGTTCTATAAAGGGAATAACATTCATCAATTCTCCATCATAACTGCAAAGTTTCATTTCTGTTAAGAAGCAGCCAATGCTGCAAGACACAATATAATTAAACAAAACTACTGTCTACAAGCAGAAGTGTAGCACCATCCTGCACACATTTTTTCAACAATATTTATAAGCACACCTCCATATATACAGAAATACACCAACACGCTGTTATCAACCAGCCTCAGGCATGTTCCACGTCTTTATTGGTAGACGGTGTGACTTCAGCTTGTCAGGAAAAATGTTCATTACGAACAACTGTTAGCCTTCCCCCAAGGCGAAACAGGCTCTCTCTAGTAATGACATGATGTTTGTCAATGACCTTTGACCTTTATATAGAGTTACCCCCAACATGGGCCTTTCCACTGCTGGAGTTACCATTATTAAAAGCCGTATTTCTCCTTTCTTTTCAGTGATCAATAAAGTTGCGTTGTACCCTAGATCCCACTGAGGATTTGTGGTGTACCTGTTTTGTATTCGGAAACAGGCTTCAGATGTCATCCTGACACATTCCTTTAACACTTGTCTAGGACACCTACCCCAGACCTCACACAGAATGCGTACTGAACAGAAAAGCACCTTATAATCAGCCTCTGCATTGGGGAACATGTTATAGCTTGTCCCCTTGAACAATGCCTGTGTTTAGAGGAGCTGGAAAGATCATATTCAAGGAGCTGAGTGCAAAAACAGGATTTCCAATGGTCACAAGCAGACACAGAGTAACATTAGCATTCATTTGAGTCGTGTTTGTGTCCAACTGATGAATGTCAGTTTAATATTCTCCCTCCTTTTAGCTCTGGTTTGGTCTCCACCAACTCCTGAGAAAAATATCTGTCTCTTTAGCTGCTAAATGCTTCACTATGTTCATCATCTGGTCTCTGTGTCTGTCTGCTGTTTGCTGCTGAGCAAGTAGCTCAGAGCTTATCAAACAGCTGCTGCTGGGAACCAGGTTGATGAGAGCGGTGGACCAAAAGCGGGTTGAAAGACCAAAACATTAGCGTCAGCTACAGTTGTCAGAACATGTACTTTTTAACGGAAGTCATTCATTATATTGCCAAAGGTATGTGTACAGTGGTCTCTTGGCCTGTTTTTCATAGTTTGGTCCAATAGTTTTTCAATGAAGGGTCATCTTATACAGTATAGACTCAATCATGTTTGTTAACAATAACTTCTGGGTCGAAAACTCCTGTGTCCCATGCATACAATTTAATGGCACTTAGGGGGTGAGGAACAACTGGATATACTCTCATCTCCTTCATCTAAAATGCATGTCTGATGCTTTCATATGTCAACACTTTCACTAAAATTAGGTTGAAGACCTAATTTACCTGTTGGGACACAGACTAAAAAAAAATGACACCATCCAAACTAGCAGTCAGTCTGACCGGCGCTGACATGTTGTTGTTCGAAACGTTAGATTTGGTTTATCAAAGACACTAGCAAAGCAACACAGACAGAAAAAAAGCTCAGCAAAGACAACCGATTGATCGGACCACCATATATATCTTATAACCTTACAGGTACGGCTGAAAATGACAACAGAAATAAACAAGTTTGCTGATGTTACATTTCGCCGCAATTTTAATCAACATGCATGTGTCTACCTGTAAGTTATTTTGTCTTCTGTCTATTCGATCCATCTTTTAGTTTAGACAATAGTGTTCTTTCAAATTTCAACACAGTTTTGGTTTGGTCCTTTCCTGTTTATACATGATAATGCCACCATGCACAAAACCAGCTCCATAAAGACATGATTTTTTTTTATGGTGTGAAAGAACTTGACTGGCCTGCAAAGAGCCCTGATCTCAACCCCATCCAACAGCTTTGGGATGAACTGAACACTGACTGAGAGCCAGACCTGACCATCCAACATCAGCGTTAGACCTCACTAATGCTCTTTTGAGAGTGAGATGTTCAACTATTCAGCCAATGCGTAAGTGCCCTAAACCTGCATTTTATCTAATTTCCAGCAGGCTCCAAAAAGAAGTCTGTTTTTATAGAAATCTATGAAAAAATGACCCTACTTCTCAATTGATTTAGTAGCTCTGTAAATATTTTCATAATGAGTTTATGGCCTCAATCGCTAGTTTTAAGTCTTCTTCAATAGACGATAAAGCAGGGGATGCTTTAGGGCGTGGTTATGCGCCGCCGTGTTATTGACAGGACAGAGGCTTAGTAATGCTAAGCATGGCACTATGTACATTAAAATAGACCTGAACTTATTTTGGGGTATTTTCTGGGTTTTTGTCTTAAACTTTGATCCTCTCTCTCTCTCTACTTTCACTTTATCGTTATTTAAACATTTGGTCGCCTAAAAATTGTCTTGTTCAGCGTGGGAGCGTGTCTATGTTCCCTGGGTCCTATGTTCCTTGGGTCTTATGTTCCCCTCTTTGTATGAGACTGGGGAACATAGGACCCTTTTTAAAAAAAAGGGTCCTATTTTCCCCGGTCTGTTACTTTTTCCACCATTACTGCCAAATTGCATGGCAAATAGGCCTATGTAGGCCTACGGCTGTTTGACGCGCATATGCAAATAGGCCTAGACGAGGAAAGATTAGGTCAGGGGTGGGTTAGGGTTACCTAACCTAACCCAAACCCTAACCCACGAGCGGGGAACATAGGTTTTAAAGACAGTCAGTCAGATGAAAGAAACAAGGAGTATCTTGTCCTTACCAGTCTACATGACCACATACTTCTTAACATGTAGCTTTGTGAGTAATGAGATGTAGAGCAAACCAAAGTCCAACTGCATGCCAGAGCTGAGTGTTAATCGTGTTTTAGCAGATACCACCCTGTCCAGCATTGTGTCACACTAAATGACTACATCTCACTGATATGAACTGTCAGTGTTGTCTGTCCTGTTAAAGATTAAAATGGCTCGCTGACTGACCAGTGGGGAGGCTGCAGATGGGAGGTGGGAGTGCTGGGAAAGGTCCTAATGTTAAGCTGCCTGGAGTACTCTGAGGATCCTGTCCCTGTTTGCAATTGATCCTTTTCCTGTTTTGGCAGAGCTTCATGTTACAGTCGCTATAGAACATAATGTCAACAAGCCCTGCTATTTCCTGACATGTAAATGGACTGTATTTATGTATATAGCGCTTTTCTAGTCTTAACGACTACTTAAAGCACTTTTCCATAGTGCAGGTACCATTCACACACATTCACATACCAATTGGTTCTGTTTATTTCCCAAGGACACAACTAAGGACTGCAGGGCCAGGAATCCAACCACTAACCTTCAGGCGATGGCAGGCGACCGCTCTACCACCTGAGCCACAGCCGCCCCTAACATGTTGGGTACTGTGGATTTTAGTCTGACTAGTCCACACAGCATTCCGGGATAGGAGAAAAACTTGCCCTGGTTTATTGCCATTTCTTTATATCAATCACATAGTCTTGGGCGGCACTAAGCGCCGTATGCAATAACAAAATAGCCTCAGGAAGTAACTTGTTTTGTTTGAACATGTGCTCTTTCAAAAGTAGTTTTAGTCGTGCAACAGAGAACTCAGATTGGACAGATAGTCTAGCTAGCTGTCTGGATTTACCCTGCAGAGATCTGAGGAGCAGTTAACCATAGTCCTCACAAATCCACCAGAGTTTAAAATCCCAACACAAAGAAAGCGGAAGTTGAGGGACATCCGGTGGCACAAACGCAAACTCCTAATTGAATCGCCGTCGATTTAGGCTAGACTATGTGGATTTAGATCCTAGCCAGACGGGCAAAGACCACAAACTTCCCCTTTCCTGTCATGTCATCCAGGAGGAGGATCAGAGTGTCAGAGCCAGCAGGAATAATGACAAACTACATTTACATTCCCATAAGCTTGTGGTAGTACAAAATGCACTCCCTAATCCAAACCTAAACAAAACATCAGTGTTGGATGGTATGGCACCACTCTCCAGCTCATTCACACTCTCTTAAAGGGGTACTCCACAGTCATTTTACACCTCATAAGGAGTAGCCTACTACTCATGCTGTTAAAACAGTTGCATAATGTTGTCCATGGCCCTGCAGGAGCCTTCCTAAGTCTGGTCACACCAGCATTTGAGAAAGTGAAACTTCAGAGCCATATAAATTCATTTCAATGGGATTCCTATGGTTATTGGATTGGTTCACTGAGGCTAAGTAAATCCATGTGAATATTTTGTGTCAAGTTCAATACACACATTTACACTTTTGACCAAAAACAAGTTCTACAGTTCTAACCTTAATGGGAACGGAGAGCTGAGAGGTTAGAAACAGTGTGCTAAATACAAAAATAAAAAAAAATTCAATTGTAAGAGAATAAATGTGCTATTTTTCTTTTGAAAGTGTACGTAGTCTGTTTTAATTCTAAATGATGTCATAAGGAATTACGGGAATTACTGGAATTGTTGGGTCTTTGTAAATTATAGTGTGGTGTAGACCTACTCTATCTGTAAAGTGTCTTGGGATAACTCTTGTTATGATTTGAATCTATAAATAAAATTGAGTTGAATTGAATAAGGGTTAGCTCGACTTGGGTTTTGAAACTACAGAGTATTAACAAAAAGCCTGCATTACAACCTGGGACGTAAAGTTTTAAATATGGGGGTATTTACCAGGCAGGGAAGGTCTATCCAAAAAAATGCTAAGTTGCATTAAGTAGGATCCAGTTGACCTATTTATCAGGGACTAAAAGTCAGGATGCTTCAGCCTCTGCTGCTTAGGTTTTGGCCATTCTATTTAATATCTGTCCCTTATATAAAAGTGTAATATAAAAAAATGCTGAAGTACCTCTTTCATTGTTTGTTACAAACTGGGGGACCAATAAGACATGTATATGAAAAAAAAACATTTCAAGCATTTCTTTCTTCTTCGAATTGAAAACATACTACATACATCATGAATTATATGTGTTATAGCTCACTTTTCACCAGCCAGGGAAAACAAAACATGCTTTCTGTCTGTTAACTAAAAGCATTCAAAGATAATCATAGGTCATGAAGGTCAAATATCCCATGTAAGTAACCATTCCATAACCCGGCAGAATGTCATCCTGCCTTTCCCAAAACACAAACTAGTGATGAACACAAAACACACAGCTATGTGATGTGTCATATAACAAGTGGCTTTAAACCACAGCTGGGAATGTCTGTTCCATCCATTCACAGCTTGTTCTTCTTCTAATCTTAATAATGACAGGGTCCTTAGCAGCCACACATTTTCAGAGAAAGACAAGACATCAGGGGAAAAAGAAGGCAATCTGCTGAAAACATGAGGGGATAACATTTGGCTGCCGTCCAGCATAGTCCAGAGGGTGCAAAAGAAAGCCTTAAAAAACTCCAAAATACTCCCTAACTGCCAGAAACAAGAGCGGAGTATGTGATAAATGGGTGAAAGTGCACTTTTAAGCACTGGCGTATGTTACATCGCTGTACCATTACAGAAAGAAGAGCATTTATGTGCAGTTTTAAAATAATCTCCCCTTTAAATACACCATCACTGATGATGATTGAAAACCAAATTTTGTTAAATGTATATCTGGCTATGTTTATTAAATATTTAAACTACAGGAGATTACCAAGACAATGAGAGGCAGATGTATCATCAAAATCAGAATCAAAATGATAGTTTGTATGGAGACAGAGGGAAGAGAAACACACAGGCAAATCAAAGTCATTAAGAACAAAATGACGAAGACAAAGACATCCAAGCAAACATCTAATTATGTTCCTGAACAACAAAAGTCCCCAGCAGAGATCTCCACATACATTTAGGCATGTCCTTACCTGATCTGCTAACATCTGGCGCTTTTCTTCTTCCCTACCTGTCTGCTCTCCTCTGCTTTCAACTGCAACTCCCTCATTGACAGAATTCTGCTCACTCCTCAGTGACAAACTCCACCCACAAGAGAGTGAGATGAGTAGGGAGTGGGACGGAGGGAGGGACAGAGGCTAAGGACGCCTTCCTCCTCTTGCTGCTGCTGTGGGATCAGTAATCGGAGCAGAAAAACCAAAGACAAACAGCGGACTCTGAGATCAAAGTCTTGTCCAAAGTGCCCGGTGGTTTAAGGAGCAGCTTTGTCATTATTGAACAGAAAGAGGCAAAGATAAAGGGCATAACAGTGCAGTAATGTAAGGAAAACACCAAAGGAGAGAAAAGGGATCTCATGAAGGCTACTCTATAAAAGGATATCCTGTAAAGCCTACTGACAGAGGCGTAAGTCTGAGGGGAAAAAGGAGAGTAGGACCACAAAACGAAAAAAGACAAATATTTTGTGAAATCAAATCCAAATCATGGTCTTCAACTTTTACAAAAACTGTAGTTACTCGTATTTGATTTTCCTTTTATGTTCTGGAACTTGTTAAAGCTGCACTCATCAATATTCTTATCAAATGATTATACAGTTCTGTCAAAAGACAAACCTAGAGAGAATTATCATCAAGTCCTCTCAGGTCTACGGAGCCTTTTAGCTTCTTTAGCATTCATTTTGCACTTGAAATACAGAAACCATACAGATACCCTTTCTCATATCATGACTTTTTATCCCATAATGTGAGTATTCTATTATTACTTTACCCTCAAGATGTTACAACTTTAACTCTTTTCAAATATTATGACTTGTTCTGAAAGTATTACTAATTATCTTTGGTGAAATTACTACTATGTTCTTGTAATATTACATTTCTGCCTGTCACCTTATTCTCAAAATATCACGAATTTTTCCTTGTAGTGGCCTTGTGTTGGAAATTAGTATTTAATAGAACTTGGTGCATCTCTTTGAATGATCGAAGATGAAGAAAACATATGTAAAACCATGTGAACATGTATGAAATTGAGACTGAATTGTTAACAGTTAACTTCTTTAACAGACACTTCTGAAAATAATTAACCTGGATCCATCCACTCCCGAAAATTATAGAACTATATTTAAAATGCCTTTCATTTTGATTGTGGCTAAACAGTTACCTGCTGTGGGGACTGCACACAACATTTTAGATCAATTCCAATCTGGTTTCCGTCAGAAGCATTCTACTGAAACGGCTCTTATCAAAGTGTCTATATCATGATGTCTGGATCTAAGCGCAGCTTTTGAGACTGTGGATCACAGCATTCTGATTAAAAGGCTTAGGCAGTGGGTGGGTGTCTCTGTGAGCTCCCTGGATGGGTTCTCCACCTATCTCTTGGATAGGAGTTTTTCTGTGAAACTTGCCCTTTACTGTGGTGTCACTCAGGGTTCTGTGTTGGGTCCTATTTTTATTTGCATTGTATATGCTAACCCCAGAATGCTGCTGCATGGCTGTTGACCAGGTCCAGCAGGACGACTCTCATCACTCCCTTTTTATCCTTGTTACATGGGCTTACTATCGAGTTCAAAATTCATTTTAAGGTTTTTGTTTTGACATATAGACCCTAGTGCCTTTGAAGTGGTGGCTCCGACACTGTGGAACACCCTTTCTGTTGTCATATGTTGTTTGGTCTCTGTTGACACTTTTAAAAAGCAGCTGAACACATATTTAGCCTTTGTCTCATGTTGGCAATTTTTTTTTAACTTTGTTTTACTTTGCTGGTTTTTTTTCGTCTATTTTTATTTAATTCTGTTTTGCTTGTTCTTTTTACTGTTTTGGGGTTTTCATTTTAAACAATTTTACTATTGTGAAGCACTTTGTTCTAAAAGTTGCTATATTGAATAAACATATTATTCGTTTTATTGATGTTCATGTCTAAAGTTTTCTTCAAGTCAAAGTGGAGTCTTTCCAGTGAGTGCATCAGCCCGGTGGCTGCTTGTTGTGGTCAGTACAGTCCATGGTAGAGTGTTTGAAAAGAGAGTAACATTCCTCAGCTTCAGAATGGGACTGCTCCACTAAGTCCTGACAGCCCCTGTGGTTCCTGCATACCCATTAGTGCACAGACTCTTACAGTAGTCTGCCAGGTGAACATTTCAGCAGCAATTTGACAGTATAAGAAGTGCAAATACAAGATCATATCAGAGCGCTTGGACATCATTTAAACTCAGAATGTTCCGAGGAGTCTGTTTGGGATTTTTTGATATAGCGCTGGTCTTCCTCCTGCTGTGCTCAGTCACAGGCTTGCAGCTGATGGATCACCGCAGAGATGCAGAGGATGACCAGGAGCGCAACAAAGCCATTTTGGAAATGCTTCATATCAATAAAGTGTCTGCAAGCCATCAGGCTAAGCCACATCCATACATGACGGGGATCTATCAGCGTTTGGACTCACTGGAGGCCCAAGACTTTGGGAGTTCAGATGGAATGCTGGTGCAGAGTTTTCGTAGTGTTGTTGGTAAGGATTTGAAATGAATTGCCATCTTGTATTAAATGTGTTAATTGTGCTACGTTCTTTAAAAAAATTACATAACATACAACTACTTTACATAATTATTTGGAAATCTAAAATTATGTTTTACTTGTCCTGTTTAACTGCTTCACAAGAATAAAAGAACAACTAGCAGTGGTCCACTGATGATGTCTTTGCGTTAGAGCTTTTCCATTAGCAAAACACCTGCTCTGACTCACTGTTTGGGTTTTGGCCAGATGTGCAACATGCTTGAATCCTAAAAAGACAAACAGAGTACTGTATAAAATATTGGCCAGTTGGAGACAGCAAAACAAAGTGTAAATATAATATTGACATGTTATCAACATGCTAAAAGCAGCTAAAAAGGTGTACAGTGGGTTTATCAGAGCTTTTTCACTGAAATCAGCTGCATGCTTCTGCTGGGACTTAAAGAGACAGACGCTCAGACAGAGGGTGAATACAGGTGCAGCAGCCACAGGCTGTAGGAGGAAAATAAAGTTTGTTTTGAACATTAATGCATGTAAATGAAGAAAAACTAAATATGTTTTGAAAATGAGTATAATAGGTCTCCTTTAAAACAGCTGCTGATTCTCATACCAAACAAAATGAGGGGAGACCTGAGAGAACAATTTGAAAATCAAATAGTTTCAGTTCATTATCAGCAATAGTATCCATGATTAAGAAGGTTATACCTGACTTCCACCAACATATTTACTGTACCACAAAGGGGAAGAAACACTCTGGATCACTACACCATTCAAAACGGCTATAGAGCAAATCACTACCTACGTGCAAGAAGAGTGATAATGTGGCCATCTTGTTAAAGGTCAAAGTAAGTAAACACACTATGGCGCATGCCCACAGTGACATGTGGGGTCAGGAACTGGTCAAGCCAATCAATCATGATTTCATTTGCAAAACAACAGAAGCAACTGTACCCAAAACTATCACTACTATTACACTACTATGCCATTTACAAATGCACTGCAGCCTACAAATTAGGACGGAAGTCTGGAACATGGACAATTATAAAGCAGCAACCTACAATGTGAGAAGAGCAGTAAAGGAGGCAAAAAGGGACTACAGGAAGAAAGTGGAACTACAATACTACGAGGGCAACCACAGAAGCATGTGGCAAGGTCTATGAACTATGACAGATTACAAGCCCATCCCAGTCCTAATGCAAATAACTTTTATGCTTGCTTCGAGGCCATCGGCAGCCGACAAGCAGAAACAGCTGAAGCAGAGGTTAACGGATGGGTGGGTGCACCTCTCACACCTATCTCCCTTTCTGAGCATGACGTCAGTAGGCCTTTTAAGCATGTGAACACGGGGAAAGCAGCAGGGCCAGAAGGTATCAGTGTGTGCTGACCAACTAGTACTGGTATTCACAATAATACTCAGCCTGTCACTGCATACTGACTCAGTGGTGAGAAAGGCAAGGCAGAGACTGTTTGACCTCAGATGCGTGAGGAAATCCCAGCGATCCCCTTAAGTACTGAGGAATTTCTAATCCTGCATCAATGAGAGTATTCTGGCAGGGAACAGTACGGAAACAGCACCAAACAGGACTGCAGGGCCCTGCAGACAGTGGTCCGTTCTGAACAAACCCATGGCTGTGCCCTACCCTGCCAAAAAGGATTGATTACATATTAAAAGTTTTATAATTAAGGAGTAAAAGCACACACAAGACATTGTACTGCATTCTTAACTTTCCTTTCCTTTTTATTCTTCGGATGACCCAGGTCCTCCAGGATGGATCTGGTTCAATGTCAGCGGCCTGAACCCCTCCATGCTGGGTGCAGAGCTGGTTCTGTTCAGGAGAACCCTGCACCCCCGTCCCATCAGTGTGACTGTCACCCTGCACAGTGTCACAGCTTCACAGGGAGCTCTGAAGGAAAGGCCTGCCCTCGAGGAGAGACTGCTGACCCTGGACCAGCGCTCCTCATCTGGATATGATGTGTTTGATGTGTCAGCTGTTCTGCCTGTGAAGCCTCTGGAGGTGGTGGGCTTTCAGCTGCGTTATACAGACGAGAGTGGGAGTCTGGTCCTTCATGAAGCCTTGACACAGACTCTTTACTGTCTGAACAGAGGCTCCCTGAGTGAACCCTTACTGGTGCTTTACCAGTCACATCCTCTCCACATCTAGCTCTGTCACAATATGTGATCTGTGACTGATATGGTGGATATTATGCAGAATGTTTCAGCACAAAATTGGCAAGGGGGTGATGACATGATATATTCACACCAAGGTTTAAAGGTCCAGTGTGTAACGTGTTTAGTTGTTCATTATCAAAATCTGTGTTGCCTGTTCACAAACTTGTCTTTTTCCATCAATATTTACCACCACCATCAATTATTCATCAAGTATTCCTTTTGGCTTGACATTTTAAATTTGCATTTGCTTGAACTGCAGTAGACGCTCCATATTCATGCTCCATCTTGAAATACGTTAGCCGGTAAGGGAACATACAGGACATACTGCTCCGCCTTTCACGTTTTCGCTGTCACATGATAACCTCACAGGTGCTGCTAATGCTGCTAACGGGTATCGTTGCTTCCCGGCCCCGGCAAGTTTGAAGAAGGAACAATGGAGGACCACACGTATTCAAAATCCAAATTTCAGGAACAGGAGTCTTCTTCTTCACCCAGAAAAAGGAGATTGAAAAGAGAGACCAGCGTCATCAGAAAAAAGCGTGAAGGCTACCGTAGCTGTAATACGTACTTTGAACTGCGTGGTGCGAGAGAGTTGATTGTGATTTATGATCTCAACGCTAGATGGGAGAAATTCCCACACACTGGACCTTTAAGACACTTTTATAGGGTAACCTGGACCCTATTTTTCTACTGTATGTAAACATGTGGCAAGTGACTGATGGGAAAAACAATCTTTGAGATTGGTCCAGTATTAAGCAAGACTGTTGGTGAAACAAGCTACAATGTAACGTTAATGGGCAATTGCACACCTTCAATTTATGTCTACTTAAAGTACTTGTTTTAGGCTTCCACTGAAATGCTCAGATTGTTGTTATAAGTGTTTGACAACATCATAGCAAAGGATCCCTACAGAGATAGACCTTTTTGTTTAAAGGTGCTGTAGGTAGGATTGTGAAGATCTAGGACTTAGCCAAAGAATTTGAACATCAACAACTTCTCAGTCCCTCCCCCCTTTCTGCTAAAGCCCAAAACGGTCCCATAAGCCCCTCCCCCCACAAGGGAGAATCAATGCATGTGCATGAGCAGTGATTGACACGCAGTTAGACACCCCCCCCCCCGGCCGTGATTGGTGCCTCTGAACAGGGAGCTGTGGATTTTTCCAAATCTCACTACAGGCTGTAGGTGGAGCCAGAGGAGCAAGATTCATTTTTTTTAAATGACTTGCTTCATGTAGTTCTACTGGAACATAGGGTCAGTTTCAGCAGATATGACAGAAAGTTAGTTTTATAAGTCTGACCTACTGCATCTTTAAGAGTAATATCCTATTTATTTAACATAAGAACATCCCCAGAATCACTATTGAAAAACCCACCAGACTCCATTTAAGTAATTTTAATCATCATAAAACACACTTTATTCAAAGTCAACAGAAACAAAATAAATCAAAAGCTTTCTTGGTTCGTCTTTCCACTGCTCAACAATGACCACTCTGGTTTGTTTATAATAAACCCTTAATTCCCCCATTTTTAACACGCTGAACGTATTGTTCATTTCCAGGTGTTTACTGGTGGGCTTGGCGATGGGGATTTCGGATCTGTTTTATGTATTACTCTTACTTACTCTTAATCTGAGCCTGGCATTGGTAAAAACAGCACTTTTAGTGGACCAAATTTGACAAAGCACATTAGCACTATATGATTACATTGCAGCCTGGTTCACAGCTGCCAGTTACAGCGTTTTTGATCAATACTGTACTAATTTCAAAGATTTTTGTTCACATTAGTACTTAGACACAAATGCATGGGAAAATCCAGGTTGAAAAAAAACGACTCTTTAACCTTGACATAGTCTTGCAACTGTTACAAACTTTAACAAAATGAAACCAAAAGAAATAACCTTTCCTTTGCTATTTTTTCTGTAGGACTCTCAGAACTTGTAATGGGCATTTGCCATTAATGTACAGTAAGGCATGTGTGTATTTCTTTCAGAAAATGAAGCCTTTTCAAGTAACAGTAACAGTGATACATTATTATTATTATTATTATTATTATTATTATTATTATTATTATTATTATTATTATTATGATCATTATTTTGAGAAAAAGAACTGAAGCAGAACTTTATTTTAGTTACCATCTTTTATTTTGAAGGTTTCCATAGGAAGTGTTGTGTCTAACTTGATTACAATGTCAGTTTGTCAATCATGGGAGCTCATCACCCTCCAGTGGAAACAATAAGTAACTGTAACACAACATTAAACTTAGTGTTCTGGTCGAGAAATGTAAATGTGTATTTTAGTTGTTCTGAGTCTGCTTTGCTAGGCTGCTGTGCATCATTGTTGGCGCGAGTACGTTGCCTAGTGGGGAAATGGGTAGTGCATTTTGTGACGTTATTGTTGTTAACTAGTGGATGACTTTAGTTCCCACACGTTCAAATGGTGAAATACTGCTGTACGTCTGTTCTATACATGTCGGATCCTTGGAGCAATACGTCCGTAAGTGTTCTTTTGGTTGTTGTACGCAGATATCATAATTAACACTTATGTGACTATGTATGCAATAATATAATAGTTATTAAAATTTATTTTCATGTTAGCGTAGCTCATTCTTTTTCCTCGTGAAAGTTATGCTAGCGCTAGCTGCGTGTGTACATGCACAGGCTAATATGTGTGTGTATGAAAATGTGAAAGGAATGTTTGGCTATTTAGTAATTATATTTTTGTTTGTATTCCTTAGTTTTACAAAAAAGAAAACAATGCTTGGAGTGAACTCTTCAATAAATCTCCACCTTAAGAAGACGTCAAACCAGCTTCATTCATTGCCTTGTTCGCTATCTGCCTAAGCATTGTTAGGACACAACTGCTAGGACAGAATATATAGCACAACTTTTTTTTCTTGTAATATTATGCCTTGTTTTTCTTATCTATCAGCAAATAAAGCTGTTATTGATATCAATATCCTGTGAAGAGATCATCTTAAAGGCATTCTTACTTCCCATAAACATTTTCAGTGTAAGAGTTGCTAACTAAAATGATGCAATTGGAAATGATCAAATAAAGAGAAATTGAGTATTCATTGCCCTAGAAGGGCCCCATAGATCCAAATTACAAAACACATATATTTTGTTATTAACAGTATGTGTAGTAGTGTACAGCCATGCAGATAGTTTTGTGTATTGATAATATAAACTTAGTTATCAAACAATTTGCACATCTGTACCATGTAATGTGTTTTATTACAGTAGCCCTGCAATAAATGTTACCTTTGTGCATCTTTTATTCACCTTCACGTACATGGGTTGGTGAATAGAAAATGGATCATCCATGTCTAGACCGTCAACAACCATTGGACCAACCGTTGGATCAACAACGGTTCATTTACCAGATAGTTCGGGCCCACCGCATGTCCCTTACTTTGCGCTCTGAGCAATGTTACACGCTGAAAATGACAAGTTTTGAAGAACATTTGGATCAAGCAACAAAGTAGGCCTGCTTGGTTCATTCGGGGAATAATTGTAAAGATTTTAAAAGAATACGTTTAAAGCATTTACTCTCTAACTGGGACCTATTGGCAACTGTTGCAAAAGGGAGGATGGTGAGTCCATTCACAGGGAGAAGGATGCTACATGTGAATATCGGGCGCTGAAGAATAAACTAATCAAGAACAAAGTTGTACTTTCCATTGGAAATGAGGGCACACACAGACGTTTGTTGAGGGGAAAAAGATTTAATGCTGACGGCTGCAGTGGAGACATGTCGTGCTGCAGAGCTAACAATCGTGGGGCTGAGATCTATTAACCAAGAAAGGTCATACATGGAGGCCGCCATTCCAAAAACAATCCCCCAGCCACAGACAAGCAACAGAGACAATATGATGCCGCAACAAATATATTTTCTGCATGTAGATACTATGGTGTTACACATGGGTGGGGAAAAGGGTAGTCTATATCGACAACATTCTCATTCCGTGAATGTTCAGGTGCCGTTGGAAATTCTGCAGGATGTCCCTCTTTTTAAGCCGGATGTCCCACACCTTCCTCTTTCTTTGTGTTGGCGTTCTAAACTGCGGTAGATTTGTGAGGACTATGGTTAACTGCTCCTCAGATCTCTCCCTTGGATCTGTCCAATCTAAGTTTTCTGTCGGACACATGTTCCACCAAAACAAGTTCCTTCCAGAGGCTTTTTTTGCAGAGGCACTGTAATTGTGTCCGGGGCTTAGCACCGCCCAAGACGATTGTGATTGGTTTAAAGAAATTCCAATTAACCAGAGCACTTTTTTCTCCTATACAGGAATGCTGTGTGGACTAGACCACAGCAATGTAGAGAAAGGTCTGGCAATGCGAGACTAAGAAAAGGGCTGGTTGAAGCTTCCCTTTGGTGTTTCTGTGGTCCCAGAAGTGTACCAACGGAAAGCAGCATGAGCTTCTGGTCGAGCCATAGCGGACGGAATTTTCATTGGGGCTGTCCTGGAGGCAGACCAATAGCATGATACCAAGATGTTGGCCCTAATGGACAGGTCAAGCTGTGAACCTAGACTAATAATGCATCTAATTCAAAGTGCCATAGGTCCTTTTCCATGGGCAAATCCTGTCCTCCATGGGCTTGAAAGCAAATACAGAGAAGGTGAATGTAGTTGTGGAAATGCTACCCATTCAGACATGAAAGCTGTTCAGCAGTTTGCTGGATTTGTCACCTACCTGGCCAAATTCCTGCCACGGCTTTTGGAGTTGTGCGAACTGTTGAGAAGGCTCATGGACAAGGACGCAGTCTGGCACTGGCTCCCAAAGCATGAAAGCGATAAAGCAACTGGTGACAACTATGATGTGTCAAAGGCCATCACCGTTCAGAGTAATTCAAACCAGTAATTCAAATGGCCTGATGCAGGAGGGTGGTCCTGTCGCATTGGCTTCGAGGACTCTCACACCAAGCAGCAGAATTACAATCAGATCAATAAAAGGAGTGGCTCAGCATCGTGTTTGCCCGTCTGCATTATCATCATTATTTGTATGGCCGTGACAACATGCAGAAACTGACCACAAGCCACTTGTTGCTATATTCAACAAGCCCCTTCCAAGTGCCCTGAAGCGTCTGCACAGCATGCTGCTGGCTTTGCAGCACTACAACCTCAGAGTGGCGTATAGGCCATCAGCAAAGGACCTACCTGAAACTCATAGTAGGTGAATGGATGAACGAATGAAGCTGCTACCAGGAGAGCAAACAGGCATCTGGAGACGTGGATCCTGTGTACAGAAGGAAGCTTCACGGTCCTACCTGGTAGTAGTGGAGGAATCACCGTACTGCCAAAACAGAGTTCACCTGTGTGTGGCAGAGCGTGTGTGTATACATTTCTGGTTGTTACTCTCACATAAATCATACATTAGAAATATCCGATGACTAATAAAAAAGCGCTGCCTACAGTCCTTGTCTGTGTGCCGAAGGGCATCCGTTTTCTCTGCATGACAGCGTTATGTGTGTAACGTACATTTTATGAACTTAAACATAAGGATGTCTACTGGTGGTTGTCAGCACTTGTGCAGGAGAGAAAGATGTTTTTAAAAGTCTCTTCAGCTCAGCAGCCTTCTTTTTTAGCTTCTAACTGAATCTCTGTGGTTTGAAGTTTAGTTTATATCTGTTCATCTATATTATGTTTCATGTTCGCTTACAGGAGGCGTGTAAAGTTACTGCTGATGAAGACCCAACATTTCCTGATTTAGCTCCGTCACAATAAAAGCCTTTAAATATAGCGGGACTTTTATTGTAAAGAATTTATAGGAAATGAAAAGTGTTATCCACCGTTTTACAGCTAGTCTGGTTTCTAAATAGTGACAGCAGACATTGTGACATAAAAACAGGAAAGTCTGCATTAATCTGGGAAACTAAAAATAAGGTTGTTGTGTATTCTTCCCGGGATCCCCGGGGCCCTCTGTGCCACCGACAGCAGGGCACAGAGCTCCAGAGAGTTGGGGATATAGCAACGGGCAGCACTGGAACAAAACACAGACACATCTGTGTGCATCCATGTCCCAGAAATGCTTGTTACTAATTTAGCTCTGAGGAGCTTATTCCCTGGAGTCCTTATATATTTTTTTTGCCCAGCAGTTTTCCTTGGATTAGGGTGGCACTTAAATCATGGTTGCAGCCCTGCTACACCCTGCTACGCTCTGCTGTGCCCTGCTACACCCTGTAATGCCCTGCTGTGCCCTGCTACACCCTGCTACGCTCTGCTGTGCCCTGCTACACCCTGCTACGCTCTGCCGTGCCCTGCTACACCCTGCTACGCTCTGCTGTGCCCTGCTACACCCTGTAACGCCCTGCTGTGCCCTGCTACACCCTGTAACGCCCTGCTGTGCCCTGCTACAACATGAACTACTACAACTACTATTTCCAGTCATAGTTCTATTATCTTTATTGTTACTATAATTGCCACTGTTCATCACACCTCCAACCAGCACCGTCAGACACCGCCTACCAAGAGCCTGGGTCTGTCCCAGGTTTCTCCCTAAAAGGAAGTTTTCCTCGCCACTGTCGCACTAAATGCTTGCTCTTGGGGGAATTACTGGAATTGTTGGGTCTTTGTATGTTATAGAGTGTGGTCTAGACCTACACTATCTGTAAAGTGTCTTGAGCTAACTCTTGTTATGATTTGATACTACAAATAAAATTGAATTGAATTGAATCACTGACAGTATGATAATAACATTCAAAACACATGATTTACTCTGTGTTTTTTGTGACATAAGAAATAGCCTACTTTGAATGATTACGTAGTTCCACACACAGTTAGTAGGCGGTCCTAAATGTGGCCCTGGATACATACCCGCTAAAAGAATGTGGCCATATGAGGCCCAGACCAACTCTGAATGTGGTCTGAGTGATCGGATCTCAATGATACTTCCTTCACACCACCAACCAGGGTTGGACCAGGGTTATCTGACCCGTGTTCAACCCTTCTTTTGTTAAAGGACAAATCTGGTGCAAAATGAACCTAGGGGTTAATAACACATGTGTACCGAGTCGACCGTTCTCTGGGATATGTTCTCATGCTAACTGAATGTGACCAGTTTTAGCGCAAACCGCTAATTAGCTTATAACGCTACTCGTCGGGGCACGGCTAAAGTAAAAAGAAATCTCTATTTCTACACCACTAACAAGGCTCAAAATAGCACCACACTTCCACGATAGCATAATGAGGGTCCCTACATGTAAACAGAAGCATTGAGAACTTTGTAAGTGTACAGACAGTTTATTAAAAAGAAACTTTATAAAGATAGTACCGTTCATGTATACACACACACACATACACACTGGTCCACCAGCGGAGCACCTTCTCTAAGAGGCTCCGACAGCTTCGATACAAGAAATCATTCCTGCCTCATTCCATACAACTGTACATCATTTCACAGCTGTGTGTGAGATAACTACCTCATTACCACACACATTACAATATTGCTATTATGCTACTTGCACACTGGTCGCTTTATATTTAATATCTTATATATTATACATATTAGATTTTGCAATATATTTATGTATGTAGGTTGTACATTTTATTCTACACTTGTATATACATGTACATTCTTTTTCATTCATCAAGTATATTTTTCAGTAGGCCTAGTTCTGGCATTTTTTGTGTCTTTGCTATCTTATTTTATTTTATCTTATTTGTTATCTTATTTATTATTTCTAGTATATTTCTTGTATTTTTTGTTTGTGTGTGAGTGAGTATGTGTACGTTGGTCCTTGGTAACTTGCTACTTGCTGCTTGTAACAGAGTAATTTCCCAATTAGGGATTAAAAAAGTCCATCTATCTATCCATCCATCCATCCAGCTATATATCTATCTATCTCTCTATCTATCTATCTATCTATCTATCTATCTATCTATCTATCTATCTATCTATCTCTCTATCTATCTATCTATCTATCTATCTATCTATCTATCTATCTATCTATCTATCTATCTCTCTATCTATCTCTCTATCTATCTATCTATCTATCTATCTATCTATCTATCTATCTATCTATCTATCTATCTATCTATCTATCTATCTATCCATCCATCTGCAATCTGTTGTATCCTAAGTGGTACTGCATTACCTGCTGTTTGTTGCTGTAAAGTGGGTTATAGAATACACGTCAGTTGTTTGGATAAAGGACATGTCAGTACAAACAGACAGACAGTTTATTACATAGACTTTATATGAATATATTAACATTGTAGTACATCATTTTTTGTTTGGTATAGTATGTTTACAAGCTCCTGGTTTACAGTAGTACCCATACTCCAGTTACAGTATTTATCATTTTATTATAACTTTTGCACTCCTTTGTATAGTATCTATGTTTTTTGTCTTATTTTATTTTATTTACCTTATATCTTTATCTAATTGAGTCGGTATGCTTATCTTTGCCCTGACTCAAAGAGCCTGCACAATAATTCCTGTGTGCCTGGACCGTTTGGTGTAGGCTATGCACAAATGGCAAATAAAAATCTTGAATCATTCAAGACACAGGAAGTGCCCCATCTTTCCTTTGATACGATTAGTTGCATTCCCAGTCTTTCAAGTCTTTTTCAGCCAATCATTGACGACCGCCAGCAGCAGCGGTACCGCCTCCTGTAGGCGCAATTTGCACACAAAACAGAGGATCGTTTTTATTCTGCGGGTTACTGCGTTAAAGGCCGCTTTATATCTTCTGTGCTGGGTGAATGAGCGCGTCCTGACCTGCTTGTTCCCAGCATGCTCCCGGTGTGGATGTGAGGCGGCTGGGAGGACATTAGAAGCGGACCAAGTGAAATGCATCCTCGGAGCGCTGAACCTGTTCCACCCCGCCGCACACAAAGCCTGTGAGCAGGCCGTGTTTTCCTCACACAGACGCCGCGCTGATGATGCTCAAACATGTCGGGGAATCACTACAAAGGCAACGAAGTCAGCTGCTGCATCAAATACTTCATTTTTGGATTCAACATCCTGTTTTGGGTAAGGTTTTTTGCTTGATTCTAAGCCTCTCTCAAGTAACGCTCGGCTACAGTTGGGTTATTATCATATCATGTCCACTGGCCAATAGGAGGAAGGCCCAGTCATCATCACATCTTATCAGTGGACCGTTGTCATTCAAGTGTTATATTCAGAGTCGTACCAATGCATGCATGCATTATTGTGGTTCTATTCGTCTAGTAATGTAGAATGGAAAGCTGCTGGGCAGTTCACAGCTGAGAGCTAATCGGCTTTCTGTAGTGAACTAATGACAGCTCAGCGCCTCAGTGGCCGGCTGCAGGCTTATCATTCATATACACATGCACGTCAGAATATATTTTGACATGATGACGTAGCCTAATATGTTTTATGAAGTGATGTCACTCATGTTAAATATAGTGGACAGCAGAGTGCTGTTGTTGACAGCACATAGGCTATATAATCCGAGTGAGCTGGAACAGTTTTACCACACTATGGATGTTGAAATATCATCTGCATAGGGCTGCACCTAACGATTATTTTCACATCTGATTAATCTGTGGATTATTTTCTTTAGCTGTTCTATAAAATGTCAGAAAATGGTGAAACATGTGATGACGTCCTCATGTCTTGTTTTGTCCACAACTCAAAGATGTTCAGTTTACTGTCCCAGAGGAGAGACCAGAACATATTCACATTCATCAAGTCTTGAAGAATGACTCGAATATCAAAAAGGCGATTCATTTATTAGTTGACAATTATCGTTTTAATCTTTGCAGCTCTATTTCTGCATGTAAATTGGGGCTGCAAGCTGCTATCAGTTATTTTCATTACCAGTTCATCTTAAGCATGTACCTACCTAATGCCGTTTCAAACCCAGAACGTACATTTACTAGAACACAAAACAAAGGAAAGCAGTAAATCTTCACAGCTATTTATTTAGTCTTTTATTTAGGCTAATTCAAAGCTGCAATCTCCAAGATTTTCATTTAAATATGTGCCTGTTAAGTCACTATCTATTCATATCAAAACTAAGTCAAACTATTCAACATTCCCAGAAAGAAATGCTATATTATGTTATTCTCCACAAGAAGGAACTATGCCCAAAATCCCACATTTTAAATTAAATTGAGTAGGACTGAAATCTTCAGAATTTAAATTATGAAGTGATAATCAGAAGTGTGACAGATGAATTATGTGTCCAACAACTAATCAATTAATCCACTAATTGCTATTTTCCAAATATTCATGTGCTGGGCACCAAAATACCACAGAGATAGGCCAGGGGATTTCAAGGTCAGGAAAATACCAAACTGTCAGAGCGCTGCTTGTCTTGGTCAATGCACTGCTGAAAATAGGGCATGTTACGTACAAAAATTGCTTATATGATTAATCGATTGTCAAAATAGTTGCCAATAATTTACTGTCAATTATTGATTAATGGACTGTTGTGGCTTTAAAGTCAAGCTCATCATTCATAACTACATGCACCAAGAAATTCTTTTGCAAGGTTGCACACATTGCATACTTCTTCTTGGAACATTGCCATGACAGTTAAACTATTCACAATACAACAGAAAGTGATAACGACCATGATACAAAACAAATAAAAATTCATACCCCCATATCTGATATGAAAATGTGTATGGGGAGTTTTTTTTAATGCCAATATCCTTTTATATATTAGAAGTAAAAGTAAAAAAAATAAGTGCACATAGACAAATGTTTCATGTGTGAAATGCAAGTTTTAGGTCTAACCAAGCAGCAACGTCTGGGTGTGAAAAGTGAAGCCAATGCTGAAGTGCCTTAAAGCTGCATTCTATCTCATTTCCAGCAGGGGGCGACTCCACTGGTTCCAAAAAATAGTCTGTTTCTATAGAAGTCTATGAGAAAATGACCCTACTTCTTCCTTGATTTATTAGCTCAGTTAACATTTAAAAATGAGTTTATGCTCTCAATCGCTTGTTTCAAGTCTACGTCAGTACAGCATGATGTTCATTTTGTAAATGATGGTCCCATTTATTTTTTTAAAGCTTTGTGGCTTTACACGCCGATCTGTCAATCAGGACAGAGGCTTAGCAATGCTAACTGTGCTAACACTGTGTACATTAAAATAGACCTCAACTTGTTTTGGGGTGTTGTCCATGTTTTCACCTTAAACTTTGAGCCTCTCACTATGTGTTTTCACGTCATCAAAGTTAAGTGGAACTTTTTGGTTGCCTAGAAGCGTTCTGCCAACATAGCTAGCTAGCTAGCTAGCTAGTAACTTGAGGGGAAAGTCTGCCGATTTTCAACCAGCCCTGAGTACTGCCATACATGCAGATGAACAGCACCATAACCCCAAGGTCTGTGTTTACCCGCCAGCAAAACTCCACTGAATAACTTGCTTTAGAAGGGTTTAAAATCTGCGACTTTAGTGCTTAGCTTAGCGCAGTGCCATTGAAACCATAAACAACATTGGCTTGGCCGCATCGTCCTCTCAAGATGGTGACGAACAAAAATGCTAATTCCTGGCTTCAAAAATGCAGTTCACAAACCAGCAGGTGACGTCACCGGTGCTATATCCACTATTTTTACAGAGCCCTTGTTCTAAATTAGCATCTGTGACTTTGTTGTAAGGGTAAACCTACTATGAAAACTACACAACAGAGCTATGATATCATACTGGGATAGAAAGGAAGACAGTAGGAGATATGAAGAAGGCTGAGCTCAGAGCAGAACCATGCAAACTGATCCCACATCAGTGGCCTCAGAGGAAATCTATTTCTATGTGTATAAATAACAATGTGTCAGACTGCCATCATGTCATGTTGCATCAACACATCTTTCCAGTGATTGACATGACTGTGGTGTATTGCAGCTCCTGGGCATGGCCTTAGTTGGAATTGGACTGTGGGCATGGAGTGAGAAGGTAAGAAGAGACAGAGTTATTATTAGTGATTATGCAAAATAGAGATACAATTTATTTCATTCCTTTTAAAAACAAAAATTCAGAGATGATTTTTTCAATCAAAGGCCAGTTTGATATGTTCTTGTTTTCGTGCTGCTACTTAATGCAAATGAAAGCTGCACTAATCAATAATTGTATACAAACAATGGATCAAATGACAGAGCTTTCTAGCCTCTATCAGCACATTGCTTCAGTTTTATGATCTGTAACCTTGTTTCTGCCAGCAGTAGGCATCTGTTTCAATCAAACAAGCTCTGATAACCTACTTCACGCTAACAGCAGACAGACAAAGTTAACAATTATCTAACAAACCTAGTGTAGCAGCGTGTTCTGTTGCGCCCTAATGGACAACAAATAAATAGCTTTAAATTCGAGCCCAATGTTTGCAGAATATTATCCTTGTGAATGTGATTAAACTGTGTTTAGCTTTCAAACTGAGTTTACTGTATATTTACTAATGGAACCCAGGGTGCTAGAAATAAGACAACGCATTCTCATGATCGGGTTCGTGTGATATTGTACGAAAAGTTATGCACACTAAAACAAATTATATGATACGAAAACTAGGAGACCTCCAACTGGTCAGGTGACATCGGCTACAGAGCTCCGTGCTACAGAGCGGTAGTTGCTGGCTGTTTAAGCCGCTACAGAACTTCGTGATGCCAGCTATGGTGCTCCGCATGGTGCTCCGTCAGGTCAGCGGTAGTTGGTGGTTCCGTTACCCGAGAATAGGTGACTGTGCGCAGGGTACAGAGTAGTGTGAGCTGGCGGTCGTTTCGGCGGAGATTATGGTTAAGTTTAGGCAAGAAAAAGTGAGCGTTATGCGTCGTCGAAAGTTACGTTTAGGTACCAAAGCGACTAGTTAAGTTTAGGAAAAGATGGTGGTTTGTATTAAAACCCTCCTAAGGAACACGCATTTTCTGGGCGAAAGTCTTTTGTTTTGCCTGGGAAGCGAACTCCACTCCCTGGCTTTAAAGTCCTGTATGTTAATGTCAACCCTTCATCCCCGACCCTCTCCCTGCACGGCCAGCCACCCTCTTATACAGCAGCAGTCAATGTGGTGCGTACAGCAAAAAAACCTTGTTAATCATACAAATTACCGTGCTTAACTTTTTGTAGCTTTTCGAACATATGGTTCATGAGGCTGAATAAGAAAACTATCCAAAACATCTCACTGAATCAGTTCATATTCCCAGGTGTCTTGTGTAGTATTCTACTTACAAATAGGTCTAAAAATGTAATTACTCAAAGTGCACCATGTCTTTGTGGCTGCAGCAGCATTAGTTCTCCTCTCTGAGTTGACTCGAGTTCCATCCTATTTGTGTGTCACTGCGACCCTTTTGGCAAACATGTTCTGCCCTGAAAGAGACGCAGCTGCCTGGCTCAGAGTGTGTGTTGTCCTCTGTCTCTCCCCTCCAGGGAGTCCTGTCCAACATCTCGTCAATCACAGACCTGGGGGGCCTGGACCCAGTCTGGCTCTTCATGGTGGTCGGGGGGGTCATGTTCATTCTGGGCTTTGCAGGATGCATTGGTGCACTGCGGGAGAACACCTTTCTACTAAAGTTTGTATGTTCCATGAAAAGACCTCCAGTTTGCACACTGCAGTGATGATTGATGGGGAAATCATGTTCATCATTTTCTGTCTTCCTGCTGTAGTTCTCGGTGTTTCTGGGAATCATCTTTTTCTTGGAGCTGACGACGGGAATCCTGGCATTTGTCTTTAAGGACTGGATCAAAGACCAGCTCAACCTGTTCATCAACAATAACATCCGGGCGTACCGCGACGACATCGATCTGCAGAACCTCATCGACTTCACTCAGGAATATGTACGTCGGAAAAAACTAAAAACGGCATGAACACAAAACTGAAGTCTTGACCTTGAAAATTATAGTCACACAAATTCCACTTACTAGCTTTATCCAGAGCTTTCGAACCATATTTCAGTCTAATTGATTAGTCTGATTGGGGGCCTACTACTCCATACTTCTCTAGTAAAGTTTTGATTGCAGGACTATTACTTGTTTCTCTACTATGGGATGTAACGATCCACTCAACTCAGGGTTCACAATTTTAAGTTCACCATACGATTTTCTCATGAGTTTTTTTTTAACAAAATGAGCTGCAGATATCCTATCAAAAGTGAAATTGTATTTTATCTTTAATTTTTTTTTTAAATGTAAAAAAAAAATCGATTTTAAAACAAATCCTACATCCAAATAACTAAATAAATAAAAAAAATATCTTCAAATAAATAAACGCCCGGTTACGTTGTAACCTTGGTTCTCTGAGTGGAGAGACTATCTCTCCAGCTGCAGGCCGCTCGGAGACTGTTCCGATCGAACTATCAGTGATTCCCCGCCAGCACAGGTGCTTTATAGGGCGTGGCCGGGCATCATCCCCATACATATGGAATATGTAACGGTGAAGAGAGAGTCTCCATTCCATAGAGAACTCAAGTCAAAGAAGTGAAATCAATAGTACATTACGCCCTATGCCGTTTAAAAATTGCATCGCGATTCTTTTTTATTTTTTTATCTCAACCGGTTGTAATCTTTACACATTTATACAGATTTTTAACCGATTGACGATGCATTGTAACATCCCACGAACAGTTAAGCGCTGGGTGCCCAGAGTACTGCTCTGAATGTGTGGTGCTCTGAAAAACTGAACGTTATATATATATATATATATATATATATATATATATATATATATATATATATATATATATATACAGTGAGGAAAATAAGTATTTGAACACCCTGCTATTTTGCAGGTTCTCCCACTTGGAAATCATGGAGGGGTCTGAAATTGTCATCGTAGGTGCATGTCCACTGTGAGAGACATAATCTAAAAAAAAAAATCCAGAAATCACAATGTATGATTTTTTAACTATTTATGTGTATGATACAGCTGCAAATAAGTATTTGAACACCTGAGAAAATCAATGTTAATATTTGGTACAGTAGCCTTTGTTTGCAATTACAGAGGTCAAACGTTTCCTGTAGTTTTTCACCAGGTTTGCACACACTGCAGGAGGGAGTTTGGCCCACTCCTCCACACAGATCTTCTCTAGATCAGTCAGGTTTCTGGGCTGTCGCTGAGAAACACGGAGTTTGAGCTCCCTCCAAAGATTCTCTATTGGGTTTAGGTCTGGAGACTGGCTAGGCCACGCCAGAACCTTGATATGCTTCTTACAGAGCCACTCCTTGGTTATCCTGGCTGTGTGCTTCGGGTCATTGTCATGTTGGAAGACCCAGCCTCGACCCATCTTCAATGCTCTAACTGAGGGAAGGAGGTTGTTCCCCAAAATCTCGCAATACTTGGCCCCGGTCATCCTCTCCTTAATACAGTGCAGTCGCCCTGTCCCATGTGCAGAAAAACACCCCCAAAGCATGATGCTACCACCCCCATGCTTCACAGTAGGGATGGTGTTCTTGGGATGGTACTCATCATTCTTCTTCCTCCAAACACGGTTAGTGGAATTATGACCAAAAAGTTCTGTTTTGGTCTCATCTGACCACATGACTTTCTCCCATGACTCCTCTGGATCATCCAAATGGTCATTGGCAAACTTAAGACGGGCCTTGACATGTGCTGGTTTAAGCAGGGGAACCTTCCGTGCCATGCATGATTTCAAACCGTGACGTCTTAGTGTATTACCAACAGTAATCTTGGAAACGGTGGTCCCAGCTCTTTTCAGGTCATTGACCAGCTCCTCCCGTGTAGTCCTGGGCTGATTTCTCACCTTTCTTAGGATCATTGAGACCCCACGAGGTGAGATCTTGCATGGAGCCCCAGTCCGAGGGAGATTGACAGTCATGTTTAGCTTCTTCCATTTTCTAATGATTGCTCCAACAGTGGACCTTTTTTCACCAAGCTGCTTGGCAATTTCCCCGTAGCCCTTTCCAGCCTTGTGGAGGTGTATAAATTTGTCTCTAGTGTCTTTGGACAGCTCTTTGGTCTTGGCCATGTTAGTAGTTGGATTCTTACTGATTGTATGGGGTGGACATGTGTCTTTATGCAGCTAACGACCTCAAACAAGTGCATCTAATTTAGGATAATAAATGGAGTGGAGGTGGACATTTTAAAGGCAGACTAACAGGTCTTTGAAGGTCAGAATTCTAGCTGATAGACAGTTGTTCAAATACTTATTTGCAGCTGTATCATACAAATAAATAGTTAAAAAATCATACATTGTGATTTCTGGATTTTTGTTTTTAGATTATGTCTCTCACAGTGGACATGCACCTACGATGACAATTTCAGACCCCTCCATGATTTCCAAGTGGGAGAACCTGCAAAATAGCAGGGTGTTCAAATACTTATTTTCCTCACTGTATATATATTCCAACAGGGCTCTGAGTTTATGAACAGTCCAGTTTGTTCCAGGGTGTGCTGTGATAATTTACGAACACAACCATTGTTGTAAGGGTACATATACTTAAAGTGTCTATATGTAACTTTCAGTTTGTGTTGATTCTAGCGGTTCCTTTACACTTGAAAAGCCACAAGCTGTTCTGATTGAGTAAAGAAAAGGGAACCAATCAGGTCCGCTTGTGATGGGTCTGAAACTGTACTTTTAAAAAGGTCTTTTATCATTTCGGTCTACAAATTGAGGAAATCTGGAATTCCAACAATAGGAACCTTACACATTTGTGTCCCTTCCATGTGACTTCAGTGGGAGTGCTGTGGTGCGTTTGGGGCAGACGACTGGAACCTGAACATCTATTTTAACTGTACTGATGGGAATCCCAGTCGGGAAAAGTGTGGAGTTCCCTTCTCCTGCTGCACCAAGGACCCAGCGGTAGGAGTCCCTCACCGCATGCATGTTCACATTTACAGAGTTCTCCATGCACATGTGCTCCAGGGCCAGAACAACAGGGGCTCAGGGAACACAGTCAGAGAACACTGTCAAACCTGAGGTAGCACACAATGCCTGGCTAATTCTGACTTTGATTTTTTTCAATTTAACCCATTGTTAAATGCAGATATAGTGAGCATGCTGACATCAAAAACATTGCTGTGGCTCACAGCCTGCTGTAGACTCTGGGCTCTATTTTAACTATCTAAGGGCACGGCGTGAAGCGCCTGGCGCAGGGGCGTTTAGGGCGTGTACAAATCCACTTTTGCTAGTTTGACGGTGGAAAAAAGGGTCCGTGTACCAGGCGCATGGTTCTAAAGGGTTGTACTTAGTGTCTTCATTAATCAGAGGTGTGTTTTGGGCGTACCATGCAATCAACCAATCAGAGATCATCTCCCATTCCCTTTAAAATCCAGGCGCGTTCTATTATGATGCAGGATTTGCGCCGTAATATTTTTATTTGTAATCTTCTGCATGTATGTGTACTGCTGTGCGTCCCTGTGTGTGTGTAACAAGCATAGTGTGCGCGCGCTGTGCACGAGCCTCAGCACATTTTACTAATTTGCTGTTAAAATAACAATGAAATGCTGCGTTAAGATAGCAATACGCCCAGAATGCACCTGAACACACCTCTCTGTAAGACCAGCACCCCCATGGGCCACAGGTGCATTTGCTATTTAAACAACGTGGGTGCTGGACGGGAGACTGACAACTGGGTCGGTCTTAAACTAACAAAGACACTTTACACTGCGCTGGGTGAAAGATAGGGCCTCTGAGTCTTATTCAGTTGTACATAAAATGTTGCTTACATCATCACGCTGATTTTAAATATGGTATTCTTTCTGTCTCTAGGAGGATGTAATAAACACTCAGTGTGGATATGACATTCGAGCTAAACCAGTAAGTAACATTTTATTTAAACATTCAGCCAATTTGGAAAATTTGCTCTTTTTTTTTTTTGGTGTGTTTTCCAAAGTCAGGTAAAAAGATGCCAATAAAAGACTACGACAGAGTTTATTTTCTGCCTTGGAGTTGTTGGAAGGCAGGTTTTTTTTTTTTTTAACACAAGATAAGCTTCCAGTCTTTAGGACACATTGTGGAGCTATCTCTGCATTGGACACACAGACATGGAACTGGTATCTTTTTATTTTACTATTTTTCCATTCATTGTTATGGGGTGGTGTGCGATCATGGAAGGCTTGTATCATGTGGATGCACCGACAGTGTTGTTGTCATTACTTAGAATTCCTCATGGGGGAGACAGAAACTATAGCTATAAGTGTTTTCATTTATGAGCTTATAATTTTAAAGTCTTCTGTCTTGCACTGACTTTATTTATTGACTAGTGGACGTTTTTTATGTGGTGCATAAAAATGACTAATAAAGGAATCTTGAGTCAAAACGTCAAGATGATTGTGTTGATCCCGTCAGGACTCGGAGCAGAAGGACTACATCAACGTGAAGGGCTGCGTGCCGCAGTTTGAGAAGTGGCTGCAGGACAACCTCACCTTGGTGGCCGGGATCTTTATTGGAGTTGCACTACTGCAGGCCAGTTCACATATTTAACCTTCAGAATGGTCCTAAACAAAACCCTAAAAGCATCATTCCATATTTTCTTCTTTAATATAGTCTAATGTTGCCAATATTTTCTTTCATCCACAGATTTTTGGGATTTGTTTGGCCCAAAACTTAGTGAGTGACATCGAAGCTGTGCAGGCGAGCTGGTGAGAAAATGATCTTCACTTCTTATACTTGACTTCAGTGTCTCATCTGTCCTCATACAGACAGCACTGTTTTTGTGAAGCACACTTCGCTTGATTTGCACCCATCTGTTTCTACTTTTCCATTTCACAACATGAGGCATTTCAGCTCTTTGGCAGAGTAGAAATGCTGGCCTATGTTGGAGACACATGATGGCCATATTTTAGATTTGTAAAAAAAAGTTCCAATTCGAAGTAATAATTCTTGTCTGAGCATTTGATATTTTCAAGATTTGCTAATTTAGTTTGGCTTACACTAGTTACAATTAGCAGTGCTCTGGATAATGTAAAGTATTTTGGCATTAGCTGTGTTTCCATCCACGCGTTTGTATGCACATTTTGAAGTATGGCATTAAAAAAAGCTCGATGGAAACGGCAGGATTCCATAAATCTTCCTTGTGCCTTTGTGGAAAACGAGTTGATGCTCTAAATGGGAAATGGAAACGCTAAGTTCTGCCGCAGCGAAAATGAACTTGCAGGACTGATCAGCTGTTTCCACTGCCGGCGTCTTCCCAGATATTATATTCATTTGACAGCATGAAACATGGCCAAAACTAGCTGACTTAAAACAAATTCCTGATGACCTCTCTCCATGTTGCTCTCACGTAGTTCGATGGTCAAAAGCAACTTGTTTTGTTTCCAGTTAGCAACCTGTACTTCTTTTACTCTGTTTACTGGCGGATTACAGCCATCTACTGACCCAACTACACTGTAGCCCAGTTCATCCGCACCAAATCAGTTGATGGAATCCTGCCTCATTCACATTTATTTGCAACATTTGAAAGGTTGCTTAAAATTTGCTTAAAGGGTGACTACCGTTTTTTCCACCCTGGATCCTATGTTCCTATGTTTTCGTGTCTAAGTGACTGATGGGAACAACAATCTTTGACATTGGTCTGGTATCAAGTGAGATCGCTGCAGTCGGCAGCGGAGAAACAAGCTACAATGTAAGTTAATAGGACAATTGTCCAGCTTGTATTTACCTTCACAAAAGTGCTCGTTTTGCCTCTGACAGGCTCAGATTAAGATTCTAAGTGTCTGGCAACATTGTGGAAAGGATTTCTAAGGAGGTCGACCTTTCTGTTAAAGAGTAAGATCCTTTTTTAAACAAAAAACATCCGCGAAATTGCGTTCACTAAACCCACCAGACTCCATGTAAATAAACAGTAAATTTAGCATTGTGAAATATACTTTATTCAAAGTCGACAGAAACAAAATAAAACTATCACAACTTTTGGGTCGTCTTTCTACTTTTCCCAACCATCACAACTCTAGTTTTGGTTGAAATAAACGCATACTTCACCGATTTACATGTGAAAATATGTTGGCTCTATACACGCTAAAAGTATTGTTTTTTTTGTTTTTTTTTAAATGGAGTCTGGTGGGTTTAGCGCTATTGACTTCAGAGCTGTTTCTGGTTAAACATAAAGGTCTCAAAGAGATTGCAAAGGTCTATCTGTGTAGGGATCATTTGCATAATGTTGTCAGACACTTAGAATCTTAATCTGAGTCTGTCAGTGGTAAAACGAGCACTTTTGTGAAGGTAAACACAAGCTGGACAATTGTCTTATTAACTTATATTGTAGCTTGTTTCTCCGCTGCCGACTGCAGCGATCTCTCTTAATACTGGACCAATGTCAAAGATTGTTGTTCCCATCAGTCACTTAGACTCTAAAACATAGGAACATAGGATCCAGGTTGAAAAAAATGGTAGTTACCCTTTAACAATTGAATGGAAACACGGCTATTGCTTGTTATTCACCTCCCCGAGAGACATCAAAGTCCTTTCTTAACTCAAACATAACTATATTTTTCATAATCAGCCATAAACAATAGTCTAAATTGTATTTCGTCTCTAAGAAGAATGCTTGATGCAAAGTATTTACATAGGTCTGAAAAGTACAGAGCCTCTTAAGCGATGAAAGATATTTTTTTGGATTTGTGCCCAAGATCCATATCTTGTGCGTGCCAGTTAATATTTTGTTAGCCCAATATTGATATATCCTGTTTGCTTAAGATCCCGAGCTTGTGCGCACAAGATATAAAGATATATAATATTTTGGGACTTCAGGGGCTCAGCAAGGTGCACCATGGTGCAGGTTGAGAATGTAAGTTAATTCAATTTTATTTATAGTATCAAATCATAACAAGAGTTAGCTCAAGACACTTTACAGATAGAGTAGGTCTAGACCACATTCTATAATTTACAAAGACCCAACAATTCCAGTAATTCCCCCAAGAGCAAGCATTTAGTGCGACAGTGGCGAGGAAAACTTCCTTTTAGGGAGAAACCTGGGACAGACCCAGGCTCTTGGTAGGCGGTGTCTGAAGGTGCTGGTTGGGGGTGTGATGAACAGTGGCAATTATAGTAACAATAAAGATAATAGAACTATGGCTGGAAATAGTAGTTGTAGTAGTTCCTGGCATAGCCGGGCACTGCAGGGCGTTACAGGATGTAGCAGGGCACAGCAGGACACTGCAGGGCACTACAAATTACAATAAAATCAAGCAATTTTGGCACAGAGGCTCTAGGGAACCTTGAAATATGCCTTCCTTTATAAAGGACAAAAGCAGAGATACATATCTAAAGAACATATTATCAGCCTTTGATCAAACATCTTTTTTTTCAATATGCAGAAAAATATGTTTGAATTCTATCAGCAGTCGTTCCCAGCAGGCTGAGGGGAGTAAAGGGAGGAGGGTTACTAAGCTTTACCATCACAATGCCAAAACTCATCTCATTCTTCCTCCTCCATGCTTCGTCAGGGTGCCCCCTCCTCTCTCCATGCGTCGCCTCCCACCACACTCCAACAAGAAAGCATCGGCTTACTACTCATGAGACACAGAACCACATGCACTGTGTGTGTTTGTAGCCGGTGGGTGTTGTTGTGTCTTGAGCTTTGCTGTGGTTGGGTAGATGATCTCTGTTTGCTGTTGTGTTGTGTTCCATTTAAGGTCTGAATCTGTAAACCCGGAGCTGTTAGGTATTTATTTGACCCTTGCAGTGTGCTATGGAGGCAAAAGTGAGCCTCTGGAGTCAGTTTTTAATTGTATTAATTAATGAATTGATACATTTAAACGGGCATATAACATTCCCACTTCCTGAGAAGCATTGCCTCCACAGTGGTGACCCCATACTGCACTGATGGGTGCAACTGCATAAATTCAATCAATAAAGTTATCAGAAAAATATCAACAACCCCACCTTCCACCTATTGTATCAAATATAACCACCTTCCTCTCCATAACTAATCATTAATTAACTAATCACTAGGGCTGAAACGATTCCTCGAATAACTTGATTACAAAAAATCCTCGATGCAAAATGACTTGCCTGGAAGCTCGGTTACATCAGTGTTACTAACGTTGTATCGCTGACGGACGGCGTTCCCGCTACTGTCGCTCACCAGACGGCTCAGTCTGCTGCTGGAGACACATGCCAGAGGTAACTAGTGAGGGCTGAGAGAAGAGACCGGCTGGAGGAGACCACAGGAAGGGTCCAAAGGTTGGAGTCAGTTCAGACACATGCCAGAGGTAACTAGTGAGGGCTGAGAGAAGAGACCGGCTGGAGGAGACCACAGGAAGGGTCCAAAGGTTGGAGTCAGTTCAGACACATGCCAGAGGTAACTAGTGAGGGCTGAGAGAAGAGACCGGCTGGAGGAGACCACAGGAAGGGTCCAAAGGTTGGAATCAGTTCAGACGGAATTACAACTCAAACTCTGTACAGTGTGCCTACTGCAAAATCAAACTAGCTTAGCACAATAATAGCACAACGTCAGTGCTTTAGCATCTCAACAGAAAACATGGAGTCTAACTTCATCATCCGTTCCACGAAGAGGACCGACAAAAGCCAATCACAGAGTCGTATGGACGATGACATCACATCAGACACAACAACTACCAAAATCAGAGACAAGGAAATACGTAGTGGTGACCACGATCTGAGCTGACGCGCTGATTGTCCTTCAGAACAACAGCTTCTCTCGCTCTCTCTCGCTCTCTCTCGCTCTCTCTCTCTCGCTCTCTCGCTCTCTCTCTCTCCCCCTCTCTCTCCACGGAGAAACAGCTGATCAACGATCTAATAGTATAAGTGTAACAGAGCTGTGTGACATAATCAAATATATAAATGAAAATAGGTTAAGTATAACTAATATTTACATATAGGTCTAGTTTTGGTTGTTTAAAAATGCAAAAAAATTAAATAAATACAAAATATCCGATTAATCGATCGATAAAGTGCTAGATTAATCGATTACAAAAAGAATCGATAGCTGCAGCCCTACTAATCACATACAGGGCTCAATGCTGACTTTTTGAATTGGTTGCTGGCTTGGCAACCAGGCATCAGCTTTTGGTTGCCGAAATTGATAATACGGTTGCCATGTTTTAAACTGCCTATAGTTGGAGCAATTAATTTCTTACGTAACTACACCACATATTTTAATAATGAAACAATGAGATAATGGCTTGCAATATAATTTCCCATTCCTCTCAAATAGGGGTGCAACAGATCACAAAACTCACCGGTTGGATCACGGTTTGGAGTCACGGATTGGATCCATTTTCAGATCAGCACAAAAAAGGGGGGAATTTAAATGATTAAACATGTAATAACAATAGCTTTTAACAATAATTACTTACTTCAGATGAGAAAAGGGTATTTTACAATAACTTTGAATGCACCACAAGGTTTACCAGTTTCACGTAAATGCAACCTTTAAGCCTGTCTGTGTAATTTGTGACCATAGTGCTAGTTTGTATCTAGCACTATCATAGCTTTAGCAGCAGACTGTTGTACGTCCCGCTGTTGGAATCCTCTACAGTGAAACACAGTCACACTTTACACCGTATAGCTGTCAGCATTTTAACCCTGTTTAATCTAGTTACTACTGTAGCTAACGGTAGGCTAACGTTACCTGCTGCCAAGTGTAACGTGTTATTAGTGTTTACTAGCTAACAGTAGTCTAACGTTACCTGCTGCCAAGTGTAATGTGTTATTAGTGTTAACTAGCTAACAGTAGTCTAACGTTACCTGCTGCCAAGTGTAACGTGTTATTAGTGTTAACTAGCTAACGGTAGTCTAACATTAGGCTACCTGCTGTGTAACGTGTTATTAGTGTTAACTAGCTAACAGTAGTCTAACGTTACCTGCTGCCAAGTGTAACGTGTTGTTAGTTTTTACTAGCTAACCGTAGTCTAACGTTACCTGCTGCCAAGTGTAACGTGTTATTAGTGTTTACTAGCTAACAGTAGTCTAACGTTACCTGCTGCCAAGTGTAACGTGTTATTAGTGTTAACTAGCTAACAGTAGTCTAACATTAGGCTACCTGCTGTGTAACGTGTTATTAGTGTTAACTAGCTAACAGTAGTCTAACGTTACCTGCTGCCAAGTGTAACGTGTTATTTGTGTTAACTAGCTAACAGTAGTCTAACGTTACCTGCTGCCAAGTGTAACGTGTTATTTGTGTTAACTAGCTAACAGTAGTCTAACGTTACCTGCTGCCAAGTGTAACGTGTTATTAGTGTTAACTAGCTAACAGTAGTCTAACGTTACCTGCTGCCAAGTGTAACGTGTTATTAGTGTTTACTAGCTAACAGTAGTCTAACGTTACCTGCTGCCAAGTGTAACGTGTTATTAGTGTTAACTAGCTAACAGTAGTCTAACATTAGGCTACCTGCTGTGTAACGTGTTATTAGTGTTAACTAGCTAACAGTAGTCTAACGTTACCTGCTGCCAAGTGTAACGTGTTATTAGTGTTAACTAGCTAACAGTAGTCTAACGTTACCTGCTGCCAAGTGTAACGTGTTATTAGTGTTTACTAGCTAACAGTAGTCTAACGTTACCTGCTGCCAAGTGTAACGTGTTATTAGTGTTAACTAGCTAACAGTAGTCTAACATTAGGCTACCTGCTGTGTAACGTGTTATTAGTGTTAACTAGCTAACAGTAGTCTAACGTTACCTGCTGCCAAGTGTAACGTGTTATTAGTGTTAACTAGCTAACAGTAGTCTAACATTAGGCTACCTGCTGTGTAACGTGTTATTAGTGTTAACTAGCTAACAGTAGTCTAACGTTATCTGCTGCCAAGTGTAACGTGTTATTTGTGTTAACTAGCTAACAGTAGTCTAACGTTACCTGCTGCCAAGTGTAACGTGTTATTTGTGTTAACTAGCTAACAGTAGTCTAACGTTACCTGCTGCCAAGTGTAACGTGTTATTTGTGTTAACTAGCGTGACATGCAGCGATGTTTCTGTTGCATCGAACGTCTGTTTCGGAGCTTCAGAGAGCAGCGCAGACATTTAAGTGTCACCGTAATGAGGAACCGAAATCTGTGTTGCTATTTCGTCCAGTGGCACCGGTGCCATATTAGCACCGGGTTTTAACATGCGCCGTTAACGTGAACAGAAAATTGAGTTGCCTGTATCTTTTCACTGCAAACCCGTGTGTGGAAAGCGGTCGCACAACAGCTGAAATGTTGTGTTGCGTACGAACGTTGTGTTTAAACTTTATGGAGACAACCATATAAAATATTGACTTATTTTGAAATAAGATTTTCCAGTTTGTAAGTTTTATATATATATATATATATATATATATATATATATATATATATAAACACAAATATTGAACAGGTGGTTTCCAAAGGGGCCAACCAGAGACCACGAAATGGTTGACAATTGACACAATCTGGTTTCCAAGGGCAACCGTTACTGTCGAGCCGACAGAATTCAACAGGAAATACATCATAAAAGCAATGATACCATTTAATTTGGACTTTTCACAACTTAATTATAATTTGATTAATTAAATAAGTATTTAAATTCTACATTTAAAAACTAAAACCCATTAAATTTGCAAGAAATTTGGCAACTAATCCATTTTTCTGTTTGTCTTTTCTCTGCCTCAACATGTAATCCTAAGTCTTCTCTCTCCAGCCTTTAGTTTAGACCGTTGATCCTTTGCACAACACTGTTTCCCAAGCATTCCCAACCTAACCCTTAACTTCTCTGTACTCAACTTTTATTTAGAAATTGTACGAACGACACAGGGATGTTGGAGCCTTGTTAATAAGCAGATGGTTTCAAGGCTTTCTAATGGATTTTGCTTTCTATCTCTTCTTTTCCAGTTTCTTTACCTGATGCTGAGGCAGCATTTCAATCCTAACAGGTAACCTTTTTTCAGTGGTGGAAGTACATTTACTCAAGTACTGTACTTAAAGGGTAACTACGTTTTTTTCCTTGTCGACCTTTCTGTTAAAGAGTAAGATCCTTTTTTTAAACATAAAAACATCCGCGAAATTACGTTCGCTGAACCCACCAGACTCCATGTAAATAAACAGTCATTTTAGCATCGTAAAATACACTATTCAAAGTGGACAGAAACAAAATAAAACTATCACAACTCTAGTTTTGGTTGAAATAAACACATATTTTACCAATTTACATGTGAAAATATGTTGGCTCTATACACGCTAAAAGTATAGTTTTTTTAAATGGAGTCTGGTGGGTTTAGCGCTAGCGACTTCAGAGCTGTTTCTGGTTAAACAGAAAGTTCTTAAAGAGGTTTAAAGGTCGACCTCCTTAGAAATCCTTTCCATAATGTCGTCAGACACTTAGAATAATAATCTGAATCTGTCAGAGGCAAAACAAGCACTTTTGTGAAGGTAAATACAAGATGGAAGATTGTCCTATTAACTTATATTGTAGCTTGTTTCTCCGCTGCCGACTGCAGCGATCTCTCTTAATACTGGACCAATGTCAAAGATTGTTGTTCCCATCAGTCACTTAGACTCTAAAACATAGGAACATAGGTTGGAAAAAAATGGTAGTTACCCTTTAAGTCCAAATGTTGAGGTACTTTACTTGAGTCTTTTCTTTTCATGCCACTTTCTACTTCTACTCCGCTACATTTCAGAGAGAAATATTGTACTTTTTACTCCACTACATTCATCTGACTGCTTTAGTTACTAGTTACTTTACAGATTGAGATTTTTTGCACACAAAACACATGTAGTTTATAAAATGTGAAAAAGTTTGCTAGTTTACTATAAAGTAAACTAGCCAACTGATAAGTAAAACTAGCCAATAATATAACGGCCTACAAGTCCAGCTGAGATTTTTACTTTTAATACTTTAAGTACATTTTTCCTGATGATACCTACATACTTTTACTTAAGTAACATTTTTAATGCAGGAATTTTACTTGTAACAGAGTGTTTTTACAGTGTGGTATTAGTACTTTTAGCTAAGTAAAGGATCCAAATACTTCTTCCACCGCTGCTTTTCTTTAATAAAAATTTGAATCCGGTGTAGATCAGGATCACATAAAAATCAAAATAATGTTAATTAGATTTTGTCTCATTTTGTGTTGTCAGCTCCGGGTCTTTGAACACATCGTCAGCGGAGCATTCAGAGGACCACATCGATTACCTGCACCATTTTGTTCTCTGAACCAGCACCTTCTTTTCAAGGCACTAATATGTGAAATGCTCTGTATATAACACTGTGTGACTTGTGTAAAAAGAGAGTTGTTGCAGAGGATGGTTAAACATGCACTCCATGCACGTTGTCACAGCGCTCCGGTTTTTATAGCTACGTGTAGAGAGTAGGAGTTTTGATACATCTTTTTGATATTAGATCGGTATTTTTCACTGTGGAAATAACACTCCATTGCTAAACCCATCATGTAGGACTGTGAAATAGTTGTGTACAAAAAACTAAGGATTTGCTTATTTTAAAGTGGAGCGCTTGCTTTATGTACCTTTCCACCATGGACTGTGCATACAGTGGTGCTAGAGATCAGCTGAATAGTCTCTTGATACTAACTCATCCAGCATGAAAGCGGAAAGGACTACAAATTACTCCAATTATTTAGCATACTGAGTTACTAATGGACTAAGGGGTCAGCTAATTTAGTGATGTTATTAAAAAAAACAGTTATTGGTTGCTATAATTTTTCCTACTCTCAATACTCACCGTGAAATAATCCCTTCGTAACGCAAAAAAATCCACAGTGCTCACTCCGTATAAAAATGCTTTCCAGAGTTGGAAGCTGAAGCTAAAATCCGAGGTTAACAGTCAAGAGTCGAATCAAGTATGCGTCTTTGTCCTGACAGCGGTGTTTGGTCCCAGCAACTAAAAATTAGGATTGGACATCAAGAACCGGTTCCAACTCTGAATAATTTCAAAAGTCATGATTCCAATGGAATTTTTATTGGAATCGTATGGAAAATTTGGTTTGGAATCCGACTACGGTTCCAAATTTAAAGGGTAACTATCGTTTTTTTCCAACCTGGACCCTATGTTCCTGTCTAAGTGACTGATGGGAACAACAATCTTTGACACTGGTCCAGTATTAAGAGAGATCTCTGCAGTCGGCAGTGGTAAAACAAGCACTTTAGTGAAGGTAAACACAAGCTGGACAATTGTCCTATTAACTTACATTGTAGCTTGTTTCTCCGCTGCCGACTGCAGCGATCTCACTTGATACCAGACCAATGTCAAAGATTGTTGTTCCCATCAGTCACTTAGACACAAACACATGGAAACATAGGGTCCAGGTTGAAAAAAACAGTAGTTACCCTTTAACCACTGCTTAAACCGAAAGATGTTTCTGGATTTTCAGAACTGTAGAAAAGCAAACTTGAGACCAGACCAAAAAAAAGTTATTCACTTGGTGAAATATCAGGTTAAAAAACAAACAGTAGTTATCCTTTAACGCGCAAGTTTTTGTTTTCCGTAGCAGCCGCCGTACTTCCAGGTGCTTGTGCTGCAGCCACAGAGCGCACGGCGCTCTGAAGTCTGGCTGTATTTTTAAAAAGCCCTGTAAAACTGTAAATCACCATTGAATCTAAATAAAATCTTCCTCTACCTGTGAGATAAGCATGTGACCCGTTTTCAACTCCACCCCTCAAAGAACCGGAATCGATAAGAACCGGAATGGAAAGGAAGAATCGGGATTGGAATCAGAATTGTTAAAATCTAAACGATGCCCAACCCTACTAAAAAGACCTCAACTTTAGAAGATACGCAGGCGATTTGGCAAACAGACTGCTAGAGGGATTTAGTTTTGACCACTTTAGACAGGAGGAATGATCACGGCGACCAATAACTTGAGTATGTTACGTTTTTGGTGACGCGGGAAAATATAGGCTTGAAAAATCTGAACTACTCTAATTTTTTTTAATGAAAAATGTGTCAATTGTATTTTCTAGAAAAAAGGAATTGGAAAAAGTAGTTTTGGCGTCTCTACTGAAATTCAAGTATGAAAATCAGCCCTAGCACAGGCTGGCCCAGTCCTATCAGGACACACAAAGAAGTTATTGTAATTGTTACACAGCTCTTATGACAGTCCTGAGAATTTAAGGAAGTCTGGATAATTATGACACACGTATGACTACAAAACCAATGCAGTTGTAACCCCGCTGTCATTTCATATTTTGGTTCCAACCGTTGCCAAGGAGGTTATGTTTTCCTTGCCAGGTTTACGCAGTTTGGTGGTATTATTTCCGGATTCATTTCTGCTCTTACTTGAATGGAAACTAACCTGGCGTGTGTATCCAGTGGTTGTCTTTCACTACGTGTGTTTTGTGGCACATCTGATCAGCATACACATTATTGAATGAACATCTTTAAATCCATTTGGGATTGAAACCAAATTTGAAATGGAAAGTGCTAAGATGATTTATTTTTTCTCTCTGTGTTTCTTTTGATGGTTTAAAGCGATTATTTGCTCGACGCATGGATCACTTGTTTTCTTTCTACAGTATTCTTTCAGTAAAGTATGTTCAGACTGATGTTGTGGGACTCGTACACTGAGTTGTGGTGTTAAGCTACGTAACAAAGGGATCAAGTGTTTTTGATACTAAATATGTATTGTACATTTGATTTGGTTTTATAACTTCCCCGGTGTATTGGACAGTAAAACACTCATTACTACTGAAGCCGATTGGTCACTGCAGAGCTTATGTTGGGTTGTAAAATGCTCTAATGAGGTGTACTAGGGCCCTGCTGTTTATCACTACCTGTACCACTTGTACAGATTGTTTAGATGATCACAGTTTATCCCACAAACATTGTAATGTAACTACCTCCTCTAATTTCCTTGTCTCATGTCCTGTTGAAATTGGACTGATTTTAATATCAAGTAAAATGAATTAAGGTATTCTTGAGTGATATTTTTTTGTCCAGATTTTTGGCACCAAGAGCTCCGATTTGTTTCGGCATCTCACTTCCCACACATCATCTGTCAGTGTTCCCGGACATCTCTGCTGTCTGTCGCTGCTGATAGAAACTAGTCTTAATTGTGTTTATTCCAAACAACCGGACTGATTGCTGATTGAGCCAGTTACTGTATATTTGAAATCTAAACTATCATTCGAATGTGTGGAAAATGTATATTTAATCTGTAATTGATTGTGTATGAGCACAACAGGGCATTCTACTCCAGCAGGCACTCTGATCTACTGCATGCCTTCTATCTCTTTCACTAACGCAAAATAGAGGAATCAAAATGGAGGAATGGAGTTGTGTCGGAACAGATAATCCTGACACCAAACTATCTGAAAAGCATTTTTATTTTAACCTATTTTGACCCAATGGGAAATGAAATTCACACTGTGATTGCACCGTCAACGAAAAGATGAGCTGGCACTAGTCTAGAAGATAGACCGCCTTTATATCAGCACCAAACCATCCACTCAGCCCTTCCCCAACACCAAGACCTGGCAGCACATCACCCCATCCCTCATTCACCTTCACTGGCTCCCAATTAAGTCCCCCATCACATATCAAATCCTCCTTCTCACCTACAAATCCCTCCATGCCCTGGCCCCACAGTACCTCTCTGACCTCCTCCATCCATACACACCACGCTGTCCTCAGGCGCTGGCCTGCTCTCCGTTCCCCACACCAGACTCTGTACCTTCAGAGACAGAGCCTTTAGTGTTGCAGCCCCACCCCTCTGGAACACCCTCTCTGGACAGATTCAAAAAAACTCCTGAAACACCAGCTGTTCACCACAGTCTACAACCTCCCTTAGGATAGCCACAGTCATTCTGTAAAGTGTCCTTGGGTTTCATGAAAGGCATTATACAAATAAAAGTTATTATTATTATTAGTCTATATCCTCGACGTTCCACTTCTGGTTCAGGTGCAGAGGGAAATTCCACTGGATGTCATGTCTTTTTTCGGCCAGGTGTCCGTCCCCTTCATCGGTCTTTGTGTTGGTGTTCTAACCTCCGGTTGATTTCTGAGGACTACGGTTAACTGCTCCTCCTCCTCTTAGTGTCCGGTATGTACCGGATCAGCCCGTCAAACCGTTTGAACATATCCCCACCTTTGCATTGGTACAGCTTTAGGCCTAAGTCTTGCATTAAAATACATATTGTATCTTTATTAGTGTAAACTTCAGGTTCATAATTGTATTTAGAGGTTATATCAGAATAGGTTTACATGGTTTATTTTCAAAAAACACCAGATTTTTGTTGTACTGCACATTGCTGCAGCTCCTCTTTTCACCCTGTGTGTTGAGCTCTCTGTTTTAGCTACAGAGTGAGACCTCTCACTTCTGTTCCAACTTTGTTGGGAGTCGCACATGCGCAGTAGCTAGGTAAGGACTACTAGCCAGTCAGAAGCAGAGTATGAGGGCGTGCTCTGACAGTACCTAGGTAAGGACTACTAGCCAGTCAGAAGCAGAGTATGAGGGCCCTGACAGTACCTAGGTAAGGACTACTAGCCAGTCAGAAGCAGAGTATGAGGGCGTGCCCTGACAGTACCTAGGTAAGGACTACTAGCCAGTCAGAAGCAGAGTATGAGGGCAGCTAGCAGCTAGGCGAGCGAGGGGAGGGGGGCAAAAACATAAAAAGAAACCATTTTATTAGTACACTGTGAATACAGTATTTTGTTAAATGATTAGGTCATAGAAATGAAAAGGGTATTGTTTATTTGGTATTTGGTCGGAACACTGAGCTACTGTAGGAATAAAGACATCAGCCATCACCAGCTATCATCTTTTAATTATCTGCTGAGTTACAGTCCTCCAAATGTACAACTCATGACATTTACAACAAACACTTAAGTTTATAGTATTTTATGCAGTTACTATGGATACATCTCCACAGGCATATGTCTTTAGAAGAGCACAAATCTGATAAATAACCATTCATACCTTTAAAAAAAAAAAATAAAAAAAAAATGGCGTGGGCCCAGACCAGGAAACCCACCGTGGCATGTTAACAGAGGGTCGTACAGTGTGCATGTTAGCAGAAATCCCTTGACTAGAAGAACCAACTGTCAAACATAAAGAGAGACCTGTCTGACCGGTCTGTGTCTGCATTCAGTTACCTGCTCTCACAAGATCCCAGACTTTGCTCCACCACGCGCACGCGCACACGCACACACACACACACACACACACACACACACACGCTAGTGTCCCACTTTTGTGATTTCGGGGGCACTATTGTGTGTTATAACCGAATCACACAGTGGATCTTTGTAGCTGTAGTACTCCAGTCTACCTTCTGAATTCTTAGTCTCATGCTCTTCATGGATTACTCCACCATCTCAGCCCATCCAAAAATATAAAAAAGGATCCTCAATTGATATTTTCTTGAGTTTGTCCACAGTGCTACAAAAGCAAGAATTTGATCTGTAGAAATGTGGGCACGCAAAGGCTCAAACAGATTAGGCAAACTGCCATGCATCGATTGGATTGATAATAGGCAATCTTCTTCTCAGGAACCTAAAGATGGGTGCACGGTAACAAAGCATGACCAAAAACATGATTTCATCTGACCAAGAAAGGACTTTTTTACCAATACCAACCATGTCAAATCAAAGAATTTGTGAAAAAGACATCCTGCGCCATCTTTGATTTTACATGCTTGGTTTTGACTTTCATTAAAGATCTTTACTTTGCACCCACCTGACATTGCTTTTCTCCCCTTACGGATCGCCACGAAGATTTGTGCATTTGTAATCGCAATAGGGCCTGGAAATATATCGATATTATATCGATATGGTGATATGAGTCTTAGATGTCTTTGGATATCGTGATATGATATGACATAAGTGTAGTCTTTTCCTGGTTTTAAAGGCTGCATTACAGTAAAGTGATGTACTTTTCTGAACTTCTGTTCTATTATTTACCTTTTCCCCACTTAGACATTTTGTCCACATTACTGATGATTATTTATCTAAACTGTAAGTGTGAAGATATTTTGTTAAAGCCCCAATTGTCAACCCTAGAATATCGATATCGAGGTATTTGGTCAAGAATATGGTGATATCTGATTTTCTCCCCATCGTCCAGCACTAAATCGCAACATCTTCTGAAATCCAACACAAGACTATGATAAGTAGTATGACTGTGCTGGCTCAGGGCTAACAGAGCTCCTGCAGAAGTTGTTCATCTCCGTTGATGGTTAAACTAGTAAAAGATTGCCGTATTGTCATTTGGACAGACACACAATCAATCCCTATTTTGGTCTGGTCTGCACTCAGTCTTGGAGCTTACCGGACTCGACCCACGAAGGTAGACTTGACTACAGCCCTGTTCTCCACTATGATGGATTCACCTAGTTCTTAGGTGGAGACTGAAGGAGCCTCTAACCTCACTGTACAGCTGTTGGAGCACGGGGAATGTGTTTGGACAACTGTTGAATTAAAAATCGGATAAAATCTCTAGATCAAAGTCTTAAAGAACAAGTGCAAAAAGAATGAGTGTGGAGGTGTCAGTGGAGCAGAGTGGGCTGTACTTTGGGCTATGCGAGCTCTAGAGAGGTAAAATGAACACTGTCACACCTTCAACAGGACTAAAACATGCACAGTTTCTAGTCAATTTATACTCGAGCTACATGGGACACAACTGGGCACATCATGGATGCCTGCTTTTCTTAAAAATGGGGAAAAGAAGTCACAACAGGAAGTCGTTTTTTTTGTTCTTTTGTGCACATTTTTCACTGGTGAGTTACCGGCGGATGGTATCACAGCTATGGTCGTAAAAGAGTGTTGTCTCTTATCTATTGCGTTAGGCTGTTTATGGTGCCTCAGCTCCTGTGGAGCTACTTGTAGCAGAAGATGCATGCACAAGTAGAGTTGGGGACCAGGGTTAGACTGACGGAGATAGAGCAGTAAGTCAATGGTGTCCACCTCTACACAAATCCCTCCACTGACCATTTCAGGGTGTATGTTTGTAAAGCCTGGCAAGACACCAGCCTCACCCTGCCTACCCACCTACAGAAATCTCATTATTATGGCTGTCAGAGGAGTGCCGGGGCCCCACAGTAGTCTAAGAACGGGTTCAGAGGCTTTTCCACCCAAACAAGGATCCAATTCTGGGTGAAATATTTGTAATCAAAATTAAAAATTGAATTCATGATTTGTATATAAGCACAGAGAATTGTCTTTCCAAATCAACATCATTCTAACCCTAGTGGAGATGGGCGGGGCGAAGGGGTGGGGGTGGGGATAGAGACATGACTATGTCTGGCTGGCAGTTAACGTGACATGGTACCTTGGCACATGACGATGGGGCACGGGGTGGGGGGGGGGGTGGGAACAGTCATGAGGTGTCATTAGGTGGTCAGGCAGGCATTTGGGTGGGTGGGTGTGGGTGGGGTTGGACACAGTCATTTAGCTCTGGGCAGTTAGTCGCTGCTCTGTGAGCGACGCCTGGTGCGAGACCGTTTTGTTTTCGTGGGCCCTCAGCTTGGACACCACGTCGATGAACGCCAGGCTCTGGACCTCTTTGTGGAGAGGCTCTAAAAAGAGAGGGGGAAAAGTATCGGGAATTACTCAAATAAAAGCTGGCATTCAAGCAACGGGACAGACAACAACAGAGGGACGTCACACACACTCATCTGCTGCTCTGAGTTTCTCTCCTTAAAATAGGTTCTTTTTGAATAATTAGTGACAATAAACAGTATTTGTGTTCCAAAGACAAACAGAGATGGAGAATGTGGAGTATGACTTGACTGTCCTGTCCTCTGTCCTCCTACCTGTGCTGAGGCCATTCACTGAGAGAGGGGCTGCTTTGGCTCAGCCAGCAGCTTAGTAACAATTTGCCAAATGTTAATATACGTGGCAAATTAAAGTGCAATAATATTGTTCAATGTTGGGATCGATGACGACTTGTCTCAGTATGAGATTAAATGGTTTGTTGTTTAAGCTGTGCATGCTCCTGCAAGGTGCTCGCACCTCCACGCCCCCTGACGGCACTGATCCCCATCGAGGCTACACTTACACCTTTCTGACGCAGAAAAGTAACATTACGCCTCTCAGTTATTTCCAGAGATGGGACTCAGCCATGGTTCAAACTCCTCGTCTTCCAACCATATGTCCAAAAACCTTCCCCATTAGCTAGGTAGCGGCCGGGTATAAAGGGACCTTCATGTAACGTTAAGAAGCAGCAGCAGTCATGGGTTAGTGAGTGCGCTAATGGTTGTCCTTTTCAGGTGACGTCAACTCAAGCAGGGTTCTATAAGTCAACTACACAGAATCCCACTACGCACCCATGCAACCTTTAAATTCATGCTAACTTTAGCATACAACCTTTTTGGACAAATATACATTTTGAAAACAAGCTACAATATGCAATGCCTTGGAGAACTAACTTTTCTAGGACTTTTTGAAGGACTTTATCAACTGTTTGAGTCTCACCTGAGCCCATGACTGCACAGATGAGGATCATGGAGTTGTATTTGATCTCTGGTGCACTCCTCTCGTCTGACAGCAGCTTGTGAAGCACCGAAACCAGGTTGGCTCCAACAAAGTCCTTCTCAGCCGCAACTGAAATCCAGAAAAACAACAGGTTTTCTACAGTATGTACTACAGAGAAAAAGCAGGTGGAATTAAATAATAAAGTCACAGGACTGAGTCCAAGTGTTTTCAGAACTCCTGCAGAGAGCTTAACGTAGTCGTTCACACAGTCCTACCAAGCTTCCGTTCACGCTGGATCACATACTCCAAAGTGCAGCCTAACTTTTTTCATGTTCTCCAGCATGCTTGGCTATGTAAACTGGATTTCTGAATAGGTAGAAATGTAACGGGGAAAGACAATCACCGTGCTTTTTGCTCCTCCAGACATTATGAATCCAGAAATGACCACGTTTGATTTTCAGATGTCTCTGGGACTTAAACAGGTACAAAGTTATTTTGGCTATATTGACGACGGAAAGAAATGCTGTTGGTATCAAACACAGACGATCTCAATATAACAAACGCATGATTAAAGCGACACAATGCCAATATTTGTGGCGGTGTGAAGAGATTCTACAGATCCTGTATCCGTATCTCACGATTCAATTCTGAGTCTTGGGTCACGATTCGATTCAAAATAGATTCTGGATTTAGCACAAAGGGGTGCTAATTTCAAGATATACTCCGAACCGCTGTGTGCTACTAAAGGCGGTGTGGCAAATTATGGCTTGAAAGCAGAGTAAAGTGCGTATAAGATTATGGAGTTTTTAGATTTAAAAATGTCATATCAACTGATTGCAATAATGTCAACACAAAAAGGCAAAGCTATGCCCATCTTCAATTCTGCAGACTCAACAAGAACTACGTTTTGATGGATTTCTTTTTACTCTTACCCAAATCCAGCGCTGCTATGAGACCCAAAGCCACCAGTGCTTCATTCTGCATAATCATATGCTCACTAGTTGCCATGGTGACTAAGTGCTTGACTCCTCCACCCTGGATGACAGATCTGACCACTTCCTGAAAAAGAAATCACTCTAATAAACCAACCCTGAGATGTACTTCCAGAATCTTTCAGCAGCAGGATGTTCCTGACACTATCATGTGTTAAAGCCAGACTGTGTCACCTTTAGAAGATGAAATAACAAACATTGTATCAATAAACAATAAAAATGCACAGTTTCTCAATTCGATACACTCAGAGGTCTGGCTACTACAGTAGCTGATGCTGACTCCTCTTTATTTGTGCTTCTGCTACACTACATTTTAGCCTTTACTCATGTCACACAGTTGCCACTTGTGGCTGCTCAGCAGAGGTCACATACGAGTTGCTTTACAGTCATAATGGGCAGTGTTTCCTCAGTGGTGTCTGCCTAAAGGCTGTGTTCTCACAGAGGAGCCCATCCAAAGGAACACTCCAGTCTGACATAACTGCTCACCAGGGGCTTTCAAAGTCTGGCACTGTGGACCCCCTCTAGACAAAATGGAGACAACTGCCCCCCCCCTCCCCATATAAAAAAACATTCTGAGCCTTAATGCTGTCAAAGAAAAAACATTCATAAGCATTATGTCACTCCTATTATTCTTAGTTTTTAAATGGGGGATAAGCATACTCTAAGTTTTGGAATAATTTGGGGGTTTGGGGGATGTAAACAGGAAATATAATGTTGCCCTGAGTGAGCTAGTTAGCTGTGGGCCAAACCTATATTGGATCATATTCTGACAAATTGGCACCGGTAAAGTATGCTGAATTAGCCAGTGCAGCTCCTGTTTGCAGTGCACCCATGGATGCACAGAACTCTTTAAAACATGAGGATTCTCAGGCAAGTTCTCGAGCCATAAGGAGGATAAGGAAGTGTATCTGTGGTGGACATCTGAGATAAGATATCCTTGGAAAGTCACACTGAATCCAAAAATATGTATATCACAGCTGTGTTTTCAGATGTGACTGAGTTATGTAGGAATTTTGAAGTAAATTGTGCCAATCCGTTGCAAAGGTTTTTAAAGCAGCTGTAACTGCTGACTGTGATGGTGAGGTGAGGGGGGGCAAACTGCCCCCCCTCACCTCCCCTTCAACAGCTTGAACCCTCTGGTTTAAACAGTCCAGGAATGATTAACACCTAGCTTACTGAAGACCTGAAGAGTACTGGGTCTGACCTTGGACTTGCTGTGTCGAATGAGGGCCGACAGGAGCCTGTTGGACTCGCCCATCACCCCTGCATGATCTTTGGCTTCACACCACTCCACTAGCCTCTCCACCAGTTTCCCATTGGTTCCCAGCTGGTCTGCGGCTTCAGCTGAAACGACAGACACACACAATTGCCGTCATTTATTCTGGTGTTGCCAAAGTCCAGCAAAATAATCCTTTTTCTTGATTATTTGTACCCAAATCTGTCTATATCGACGACGTTTCATTTCCGGGATTGTTCAGGCGCTGCCGGAAATTTCTGAGGACTCTGGTTAACTGCTCCTCAGATCTCTGCAGGGTAAATCCAGACAGCTAGCTAGACTATCTGTCCAATCTGAGTGTTCTGTTGCACGACAAACTACTTCTGAATGTACACATGTTCCACCAAAACAAGTTCCTTCCCGAGACTATTTAGCAGAAGCACTGTCATTGTGTCTGGAGCTTAGCGCCGCCCAAGACTATTGTGATTGGTTTAAAGAAATGCCAATAAACCAGAGCAAGTTTTTCTTTCCATCCCAGAATGCTGTGTGGACTAGTCAGAGCCTCCTCTGCAGCGCTGTGCAGGAAGGTCTAGAAATGCGAGATTTTTCCCAAATATATCCAACGGTAACACGGTAACTCTCCAGCCACCTCTCCGTCAGCTCTGCAAATGTATTCTGAATTGTCTATTTTACAAATATTAGTTGTGCTTTTTGTGGTTGACATTGGACGGTGATGGCATGTGGCTAGGAGTCCCTCATCAGGATCAGAAAATCCACTTGCCAGTCTCCAGCCGACCCTGGCTAGCTAGCCAGCTGGCCGGTCAAGTTTCCAAATGTAAACATCAGACTAAACACAGAAGAAAAGGTGGAGAAGATGAGCTCAAGCCAGCAAGACCATCTCTGCCGTCATCTCATGACTACAAGTCGCTCATTAAGATAGGAAACTGTACACACCAGTCTCCTGCTGACTCTGCTGGCCTGGCCGGTCAAGGTTTTCAAATGTAAACATCAAAGTAAACAGAGGACAAGGAGAAGATGGCTATCATCTACAACCTACGGCTACGATAACTGCGACCATCTCCATCTCTATATGAGAGGAGGCACCAAGGCAAGCGTGGAGGAACTGAACACCAACTGTGTCTTCTCTGCTGCCAGTGTGCAGGCATGTGACCTCCGTGTCTGCGTTGGTTTCCAGCAGGATGTCAGGAGCTGTGGAGTCCTTTCGCCAAGACTTCCTGGATCCTGGCGTGCTGGAGCCATTCAACCGGATGGCTCTTTTTCTGTGTGTCGATCGGGATTTGTACCTCGTACGAGGTCACGTAACAAATAAAACATTGACTGATTGATCAGTTATATTTTTTGAAAAAACTCAAATGGTTTTGAGGATTTTTTTCTCTCTCAGGTGACTAAACCACATTTTTATTTCCCGCTCATCGGCAACTTTCTTTATATTAAACGACCTGTGTCAAGACTTAAGCAGCAGTTACCCTATGTGTGTGTCTTCATGATTATCATACCAAAGCTAAAAGAGAGCCGAGGGAAAAAGAACGTAATCAACTGATGACCATGTTTTGAGAAGATACACCTTAGAATTTAGAACTGCGTCACAGTCTATAATGGGTTGTCAGAGTGGATATATTTGCTGTGATAATGTTCATGGATTTGGTGCAAACATAAGATAACTGATAAAAATCTCTACCTTGTGTATCGATGAGCATACGTAACGTCCCCAGGAGTTTAAACTGGACTGGAGGCATCTCGGATTGCAAAAACTTCAGCACCACGTCTGCTACTCCAGCTGACAGCATCTTGGATTTGTTTACCACTGGAGAGAGGAAATGAGCTGCATTAAAACACAGAAGCAACACTGCAAAGACTTCCATTGATTATCATACGGTGTTTCCTCAGCGGGGGGAAAGGGTTAGGATTTTAAAAATTAGTACGGGTGCACTAGCTACACGGCCGGCCGCCAACAGCAATGAACAATAGTTATGTTATGGTTCCTGAGCATGTTCCCATAGGAACATATTATACTGGTACAGCTAGAAAAAGTTGTAAGCCGTAACATTACACAAGTCAATGCAGTGTGTCGTTTGTTTTTAGCAACAGTTTGCTTTATTTACAGTAGTTGCTCAAAAGCATATGTCTTACAATTCCATTCCAGGATATAGTGTCCTTTCTCTCACAGAAAGAGTTCTATTTCAGTCTTTGGACCAGAATAACATCTGCTCAGAGTCCATTCAGCTTGACAGATATCAGCCATAGCTGATTAACACTGACAGATACAGAGCACATTTTGCAATGTGAATCTCAGATCACATTTTCACTCACTATGACCACTGCTTGTTTCATAACAAAGACTGAACTGTAGGCGATAGGATTTTGTGTTTGCTTTTATGACTATTCGGTCATTTTCTATTGAAAGCTACAGTGGGTAACTTATTTCACATGTATATGATATTTGCTCAAACTGTCACTTTATCCTGAGAGTACAACATGAGAAAGATAATCTATGAAAAAATAAATAAATCACGTTCCTCTGCCTCCTCCTGGTGCTCCTAATGGCGTAAGAAAACAACCAATCAGAGCCGAGGAGTCTCTAACGCAGTGTCAAGGACTGCTCGTGAACTTCGGTCAAACTGTAAAACTAGGCAGCGCTGATCAAATATGAATCAAGATTCTGTTACTGCCTATTTCTCTTCTTAAATGTTTTCAGAAAGACGTTTTAGTGTACGGTTTAGCTGTGAAATGAGAATGTTTGGGTTTGGCTCAATAAAAGTTACCTTTAATTCAAGAAATGTTTCATGTTTATGTTATGTTATTTTTCTCACCTTGCTTTTGTTCATAAAATGAGATGTACTGGTATAACTTAATTTTGATCGCTATACTTTTTTGAGTACTGTCTATAGCAAAAAACACGAGCCAAATCGGTGCTAGCAACATGGAGCTACTGCAGCTAATGCCCAGAGCTCCCAGTTAGCTAAAACGGCAGTTATGGGGGCATATCATAAAGAGTGCCTTTGTGCCTCTTAACAGACTCAAAATGCAATTAAAATGTCTGTGCAACATGAACAGGGCCCTTACATGACAACAAGATGCGTTTAGCAACTTAGCCATTGTTAAAAAAACTATGTAACTACATGGAAACGGACCAAATGATGTTTGTGCCCTGTACAGTAAAATAGTGTTTTAGACGGCTAGCTGTAGTCTCGCTAAGTCCCGTGGGAATTCAGTTTAGCAGGAGAAAGGTAAATAGCAGTGTGCATGTTGGAGGAGCGTAGTGTGTGAAGAGTGAAGATCGGAGTTGTTCACAAGGGAAGAAGCTTGGAGTTCGAAAAACAAGTGTTGATATACTGTGGAAAAGATATGGTTCGCGTTTGTGCCTTTCCAAATTGTGAACACTATTTTAAAAATCACTATTTTACTGTACAGGGCACAAACATAATTTGATCCGTTTCCAGTTACATAGTCACTAATATGGTCATAACCACTACATTGCTCAATTACCTATTTTTGAGGGTGAAATAAAATACCAATTTTCGCGGCGAAGGCTTGAACGGTCTTCTGGAAGACATCCACCAGACCAGCGGGCGCTCGTTGGATTGTTGTCGGCTGCGTGAAGCCAGGAGGGCGGGGAGGAGGCAGAAGCAGGGACGCCGGCCGGACCTGCTAGCCCGGCTAAGGAAACCACAACGATCGACACGGACAAGACTCCTACTCACCAACGCCAGATGGAATGCACACAAAATGGATATTTATGTTACAAATACACACGGAACTGCTGCTTGATGATTATTACCAAAGCCGGGCTGGACACACTCACTCATCAAAAAAGTATAGCGATCAAAATTAACGTAAAAATTTCCCGGAGTTCTCCTTTAAGAATAAAGAGTATATTATATTATGTTTTATAAATATTAGGGCTGTCAAAGGATTACATTTTTAATCCCGATTAATCGCATGATTGTCATAGTTAACTCGCCTCCTAGTTTAATTTTTAATTGCAAATAATCACACATTTTTGTATCTGTTATAGATGTACTTTAAAAGTAGTTTTTAATGCTCAAGTGGTATTTGAGACTGGACTACTCCGGTGGTAGCTCAGTTCACATCGACAGCACATGTAAATAACTTTAGTCTTGTTGCGCCATCCAATCCCCTTCATGGATGTAATACAAGACCCGTAAGACCCGCTCCCAGTCCGCCGCCTCGTCTCTGTCAGAACAATAGGTATTTATGTGCATTAAAGTACAGTTACCCTAACCCACCCAGTCAGACTTGGGTCCAGTCATACCTTAGTAACTAGGAACCAAATGGACCTTTAAAGAACTCTAGATGACACAGATGCTGTGTGTGTGTGTGTGTGTGCGTGTGTGAGAGATGCAGCGGCTCACCGGGTATGGCCAGGTTCCGCAGGGCGCTCAGTGCTGCATGTTGAACAGTGACGTTGCCTTCCTCAACGTGCCGATCCAACAGCTCCAGAAGCTTCTGCACAATCCCAGTGTCCACCATGTGGATGCAATTCCCATCTACACATTAAGAAATAAATGCAACAAAAGCAGATACTTTCATGTTGGGTCACATACTGACCAGCGCTGGCTGGGTCCTACGGTTCAATTACTGTTACGAGTTATTAATGCTCTAACATAATATTATATCAAAGGTAGATATGTTCCCAGTAAGTCATCAAGTTTACAAATATGTATAAATATCTTGAATAAGGTTAAATTATCCCAAATGTACTTTTTGTCCACTATAATTTAATTTACTTTTGCCAAAGCACATCACTCCCTCAGCTGACGAGATGAAATTGGATCGATACCACTTTGAATAGGTTTGTGATACAATGTATATCAGTATTTTATTTGTTGTACTACTGTCATTTTGCTGCTGCAATGTCCCACTTTAACAGGGATGATAAAAGTTACGGTCGATAACTTTCCTCTGGGACTTAAAGATACATTATAGTGTGTACTTTCTGTCTCCCCCATGAGGAATTTTAAGTAATAAAAACAAAACTGCCATGATACAAGCCTTCCGTGATCGTGCACACGCCCCCACCCCTCCTCCACGCAGTTGCTAGTAGCCAAGGAGGACACGGAGGATTAAAAAAACATGATGGACTCTTCAGAAGAGGTCATTACCTTCACTTAATTTTCTGCGTTCAAAATACGAGAAATCCAGAGAGCGTTGTGTGGAGCTGATAGTCTTAATTAGCTTTTAGCAACTCTTTTGGCAACGGCCTGAATGTAACGGATGTTCATTAATATGAAAAAGTAACGCACTAAAGCTTTAATCTTGCATCGATGTGAAGTTAAACTTACCGTTGCGAGCAAAATTAGCAATGGCCAGCGCCCCAGCGAGCTGCAGCTGATGGTTATGAGAAGGTATCCAGGACAGGACCCTCTGGAAGACGCTGCCCTTTCCTCCCTCAAACAGCTTCTGCATGGACTCGTCTACACAACACAAGGAAGACAGGTTACTGTACAACGCCCGTCAATACCGCACTGACCAAAAACACAAGCCTGTTCCTGACTGAACAGTTCAAACTTAATTTGAACTTGTTTATTTATTTATTTTTAATATATATTTATTGACACCTTTATTGTATGGTTTATCAAGACACACAATGATGGTTAATGTATTTTATTACTAGAAGCATACATGCACTCTCACTTTAGAAAATAAACAAGGTTATTTACATATAAAAATATATATATAATGCAATAAGGCACTGAGGCATTCTCTATGGCTTAGTGGCAGGTATTTATGTTATCCCTGCTGATTCAACACACACGTGTTTTTTAGTCTTCCCTCTTCTGTGTCTTGTTTGGGGAAGCAACTCTTCAAATGTGCATTGTTCAGCTTATATGGTAGTATCCCAAAATGATAGTGTCTTCTTGTCCACATAAGATAAGTACACCACCTCCGTTAATGCAGCTCAGAGACGCCGGAGGCAGCTACCGCAGTTAAACAGCCCGGGGCTGGACAACCTGACTCTGGACAGTAAAATTGGGATCCCATTAGCGCTAGCTTCACAATGGAGCGTTCAATCAAGACAATGCAGTTTAGCTGGCTCACATGTGTGAGATACAGTACATGTATAGCATCGTGCTCGCACTGTTTTGAAGCAAAGGCTAGTGGTCATACTGTAAATGTAAACATTTACACAATTACAACTTGTGAATAAAAACTATTTTAGTATAATATTTAAGCAGTTTAAATGAGTAAGGGGCTGTTTGGCCGCCAGCCGGCACTTATGGAAAGCTTTGAAAATAGCATGTCATCTAAACCTGGCACTGGAAACGCTGACACACCATATATATAACACACCATGTTCAGGTCTATTTCACTGCAATAATATATTACATAAAAGGTTGAATTATTAATACTCAACATCAGTGCTGGACAGAAGACTGTGTGCTTTTAGTTTTATGAACATGTGTGTAGGTTATAATTCACTAAATCATGACCTTTTTTAGCACATTCTGCACTAAACCATTCATCCTCCTTTTTTTCTTATGTTGAACAGCTATTTCGGATACATTTGTACCTGTAGTTATTGTTTATTTCATATTAATGTTTAATATGTGTATGTATGCACCAACCACCTAGGCAAATTGCTTATAAGTGTTACTTACTTGGCAATAAATCCTTTTCTGATTATGACCATGTACATTTGGCTGCAGGATCTGTGCTGCAACAGTAATCTAACAGTTTGAAGTACATTTCCAATTACTGTTACACAAGGTTCTTTTCATGTTTAGATTTGGCTGCCTGTGCCTACCAAATGCTCTGAAACCTAATCCACCCTAACGTTATGTAGCTAACTTATTTTACCGTTGAATATTTTATGACAGAACACATCCACCAAAGCAAGTTTGTGGTATAATTCTACAACCAGTTCTTACGAGTTAACATTGTGTTTACCTCCCAGCAGCAGGAGAACCATGAGGTCTGAGGCAGTCTTGAGCTGGGCAATGTCCTCCTCCCTCTCTCCATCTACAGTTTGAGCCACCACGTCCAGGAGACACTCTACCAAGCCGGCCTCCACCAGCTGGAGCTTTATCAAATCTGGCAGGGGAAGGAGGATGAGACATTGAGAGCAGGCCTCAGTGAGCAGTAAAGTCTGAAACACAGACACTGCTGCTGCAATGCAGTGGTGCTTCATATGACATGCATCATATATGCATCATATAATGCAGTTAGCACACATGGGACTCATCACTGCCCAGCGTACCAACCTGACTGCACAATCTACAAAAAACAAACGGCAACAGAAAATGTGAATCAATGCGCTTCCATCCACAACCATTATGCGAATATTAGATAGTGTAGCGCATCCAGATAAGTAGTTGGTGGAGCTCATTCTGCTGTGACGTGCCATTAATTAATTAACCATTGCAGAAGAAGAGGGAACAATGAAATGACGTCATTAAAAACCAAACCTCAAACGGTGGAAAGCCATGTGGAAAACAGGATGGAAATATAGCATTTATGTTTATTTCATGTACAGATTTGAGGTAACCTCTCCTCATCAACCACACAGGTCTAAAAGCAGAGCCAGTAGCCTGTGTAGTGTGTGTGGTGGAGTGAGTCAGAGAGTGACAGTGACCTAATCCCAAAGTCCAGACTCATGGACTTTGAGATTGGGCCACTGTCACTCTCTCACTCGCGTTCTCGCGAAATTCGTAAGGGCTTAGGGTTGTCCCAGTGTCGAATTTCAAAGGGCGTGAGGGTTTGAGGACACACTTACCGAGCCCTTTCCGTGAGTCTGCATCGCTGCAGACTTCACCAAAGAGAATTACCCACAGTTCAATGCGTTGTGACGTTTACCTCGGAGACCATAGGGAAATCCGGAAATTACAAAGGTAAACAACAGCACGACCACGACCACGGAGCACAGACTAACCTGTTGTCCAGCTTGTAAAACAAGAGGTTGAAAAAATGTGGAATCAGGCAGCCGTCTCCTGTGCCTCGGCCGTGTGGAAAGCAACAAACTTAAAATGAAAATTCCCAAACCGGCAAGTGTCAGCAACATCTTTGTTATTAAACATCGCCAAGGTAACATGAGATCTCATAAAGTACTGTCCCAATCCCATTTCTACCTATCTGAGCCCTATCTGATCAATTAAGTCTGTGAGTCTTTAGTCCTTAGTCCTCAGGGCTCACTTTGGGACTGAGCCAGTGACTGCAGAGAGAATGGTCAGGGCCAATGAGAGTTTAGCCTAGTAGCGAAGATATCAAGTGAATGTACAGCTGAGGTTGCAGTTTTGTGTGTACTGTATGGGAAAGCTCGAGCAGGAAAAGTGAACACCTGTTCTCCAGAGCGTTTGCGTCGTTGAACGTGACACACTACTGGCAATGGGAAAGGAGTCGATGGCATATTGTTTAGGGGTTTTCCTGTGTTAAAAAAACCTGCATATACACGGTACATTTTGGTGGGAAAAGGGTTTAAGTCTCATGCATCATATACGTCGCGATTTATTCACTAAGTCTATTTCCATTGCATTTTGTCGCATTTTGCTTCTAGCATTTTTTGGAATTTTCAGAGTTTTCATCCAGCTGTCTTTATACGCACATTGAAAATGTGCATAACGCATTACATGTTAATGCATCAATAATAATGATCCTATAATATCATACTGACAAGAGCAATTCTGCATGATGTGCACTTTTACTTATGATCCTTTAAGTACAATTTGTTGCAAATACTTTAGTAATACTAAAATACTTAAGTAAAGAAATGTGAATACCACAGCAATCCAGTGTAGACATTATGGTGAATTTATATAGGTTTTTTAAGGAGAAACAAGCTGTCCTGGTATAAGAAACATGGGGTCTGTAGGACAATCTAAATGAGCCAAATTACAATAGAAAATGGAATGGATAATATCTAGGTATATTAACACTTTCATGTAAGATTTTAAAGAAAAGAAAGTGAAGAGCTGAAAGAATAAGTCTATTAACCAAGTGACACAAATTGGTCTGCAACAATTTTGATGACCAATTAATCATTTCAAGGCATTTTCTTCAACCAAAAATGTATTGGTAAAGTAACAGTCCTATATTGAGTGTTTAGGAAACGTTTAATTGCAAGTGTCTTTTGATGTATAGACAATATAGTAAATTACAAAACAAAATTAAGCACTAAAAAGACACCAATCTAAATAATAAAAAAAAAAATCTTAACATTTGTCACTATTACGCTTGCACAGTAAATGATCCCTGTCTTACCATAATACCTCTGACTTCTTCATACAAGTGTTCAACTGCGTAGAAATGTAATGAAAAAAGACAAAAGAGATAGAGGGGCCGACGATTCTCTAGAGTAGACCTAAGTAGGACGTTGTCCTGGAGACTAACAACCCGAGGTGACTTAGATGCTCAGTCACACACACACACACACACACACACACACACACACACACACACACACACACACACACACAGCTAAGCAAAAGCAGAGCTGTCTGCCATGACTATGCAGTTTGCAGTTAGCTTGAAAGCATGACTCACAGAGAGGATAATTTACTATAGAGTAGGTGGAAATGATTTTGATCTGCAGTCTCTCACTATTTTGTGCTCAAATATCTACACTTCCCATACAGTGGATATGGTTTTTGTAGAACTTAATAGTGATAAAAAAAGAAAGAAAAATCACATTACCATTTTCTGCAAGTGGAGCCAGAACCTCAAAAATCATTTCCTTCTTCTCATGCTCTGTCTGCTTCTGGAAAAGAAGCACCAGCTCTTCAGCAATATTGGTGGAGGCAAACTGCTCTTTGCTGGACTCTGAAAATACCACAGGAGTATCACAGACATGTCATGATTGAGAAGAAATCCTCTCCCCTACATGGACATGTGCATTCCATGTAGGTAATGAAGGCATTTCTAGGCCCTGCAGGAGGAACTGTGAGCCACGCCATGTCCAACTGAAAACACAATTAATCAACCGCTTTCAAAGGCAGTCAAAACTCAGGCCACAGTCATTTTCAAATTTATTCTTACTAGGTTTTGGATTTTTGAACGACAGACAAAAGAGATATTTGGATACACAAGTTTGCGTCTAACATGTATTTAGGGTATACTAACCAAGCTCAGCCAAATTCCCGAAGGCAATTAGACACATTTCTGTCAGGGCTGTGTTGTGGGAATGGATGCCGAGCAGCTTCACCAGAGTGGGAATCACACCCATACTGATCAGTTGAGCTTGTAAGGAATCTGAAAAAAATAAATAAAAAAATGCAGACAGACAGGCAGTCAATCTGCTGTTCTGAACATGATGAAGAGCTTAGGAGTTAAAGAGAGAAATGTGACATTAGATTTTAGCTTTGAAGCCCATTTGCAATACGTAAATAAACAGTGACTATTTGAAAATGAGTTTCAAAAACACGTACCCATGTAAGCTTAAAACACTGTGCCCTGCTTCCATTCAAAGGAGACAATTAACTTTTTTTTCTTATGAGGACAACGCACATTAATCAACATTTCTGTAATATGTTCCAGTGTTAGCCAGCTGGCTAATTTTCAACTGTAGTTACCTAGCATGTCTTTATGACATGCTAGGTAACTACAGTTACAGTTCATTATTATGGGACCTTAAAGCAAGACTATGGCACTTTTGAAAGGAATAACCCAAATTGAAAATATAAATTAACAAATGAATAACAATAATAATAATAATAATAATAATAATAATAATGCCTGGTCACACCAGAAAGTGGTACAACAAAATTAATCTAGTGAGCTTTTTCAATTTCCCCTTTACTGTTCGGTTTAATCGCCCTGAGCATTTTGCTCACCAGTATAACCCATTTAATTCATTCCAAGTAATTGAAGAGGGAAAATAAAGCTCTGTCAGTTAGCAAATTTGTTAGCTTAGCTCGGTTAAGCCGGACAATAAGTTCACAGTTTATTCATTGAAAAGATGTATTTGAAACCATCGGCTTCGGTCTTAACCATTCCTCTTATGTGGAGAAGTTTATACTAACTAAGGAGGTTACATTAAAGTGAATGGTGACATGCAGCTAATAAGCTACGATAGCTTCCTCCATTTTGGACTCTCCGGCTCTCTGTCTCCTCAAAGGTCAGCATGGTCAAGACGGAATGCTATGAGTGAATTGGCAGGTCAAAGTCAACAAAGTTAAACTTGACACTAAAAATCTGCAGATTTATTTTGCCGAATCCACTCGTCGCGGCAATTCCACTGGAATGAGCTGAAATCTCTGCTGGAATGTCACACCATTTAAAATACTGGTGTGACCAAGCCTTTGCTTAGTCTGATATGACCAGTAGCTTACGGTGGCTAACGTTAGCAAGATGTTTTGTAACTGACTCTTCTTTTCTTGTGCTACTGTCACACTTCATTTGGCATTAATCATTATCACGGACCATTTGTGACTGTATGCCCACTTCGCCCCCCCGAAGTTACACAGGAACGCATAAACTGTGAATTCACACTGTGATTATTCACCATTTGAAACTTCGCAATCAGTTAGTGGGCATTTTTGGATCCAATTCTTCAGCCCCAAAGGCACCAAAATGTTTAGATAATGTGTTGTTGAAATATGAAAAAGGTTATGCTTATAGAGAACCTGGGGGATGGAGCCCCCAAAAAGACATGGGAAAGGGATCTTTATTTGGTTTATTGTCTATTTTGTTACCATTTTGTTGAATGGTCTCGAATGTTGTAGTTGCTGTGTCATCTTGTCTTGACTTTTGTCTGGGTGGGTGGGGGGGGGGGGGGCAGAAGGTCAGGTAAATCAGGACATTTCAACTTTTGTATGCAGTTTTGTTTGTGAAACTTGAATTAAAGGTGCTATATAGAACATTCAGAACATTAATATAGCATCAAACAACTGTTTGCTATTGGGGATACAGCGGAGTAATGGTGTCCTGACCAGACAACACAGTCACACTCCCTGTGTGTCTGTAATCCCAGTTTCTCTGTTCATTTGTGTTGGTAGCCAGGCCGGCAGCGCGTGCATGTTAGTCCCTACCTTTGAAAGGCTTGCCCCGTAGCACTGCTGTAGCACTGTTGTAACACTGCTGTAACACTGTTGTAACACTGCTGTAGCACTGTTGTAACACTGTTGTAACACTGCTGTAACACTGCTGTAACACTGCTGTAGCACTGCTGTAGCACTGCTGTAGCACTGCTGTAACACTGCTGTAGCACTGCTGTAACACTGCTGTAGCACTGCTGTAGCACTGCTGTAGCACTGCTGTAACACTGCTGTAGCACTGCTGTAGCACTGCTGTAACACTGCTGTAGCACTGCTGTAACACTGCTGTAGCACTGCTGTAGCACTGCTGTAGCACTGCTGTAACACTGCTGTAACACTGCTGTAGCACTGCTGTAACACTGCTGTAACACTGCTGTAACACTGCTGTAGCACTGCTGTAACATTGCTGTAACACTGCTGTAGTACTGCTGTAGCACTGCTAATTTGGGCTCAGCCAGCTCCATGTTTGCCTGTGACGTCAGAGGTGAGAGCAGTGTGCAGGAAACCCCACCTCAGACTCTGAATGTTGCATAAAGCACCTTTAAGAGTTATTCACTCATGGCCTGGTGTCAATGCGTTACGCACACCACAAGAAGTGAAGATGCTTTCGCCATTTGATGGCAAGAGGTGGTAGAGCTAGTAGACGTTCCTGGAGAGCAAAACGTCTATTTAGATGTAGTTTTTTTAAACCAGAGTGGTGGAGGAAGTCAAGAGTGTAGATGAGCAGATCAGAAGAGAGATGGAAGCAGTCCAGTTCAAGTCTCAAGAACAATACTCAAAAATCCTTATTGAATGTCAGTCAGAACTATATAGTAGCACGACAAGCTAAACCTTAAAGCCATGTAAAAGTAAGAAGTAGAAAAAGACACTTAAAAAAGATACATGTGAAATCAATAAATCAAGACATTAATTCAGAGCATTTTTGGAAGGCAGGTGGCGAAAAGACAAAACAAAAGCCATTATGAGGCCACTACACAATTTTCTTATTAAATCCTATAGTTTGATATAATCCCATAATCCTTAGTATTTCTACTGACTGTTACAACTGTTTCCTGTTTAGATATTTTATATATTGGTTATACAAGTACACTGGACTTGATTACACCACAAAAACAAGGAGAAGGTCAAGAAGCAAAAGCACTCTGAGAAATGCTACCAAACACCACTGGTGAGAGACAGAAGCCATCAAATAACTATTTTACTCTATGATAAGCAAAAACATGAATCTATATATACTGTTAGTTAAAATAAAAATATCAACCAATATACTTTTTAAACTTTGCAATATCTAGATCTGTATCAGTTTCAAAAAATAAGTACTGGTCTGGCTCTACTAGAACTCTATGAAACATGGTCCTCATTGGGGATAAAGTTTATAACATTACAGCATGTTGTTCTTAAGAGATTCTTTTAACTGATGCAGTGGTTTATGAAGCAGCAGGTTGAGTTGTCTTAACATAAGCTCGATATGAAGAGTTAGCTAGATGCCAAAAGCTGCAGAAAAAAAAGTCATCCATTCTGTTAGCGTAACCCAAAACCTTGCATCACCCAGCCAAACAGAGCCAACCATCATCTAGAGCCAAAAGACACTTGGCAGGAGATCCAATGTCGTCAGATCACATTCTCACTACCGTCAACAAGCCTCGTTGTCACAAAGACATAAACTGTAGCATAGTCCAGAAAGAAGATGTATGCAGGGACAGAGCGGCCATTTCACCTTTCTCACCTTTTTAAAACAAGCAACAACAAAAAAGCAGTGTATGATGTAAATTCATAGTAAACAGCACAGTAAGCCCATTCAAAGTAATGCAGATACAATATGAAGATAGCGACATACGGAAGAGAAAGCATCCTGTGAAACTGGAGGATAAAGTGGAACCTTTTTAAGCATGGGAACATACAACTCTGGGTCAAATTACTTCAATCTATACTCATCTTAAAAGATTTTTGCTACTTTGTTAAAAATCTGTAGGCTAAAAAGATAAGACTTACTTACCACTAGATTGTTGAATATATGTATTTCGAAAACATTTTCCACAAGTCGCCCGACAGGCTCATTAATATGGTCCTGCATGCTAAACGAATAGTTCTACATTTTGGGAAATATGTTGATTGACTTTCTTTCAAAGAGCGAGACTGAGGACGGTCAATCTCATATCTGCGTGGTAAGTACAGAGCAGGAGTCAGGACACGCTTAGCCTAGCTTAGCATAAAAACTGAAAGGAGGGGTAAACAGCTAGCCTAGCTCGGCCTCAAGTTTGAAAATACAACTACCAACTATTTTAAAAGCTCCCTGATTAACATGTTATTTGTTTAATATGTACACAACCAACAATGCAACAAGACTAAGTGTCTACAGCTATAAAAGCAGCTTCGTTGAGGCTTTATTTAGGCACAGCTGTGCTCTGAGCTAAATGCTTACATCAGTATGCTAACATGTAGTTATTTTAGTTTCAGTCTGGAACAAAGTAGTGGACAGACAGCCCAGCGTTGCCATCCTTAGAGCCACTTCACTAGCATGGCTAACAGCGGGGAAATGAGCTAACTCTCAGCAAATATGAGTAACTGCAGATGATCTCAGGGGTGGAGTTGGAAAAGCAAAAGACAGCATGGTAGATAGATGAGAAGAGAGATCAGTCCAAAAAGGTAAAGCATAGACTGTTCAGTTCAACCCTGCAGTCTAATGACAAAACATTGTGTGACATCATCTGCGTAGAAGAAAGAGAACATCCGCTGATTAGTTAAGATTA